>OY992538.1:99639659-100239659 GCA_963921195.1 Pegoplata infirma | reverse complement strand
TAAAATGCTCATATCTCGGTAATTATTGCCCACACAACAAAAAATCCAAAAGCATTTTTGTAGCCCTCAACACGTAGAACAAGACCACAAAATAACCAAAAGCTCTCCGCGTAATATTTTTGAAGTTATCGAGTTTTTTTAATTCTCAAAACCCCAGTGTTCCCCTTAAATCACGTATCTCAAAAACTAAGCAAGGTAGAGCGAAACGGACACAAATTTTGGATCAAAAACTACACTCAAAATAATACATTAGTAGATTTACTAATTTTTTTTTGCTAATGCTGGTTAGCTAACTTTTAGCAAATTTTTGGTTGAGATTAGCATGTTAGCAAAAATATCTTGTAAACTTCATTTAGCGCATTAGCAATTTTAAACAAAATTTGAACTAATTTGTTTTGCTAAATTTAAAATTGAGTTGACCAAATTTTTACAAGCTTTTTTGCTAATATTAGCAAAATAAATGGTAATTTTTTTTTGATTTTCAGAAAACTTAAAATGGCGCTATCTCGGAAACTAAGCCAGATAGAGCAAAATGAAGGCCATTTTTGGTTCTCGGGCTCTCCTTAGTATCGCCGGTCCTCTTCACATGTGTGGACCCTAATGGGCCCTAACTTTGGATCCAAAAAAGTTAGCATTCCCGAAAATTTTAAAATGCTCATATCTCGGTAATTATTGCCGACACAAAAAATATCCAAAAGCATTTTTGTAGCCCTCAACACGTAGAACAAGACCGCAAAATAACCAAAAGCTCTCCGCGTAATATTTTTGAAGTTATCGAGTTTTTTAATTCTCAAAACCCCAGTGGTCCCCTTAAATCACGTATCTCAAAAACTAAGCAAGGTAGAGCGAAACGGACACAAATTTTGGATCAAAAACTGAAGATTTTTAAGGAACCCAACTAGGTCTAGACCCATCGGGGTCTGGACATATCGGGTCCGAACCAAATGGGGTTCTCAAATGTGTATGAACTAATTGTAAGTTGAAGTAAAAAAAAATTTCAGTTAACTAATTTTTTTTTTTTGAGTGTAAAGTCGAAAAATATGTTAAAAAATGGGTTTTTAAAACCAATTAAAATAGGAATAAACCTGCCCTGAAATTTCCCATAAATTTAACAACTAATGTGGCTTTCAAATAAAAAAAATTGGAAATATCTTAAACCGTTAGGTTTTGGCACGTCCTGAAACTTTAAACGTTTTTACAAAAAAAAAAAAAAAAACGAAACTATAAAATTTGTTCTCACTTTCGACAAGAATATCTTTTAAACCATAACTAGAGTTGTCAAAACCGGTTTCCGAATTATTCGAAAAACCGGTTTTTTCGCTTTTTCACGGTTTTTCCAAGCCGGTTTTTTTAAACCGGTTGTTTTCTAGTTATTCGAAAAACCGGTTTTTTTGTGTTGAATTATTCGACATTTTCGAATATATAATACTTCATTTTTTTGTCATCATTTGTTACAAATTTTGTAAAATACAACTCTGTATTTGAAATTTTGTTTCTTAATTCAGTAATAAATAAGAAGGTTAAAAGCAGAGTTATATAGTAGAGTAGGGTAACAAATGGCGTTTGAAAAAGTAGTAAACAAAAATCATATGGTATTGTTTAAGAAATTTTATCACAAATCGAAATCTGAGCGGAATGGAAGATACCAGATTTACAGTAAGAATGCATATTGCTTTTTTGTCTCTCTTTGCTTTACGTTTAAACTTTAGTGTGGTATTACCAGATTTTTCCAATTATTTTTGGTGATGTCAGATCTACAAAACTGTCGATTCCTTACTCTATAACTCTGGTTTTAAGATGCGGTTGTGAAGAAACACTAACAAGAAAAATGTTGTGTTTTAAATGTATTTTTTAAATGTATTTAAGTCCTTATTGTACTGATTAAAAGTACATAGTTCCATTTTATAGTGGCTGACCCTATAATTTCTATTACTATAAATTAAAAACATTTTATTAACTTACATAAAAAATATGTATATTTTGTTGTTTTAAGCTTTAAATTTGATTTATTTAATAAGAATGAATTGTGTACAATTTTTTTTTTTTTTAAACAAATTAAAACCTATTTATTTAATGTTTTTAACAATTTTTATTTAAAAAAACCCAAAAAACCGGTTATTCGAACCGGTTTTCAAATAAAAAAACCGAAAACCGGTTTTAAAAAAACGGCGGTTTTTTTAACTATTCGAAAACCGTTTTTTAAAATATGCCGAATAGTTGACAACTCTAACCATAACAGATACAGAAAAACCAATAGCAGATTTGGAAAATTCAGGTATTTTTCTAATAGAATGCATTTTTTAAATTCAAAAATTGAACAAGAATTTTTCAACTTTTTTCTATTTTTGATCACTCAACTATTAAAAAAAACACACTGTGTGTCCTTTCTTGAATAAGAACTAAGGAAAACTTGGATATACCATCGGAAAGGATAAATTTTTAACTTCGCCATGGATGGAAATTTGAGATCGTGATACCGAATAGATCAGAATGGGATGAAGGTGGGCCATTTGTAGACACTAGAAGCCTAACACGGTATACTGACTGATCGAAAATGAGCTCTGGAGTGGGAGCTGGTTTAAACGGTCAAAAATCAGGTATCTCCGAACTCATGGGTAGGGGGCCCACAGCTTTTCAGGCTGAAATTCAGGCTAATATAATATGCGCTAGGGTTAATATTGCAAAGGTAATGAAGGGTAGTCATTTTAATATTCTTGGACAGCCAGGCACCACTTTAAGCGCTGTCTTGGGAATTTAAATCAAAACTAACACTGGAGTGTTTTGATACCCGCTAACAACTGGCTGGATCCTTTTTACATGTCTTCCCTCCTCCTTTTTACCCCCTAAATATGAATTTGGGCCGCTAAAAAAAATACGTGTCCCTTTATTTTTTCTGCTCTACAAAATAAAACCAATTCCATAAAGATCCGCGGGTGACACTAGGGAGACTTCCCTTGTTAGTGTATATTTTAGGTTTTAAATTATTTTATTGTTTTTTGCGAAATTCAATTAGTCTGATACATTTTTATGGTTGAGTAAATTATCATAAAGAAATAACATTTGAATACAATTTCAAAATCAAACAAATTTATGTATTTTCAGCAACAATTTTCATTTCGACATGTTTGTGTATGAATTTCATTAACCCCCAGTTTCTGTAATACGAACGCCATTCGTGTGCGACGAATTTGCATGTATTTTGTTTTTGTTACAATAACAAAATACACACAAACGAATGGCGTTCGTATTACAGAAACTGGGGGTAAATGTTTAAAAAGCTTTTGCAAATTTGAGTACAAAATGAATTAAATTTATTTATGTATTTAATTTATTATCAAGACAAAAATACAAAAAGCAAAATTAACAAAAAATAATAAAAAACGAAAATTCAAACTGTTAAGAAAAACTACACAGGAAATAAAAATCAAAAAAAAAATGTTTTTAATCACGAGGAAATTGACAAATATACTATGTTGAATTCATCAAACACAAGTATTTTAGCAAAATAATGAAAATCAGACACAAAAAAAATCTCAACATTTTAATTTGAGCATGTTGTTGATAATGTTAAACGTGTATAAAATAGCCGAAAATACCTAAAAAAAAATAACATTAGAATGAAACTTATTAAACGCTGCAAAAAAATTGACAAGATCTCAATTTTTTCCCAAATTAAAATCGAATTATAATTCGATTTTGGGGTTAAACTAAAAATCTAATAGATCTGATCAGATGCGTTTAATGTAACACTATGCAACACGATTTCGAATGGGACCATACATTAAGTATGCCGTTAGTAGACTAAACCCCCCGAAGGATTTTAAAAACTTAGCTCCAGTTCTTTTTTGTGGCCTGAAGTTTTAATATTTTTCAAGCTATTTAAGAAGTCCAAAAAAAATTATTTAACCTACTTCTCAGGTTGTAAAAGACCAAAAGTTCTTATGATATAAGCAAAATTAATAAAAACAAGTAAGAAAATTAAAGTCGGTCAAAACCGGCCATATTTTACCCTACACCTGAGTTACCAGGAAAATGGGTCCCGAAAAATGGGTCCCATGGACCGATTAGATCTATATTTTGTCAAATCTTTAATAAGTGTAAAAAGCAATCACAAATAAAATTTTAGTGGAATAGGCTTCTTTTTGTTGACAATAAACCGCTTCAACTGCATATCGGGCGAAATTTTCACATGGGACCTAAGTCCAAGAATGGTCCGATGATAATCAGATTTGATAAGGTTATTAAAGTACGCGTTTAACATACACAAACAGAATTTTAATTAAATATTTTCTATTTTCATGAAATTTGAGAGATTTATCTGAAAATCGGGAAGGTGGTTTGTATGGGGGCTACAAGAAGAACTGGTCCGATTTCCTTAAAACTCGGAATGGTGATTTGTGTGGATGAAACGTGATTACCTGTCAAATTTCGAAAATATACCTATTAAAATGCGGTTATTAAAGTCATTTGAGCCAAAACTAAAGAGGACCTTTGTATGGGGGCTAGGTCTAAATATGGACCTTGGGCCAAAAGAGGATTTAGTTTCAAATTTCAAGTCAATTGATTAAAAATTGCGACCTGTATCGTGTTTACACCGTTTACATGGACAGACAGACGGACGGACGGACATCGCTAAATCGACTCAAAAAGTGATTCTAAGTCGATCGGTATACTTAAAAGTGGGTCTAGGACCAATATTTCGGGTAGTTACAAACATCAGCACAAACTCATTATACCCTGTACCACAGTGTGGTGTAGGGTATAACAAGTGAGAGTGTTTTATACCCTCCAGAATGTAAAAAAAAAATATTAAAAAAATCCAGGGGCGTCTTTTTTTTTGGGGGGGGGGCTTGGTGGGAGACGTTAGGGGGCACCTTCCCCTTGCGATTTTTAACTTCTTCTGAGATAAGAATGTTGCATTTGCTTACCAAAAGTACAAAAAACTCTGCAAAAAATGCGGTTTTTCTTGGGTTGGTTTAGTTCTTCAAGGGGAAACTTTTTTCTCCTTGGTCCGAGTATGCCCATTTCCGAACTTAACCTGCCTAGGAATATAAGACATATTCGTGCCAAACTTCGAAAGTCTAGCTCTTTTATTTTGGACTGCATCGTGTCCTCTACAGACGGACAGACGGACGGACGGACATCGCTAGAATGTCTTAGAATCGATCACTGATCAATAAAATAGACCGATATTTCGATGCGTTACACACGGAATGGCAAAGTGAGTATGCACCCATACTGTGGTTGGAGGGTATAAAAAGTAAAATTGTTAATCTATATGGAGCATTCCATGCCAAATCAACACTTTGAATTTTTTTAGATGTTCCCAATTTTTTAACAGTTTTTTAGTACTCTTCGATAAAGTTATCTAGTTTTCGAAAATTCGAAGTTTGAATTCGAATTCAACCGATTTTTTTGACTGATAAGACGATGATTAATTTTGAGTGTATCAATTTCGAATATGTGCCTCCTTAATGCTACACTTTTTTTTACATACTTTATGCTATAAATACCGGCTAAAAATCGAAAAAAGTGCAATAAATTCTATTTTTTATTTTTGTTTCAAAAGAAATCAGGCAATATTTTGTTTTGAAGTACAACGAATGAATGAATAATGAATTGAGTACATTTCTGGTACATGCATACAAAAGAGTTCAAGGTAATAAATTTACATGCACTACATCAATAATGTAATGTAAAAATTAATTGTCTTAAGAAATTTCAATTTGTAAAATTTCAATTAAAAACAGAATTAAAAATGTTTTTACTGAATCTGAATCATTTTTGCTATAAAAAAAAAGTTTCAGATTTTGTGACATTTTTTTATTAAAAAAAGTCTGAGAGACTTTAAAAAAAGGCTCAGATTCTGAGATTCTTTTTTTATATGAAAAAAGTTTTAGATTCTGAGACATTTTTCGATAGAAAAAAATTTAGATTCTGAAACATTTGTCTATAAAAAAGTCTCAGATTCTGAGACGTTTTTTCAATGGAAAAAGTCTTAGATTCTGAAACATTTTTTCTATAAAAAAAGTTTCAGATTTTGAGACATTTTTTCTATAAAAAAGTCTGAGACTTTTTTTATAGAAATTCTCAAATTTTTTTATCTTATCCAAAAAATACACTCGATAGGAGAGAAAGATAAGACTCTTAGCTTCTCTCTCTCTCTCTCCAACACACTATAAATTCAGAGTTGCGGCAAAGAAAAAACTTACAAGTAATTGAGCGATTTACTGGGATTAATCTCTTTACCACCAGATAATAAAATCAAACCAAAATATTTGCTAAAATTTCCTATTTATAAAATAGCATACAATATATTTAAGAGATTATTTAAAAATAAATTGATACATACCTTTCACTAATTTTTTTATTTATTTTTTTCTTCTTATTTCTTTTCATTCAGGTGGCCATGGTAGAAGTCCAATTGAATAATGATACCCAAGTACCAGCCGGTATGTTAGTAGCATTTGCCATATGTACCACTCTCCTGGTAGCTGTTCACATGTTGGCATTAATGATCAGTACCTGTATACTGCCGAATATTGAGACCGTTTGTAATTTACACAGTATTTCATTGGTACATGAATCACCGCATGAACGTTTGCATTGGTACATTGAGACAGCGTGGGCGTTTTCAACATTACTGGGTCTTATATTATTTCTGCTCGAGATAGCCATATTGTGTTGGGTGAAATTTTATGATTTAAGTAAAACTGCGGCATGGTCAGCATGTATTGTACTTATACCCGTTTTAGTAATCTTCCTGGCATTTGCCATACATTTCTATCGCTCACTGATAATGCATAAATATGAAGTAACCGCATCCGGTATACGTGAATTGGAAATATTGAAAGAACAAATGGAACATGATCATATCATTGATCATCATACTCATCCGGGTTCACATCGTAATGGTTTAAATTATGGAGCAAGTGGTGATATTGTTTAAAGAATTTATATAAATTTGAATTTTTACAGATGATTATATTGTAGTCTGGTATTATAAATACTTAAAGATTTTTTTTAAGGTCAATCAAAGTTTTTAAAAAGTAACCGAATGAAAATTTTTTCATAAAACTAATGAAATTTTTTTATGTAGCCAAGAAATACTAAAATAATTGTTGTTAATTTTTTCATAAGGAATTCGCCGTAGATTTATTTCAAAATCAATTGTTATATGCTTACCACAAGCATATTTTTTGTCTGCGTGTACACAATTTATTTTGTTAAATGTATGAAACCTTTCGTATATGAAATTTAACTAAATTCTAATAAAAACTTCATTAAAAATACATAAAAAATTTACGAAATAATTCTTTAAGTGTAGTTTTATAAAAACGTGTACTTATTTTATGAAAAAATTTATACATTTTATTAAATTTTTTTGTTATGAAACTTTTTCATTAGTTTAAAATTTTATAAAAAGAAAACATTTCAGAAAAAACTTCATTAATACAGTCAAACTCGGTTATAACGAATTCTCGGTTATAACGAACTAATTCTAAAGTCCCGAATTTTAGCTTCAATTTTCACACAAAATACTTCTTTTATAACGAACTCGGTTATAACGAATCCTCGGTTAAAACGAACTGCTTATTATGGTCCTACGAACACAATTTCATGTATATTTACCTTTTTATAGCGAACTCCCATAAATATTTTTTAATGTGTGGCAATCATGTTTATCAAACTAATATGGCATTCACACTAGAGACCTTAAACAAGTTGTTCAACAAAACACCAGTAGCAGAATAAAAACGTAATGGACACAGAACAAAGACTTTTTTAAACATCTCACTCTTGAACACTTCAAAACAGTAAGTGTGAACGCCGTATAACAAAAGGTTGGAATTTTTTGGTTTATATTATAATTTTGATGAAATTTATTTATATTTTTAATGATTTCTTCTCAATAAGTAGTTTATTTACGAAAAAAGCATAGAATAAAACAAAATGGGATCTATTTTTTTTGGAAATAAAACTAGGTTGATAAAAAATATACCCCGCTTATAGCGAACTTCGCTTATAACGAACTAATTTTACTGGTCCCTCGGAGTTCGTTATAACCGGGTTCGACTGTATTATGAAAAAAAAAACACTCATGTGTTAATGCTTTGACCAATTTATTGTTCATAATTAATAAACAAAAACATGTTTCTAATGAAATAAGTCATTGGCTCAGTTTCAATAAAAAAATCATTGAATTTTTTTATTGAATTTTTTAAATAGTTCTTACTTTAGTGTAATCTTATAAAAAAATCACTCATTTTATGAAAAGTTTCATAAATGTAAAATTTAAATAGATTTTATAAAAAAAAATTGTGAAAAATTTTATTTCTACTGTTGTTTATAATTCATAAAAGGACAATGATTATTTTATTCTATTAATGAAATTTTAAATTTAGAATAATTTTTTTTGAAAAATTTCACTAAGGGTTCTATGTATTGAAATATGTAAGTGTTGGTTTGAACTAGGGTTCTATAGTCGAAAAGTCGATTAATCGACTTTTTGTATGAAAAAGTCGAAAAGTCGAAATCGACTTTTTTGTTCTTAAAAAGTCGAAAAGTCGACTTTTGCTTTCGACTTTTTCGAATTTTTTCGACTTTTTTTCGACTTTTTTCGATTTTTTTTTTGATTTTTTTTTACTTTTGCTAAATGAAAATAATTTCTTTCTTCTGAAAAAATTTCAAATGAGAGCCGAGTTTAATAACAACTGAAGCTATTGGTGTTTCCATGTATTTTGTATATGAAGCAAAAATGTCAATGCCAAATTCATAAGTTAGAAAGTGTTAACTGCAATATTTACCAATATTTTTGATTATTGTAAACACCTCAGTGATAGGGTTCTATAAATCGAAAGTCGACTCATTTGCTTTCGATTTTTTTTTCAACCTTTTCCACATTTTCGATTTCTTCGACTTTTTTTGATAAATAAAATACAACCAAAAAAATAGCACCTACATGCTTACAACAAGTCAAAACTAAACTTTTATTTACAAAAAAATCGACTTTTAAAGTTGGAAAAGGTGAAAAAAGGTAAAAAGTCGAAGAAAGTCGAAAAGTCGAAAAAAGTCGAAAAGTCGAAAAAATTCGAATTTTTAAAAAGTCGAAAGGTCGAAAAGTCGACTTTTTAAAATTTGAAAAAAGTCGAAAAATCGACTTTTTAGAAATTGAAAAAAGTCTAAAAGTCGAATTTTTGTTGCGACTATATAACCCTAGTTTGAACACCTCAGTAAAGTGGGGGCTCTTTTTAACTCACAAGGGAAGTCTCCCTAGTGTCACCCTCCGATCTTCATGAAATTTGGATATGTTGTTAAGAACGAAAATTTATTCGACACGTATTTTTTTTTAGCGGCCCAAACTCATTTTTAGGGGATGTCGATTTGTATGGGGGGAAATTGACCTTCTTCAGTTTTTTACGATTTACGCCTATTTAAACAAAATCAATATAGGCATGTGTGGTATCAGATTAAAGGTATTAAAAATACCTATCTCCTGGTGCTAACAACGGGCCAAAGAAGTTAATATTTTTCGACTTATTAACAAAAATGTCCTAAAATTTTGGTATTTCACTAAATATGACGAAAAGTTGTGCATGTTTGGACACGTTCTTAGCACACGTAGATGGGTTTTCCAAAGACCTTTCATTTGGTATGTAACATGTCTAGGTTTCTTTGCATAATATAGGAGATAAACGAAAAAAACTGAAAACCGGCCTTGACTTCCCTCCTCCTTTTTACCCCCTAAATATGAATTTGGGCCGCTAAAAAAAATACGTGTCCCTTCATTTTTTCTGCTCTACAAAATAAAACCAATTCCATAAAGATCCGCGGGTGACACTAGGGAGACTTCCCTTGTCAGTTCTTTCGAATAAAAGATTTTACTCTTGAAGCTCAATGCTTCTCTTATTCCTTTTGAATTGTGCGCTTGCTGTTTTGAAATTTAATGCATCAGCCAGTGTCATTTTAACCATTAGGGTGCACGTGCACAGAGGCAATAAATTCATCTACATGAAAAAAATCTTAATTTTGTATGATAGTTTTTCCGTTTTATACTGTTGTTCTTAAGAGCATAAATAATTTTTTTAACAAAAACTACTTATTAATTTTTTAAAGTAAATTTTACATTTTCGTATATCTAACACATTTTCTAACACATTTTGCGTATAGAAAAAGTCTGAATATGAAAATTTTTCTATAGGAGAAATTCTCAATAAAAGTCTCAAACTCATTTTCCTACATAAAAGGTTTCGTGTTCTGAGACATTTTTCGTATAGAGAAAGTCTTTACAAAAAACGAGTGCTTAACATCGAATGTCTTTCTCTTTTGATCAAGTTTTCTACTAGATGAAGCTTTTCAATCAATGTTATTATTCTTTTATGTTCATTATAATGATAAAATTATTGATTTCCATCGAGAGCCTTGCTTTCCCTGATCGAAAATTGAAAATAAAAAATGTTGCACACTCGATGTTATTTTAAATACGGTCGTTAGACTCTGAGAAATATTTCGTTTAGAAGCAGTCTCAGGTTCTTACACATTTTCCCTTTAGAAAAAGTTTTTATTCTGAGATATTTTTTCTACTGAAAAAGTCTGAAACTTTAAAACATTTTCCCTATAGAAAAATACATAAAAGGCCTCAGGTTCTAAGGCCGCTGTTCCAAAAAAGTAATTCACAAAAAAAAGATGTGAAAATAAAAATTTCCAAATTTTTTTGGTGTTCTAGATTTCACTTCCGAATATTTTTATTCGTTTTTTTTCACATAAAAAGATTTTGGTGAAAGTAAAACAAATGCAATATTTTCGTTATAATTTTAAGCTTTTAAATCTGATGTGAATTGAAAAGTTCTGAAAGACAGAATATATAAAGAAACCTTTTTCCCGTGCTGCCACTAATGGAATTAGAAATTACACAAAAAATTATTCAAAATCTTACAAATTACACAAAATTGTTTATATCCTCCGAACACAGTCGAAATGATTCAATATTATGTACAATCTGCATGTATTTTTTTCAGTTCAATATTTTATACAGTATTTTTATGTATGCAATTTGTGGGAAAACGTCAAAAATATTGTGCATAATATTGCATCGCTGTAGGTAGGTGGTACCTTAAACTATTTTAAAAGACTTTATTATAAAAAAAACAGCGAAAAAATTACCGGGTGTTTCTTCTGCACGATCCACTGTGCGGCCCTGCGATCAGCTGTTGCTGATTCAAGTTTTTTTTTCTTTGTCCTCCCAGTTGACAAAATAAATCATTACTGACATAATTCTGATCAGGGATTTTTAAATATTTTTTGAAAATTTCATTACTTCTACAAAAAGTTTCATACGTTTTATTAAATTTCATTGTTTTATATATTAAATTTCCTTGTAATGAAACTTTTTCTTAATATGCATAAACCGGTGTTTAAATTCAATGAATTTCAATAAAAAACACATTAATAACAACAAAAATATGCATTTCAAATTCTCATCAAATATCATAAATTGTGAAATGATTAATAAAATAAATTCATAAATCTTATGAAAATATTTTCATTACAACTTTGAAAAACTTTTTTGATTGATTTCGTAAGTTTGTCTCCGATAATTATATCATATTTTTTGATAAAGTTTGATAAAAAATTGTGAATCAAAATTAGAATAAAAACATGTATGTTGATTTTTTTTACTATTTAAGAATTAATTTTTTACTGATTCTGAAAGTTTTCGTAATTATAAAATTTAATTTTAACATTTGAAAATTACAATTTTCATTCTTTTGTTAAGAATCACAAACATTTTAGAAGCGGATCGTAAATATGAACCATTTATTTTAAAAATGTGTTAAGTCAAATTCATTTTTAAATCAAGGTATAAGTAGAAAAGTATACCAAACTTTGAAAGTATGTTATTATTTTGTTATTCCGAGGAACACACTGCTTTTTCAAAACAAAGTAGGTTTGGCGAAGATAAACAGTTTTAGTTTTTTAATAAAAAGATAAACAATAAAAAGAAAAATGTTTTTGTTTTGTTAATGGAATTATCTCACTTTTAAAAAAAGTGGTTCATACACTTTTTTCTTTAGGTTTAATTTAATTTAATATTCTATTGTATTTTTTTTTTAATTTATTTAAGATTTTTTTTCTATACAAACCTAAAAACAATAAGATTTAGAAAAAAAAACATAAATCTTTTTATGTAAAAGACATAATTAAGTAAGTGAAAATTGAAAATATAGAAACAAATTTATAAAATTGTATGTACAATTGTGATATTGTCAAATGTATTTTATATATAAAATAAATAAAAATCGTAACAAAAATGATTTTAAAAATAAATAAATAAATAAATAAATGCTTTGAGAAAGATTACTCAAATAAAATTTGTGTTTTTTTATTTTCAACTTTATTTAAGAAAAAAAAAAACAAGTTAAAAAGTAAAATTCGGCCGGTCCGAATATACTGATACCCTCCACAATATTAAAAAGATTACTAAAAAATTCTACTTCTATTGATTTTGTTTGAAAAATAAATTTCGTAAAAAAATGTTTGTCAAAGTAATTTGTGATAAAAATTTGGTTAAAAAATAAAATTCCCAAATTAAATGAAAACAGGTAAGAAAGATTTTTCGTCAAACTTGGCAACTCTAGTCAGTGCGTAAGAAAAAATATGGTAAAATCGTCATAACTCCAAAACTACTGGACCGATTTACAAAATGTTGGCGTGTCGAGCGTGAAATTCTCAGTAATATAGCGACTAAAAAAGATCCAAATATAAAAAAAAATATTTTAGCCAAAAAAAAGATAGGCTAACCTCTGATTTTTTTGTCAAAAAACTTTTCGATTTTTTTTTCTACTTTTTTTATATCTATTTTATGCAGAATTTCACGTTCGACACATTGATGATAAAATCCGTCCAGTAGTTTCGGAGATATAACGATTTCAAGATTTTTTTTATTTGAGAAAAGTTTAAATTTCAAATTCTCTAAAGGGTTGCAACAATTTAGTTTTTCGTCGATAACTCGGAAAATATTGTCCCGATTTGGCTCGGAGACCTATACGTCCCAACTTTTTATTCTCTTTCAGAATATGTAGTCCAAATTTTTATTCCGTTAAAAAAGATTTTTTTGACTAACTTGGCAACCCTAGTAAGTGTCTAAGAATAAATATTGTAAAATCGTCATAACTCCAAAACTACTGAACCGATTTACAAACTTTTAGCGTCAATGTGTCGAGCGTAAAATTCTATATAAAATAGCAATTAAAAAATAACAAAAATCAAAAAAAAATATTTTGGTCAAAAAAAAAAGATGAACCACTGCTTTTTTTGTCAAAAAACTTTTGAATTTTTTTAATTCTTATTTGTTATCTATTTTATGTAGAATTTCACGCTCGACACGTTGATGCTAAATTTTTGTGAATCCGTCCAGTAGTTTCGGAGATATAATGATTTTAAAATTTTTTTGATTTGAGAATTAAAATTCGAATTCTCTCAAGGGTTGCCACAATTTGAGTTTTCGGCAATAGCTCGGGAAATATTGGACCGATTTGGGTCGGAGACCTACACGTCCAAACTTTTTATGCTCTTTCAGAATATGTAACCCAAATTTTTACCCCGTAATAAAATATTTTTCGACAAACTTGGCAACCCTAGTCAGTGCGTAAGAAAAAATATGGTAAAATCACTATAACTCCAAAACTACTGGACCGATTTACAAAATTTTAGCGTCAATGTGTCGAGCGTGAAATTCTATATAAAATAGCAATTAAAAAATAACAAAGATCAAAAAAAAATATTTTGGTAAAAAAAAGGATGTACTAACCACTGCTTTTTTTGTCGAAAAATTTTGAAATTTTTTTACTCCATATTTTTCATCTATTTTATGTAGAATTTCACGCTCGACACATTGATGCTAAAGTTTTGTAAATCCGTCCAGTAGTTTCGGAGATATAACGATTTTAAGATTTTTTTATTTGAAAAAAATTTAAATTTCGAATTCTCTTAAGGGTTGCAACAATTTAGTTTTTTGTCGATAATTAGGGAAATATTGGCCCGATTTGGCTCGGAGACCTATCTGTCCCAACTTTTTATGCTCTTTCAGAATATTTAGCCCAAATTTTTATTGCGTAAAAAAGTTTTTTTGACAAACTTGGCAACCCTAGTCAGTGCTTAAGAAAAAATATGGTAAAATCGCTATAACTCCAAAACTACTGGACCGATTTACAAAATTTTAGCGTCAATGTGTCGAGCGTGAAATTCTATATAAAAAAGCAATTAAAAAATAACAAAACTCAAAAAAAAAATATTTTGGTCAAAAAAAAAAAGATGGACTAACTGCTTTTTTTGTCAAAAACCTTTTGAATTTTTTTGCTTCTTATTTGTTATCTTTTATGTAGAATTTCACGCTCGACACATTTATGCTAAAATTATGTAAATCCGTCCAGTAGTTTCGGAGATATAACGATTTTAAGATTTGTAATAGCAATTAAAAAATAACAAAAATCAAAAAAAAAATATTTTGGTCAAAAAAAAAAGATGGACTAACCACTGCTTTTTTTGTCAAAAAACTTTTGAATTTTTTTCCTTCTTATTTGTTATCTATTTTATGTAGAATTTCACGCTCGACAAATTTATGCTAAAATTATGTAAATCCGTCCAGTAGTTTCGGAGATATAACGATTTTAAGATTTGTTTGATTTAAGAAAAATTCAAATTTCGAATTCTCTCAAGGGTTGCCACAATTTGGTTTTTCGTCAATAGCTCGGGAAATATTGGCCCGATTTGGGTCGGAGACCTATACGTCCCAACTTTTTATGCTCTTTCAGAATTTGTAACCCAAATTTTTACCCCGTAAAAAAATATTTTTCGACAAACTTGGCAACCCTAGTCAGTGCGTAAGAAAAAATATGGTAAAATCACTATAACTCCAAAACTACTGGACCGATTTACAAAATTTTAGCGTCAATGTGTCGAGCGTGAAATTCTATATAAAATAGCAATTAAAAAATAACAAAGATCAAAAAAAAATATTTTGGTAAAAAAAAAAAGGATGTACTAACCACTGCTTTTTTTGTCGAAAAATTTTTAAATTTTTTTACTCCATATTTTTCATCTATTTTATGTAGAATTTCACGCTCGACACATTGATGCTAAAGTTTTGTAAATCCGTCCAGTAGTTTCGGAGATATAACGATTTTAAGATTTTTTTGATTTGAGAAAAATTAAAATTTCAAATTCTCTCAAGGGTTGCCACAATTTGGTTTTTCGTCGATAACTCGGAAAATTTGCCTCGGAGACCTATACGTACGTCCCAACATTTAATGCTCTTTCAGAATATTTAGCCCACATTTTTATTCCGTAGAAAAGAGTTTTCGACAAACTTGTCAATCCTAGTTAGTGTGTATGAAAAATTCGGTAAAATCGTTATAACTTCAAAACTACTGGACGGACTTACAAAACTTTAGCGCAATGTGTAGAGTAGACTGCCCAGAAAAAAAGCGAAGTTTTTATTTTCTTGGGGGATACCTGCAAATTTTGTTCCGTTTTGTGCAAAAAAATTTCGGTTTTTTTTTGGATTTTTAAAATAATATCTAGAGGTCGCGATCTCGCGTTTTATAACGATTTATTTTTTTTTTAGTTTTTTATTATTTTAAATTGTTAAATATGATTAATATGATAAAATATTAATAATTTCAGACAAAAAAAAAATTAAATTAAAAATTAAATATCGCTCATTCCATGAGATGTCTCCCAGCATCTAATCAAATGATCCTTAATTTATTTGAAATTTTGCACACATGAACACTATGAAGCTATTAAAATAAATCAGTTGTTAGTTCCGAGAAAATCCGTGAATTCGCGAATATATTCGCGTTCGCGAATTCGTGGATTATCGCGAAACTAAAAACGAATTTATTTTAATTGCTCCATAGTGTACCTGTGTGCGAAATTTCAAATAAATTAAAGAACATTTGATTAGATGCTGGGAGACATCTCATGGAATGAGCGATATTTAATTTTTAATTTATTTTTTTTTTGTCTGAAATTATTAATATTTTATCATATTAATCATATTTAACAATTTAAAATAATAAAAAACTCAAAAAAAAATAAATCGTTATAAAACGCGAGATCGCGATCCTAGATATTATTTTAAAAATCCCAAAAAAAACCGAAATTTTTTTGCACAAAAAGGAACAAAATTTGCCGGTATCCCCCAAGAAAATAAAAACTTCGCTTTTTTTTTAGTGTAGAGCGTGAAATTCTTAATAATATAGCGACAAAAAAAAGATCAAAATTAAAAAAAAAAAAATATTTTGGCCAAATATTATTTTTGTCGATAATTAGGGAAATATTGGCCCGATTTGGCTCGGAGACCTATCCGTCCCAACTTTTTATGCTCTTTCAGAATATTTAGCCCAAATTTTTATTGCGTAAAAAAGATTTTTTGACAAACTTGGCAACCCTAGTCAGTGCTTAAGAAAAACTATTGTAAAATCGTCATAGCTTCAAAACTACTGGACTGATTTACAAAATTTTAGCGTCAATGTGTCGAGCGTGAAATTCTAAATAAAATAGCGTCTAACAAAGATCAAAATTAAAAAAAAAATATTTTGGCCAAAAAAAAAATATTTTTTTTTGTTTTATGCAGAATTTCACGCTCGACACATTGATGCTAAAATTATGTAAATTCGTCCAGTAGTTTCGGAGATATAACGATTTTAAGTTTTTTTATTTGAGAAAAATTAAAATTTCGAATTCTCTCAAGAGTTGCAACAATTTAGTTTTTCGTCGATAACTCGGGAAATATTGGCTCGGAGACCTATACGTCCCAACTTTTTATGCCCTTGCAGAATATCGTCGCTGCGCCTAAAAATGGAGTCATGTGTAGTTTTTTATTTTTTTTTTATTACATCTTTATGATCCCATATTGGTCATACGTTTACTCACTAAACCGTTTTTTGATATCTTGATTGGTTCAAAAGTTAATAAAGGAGCTATGTGTTCGTCATACTAAAAAAAGGTCTGAAAAGGAGTTATGTGTTATGCTACACATAACTTTTTTTGATAAAAAAATAACAGAACGTGACAAAATGGACCATTATTTTAGTAATATGAGGTTCACACATAGCATCTAAGTATTTTGAATGAATTTGTCAAGATTTCTGGAAAATACTTGCATATTTTCATGCTGTTATCCAAATCCTAAATGGCAGGTAATCAAGCCTTGTGAAAGCAATTAAATCATTTGACGGCGGAAAATTTTAGTATCTAAAGTACAGAATCTTTCACAGATGTCAATTTATGTCGAAGATCTTGAATAGTTACAAGAAAAAACAAAAAATATGACCAGTTTTGCGAAAAATCTCTTGTTCGCTGTTTAATAAAGAACTTTATAATATCAAAATTTCAAAGACCTTGTCTAACTTATGTCGCTTTAAACCACCAACAAACTTTATTTAGTCTTTGTCCCTCTCGAAAAGAAATTAACAATAAGAATCGTTTCATAAACAAAAGGAGTTATGTGTAAAAAATATTTCCATTTATTTAAATTTTGTTCCAAAAAGTACTTAAAAAAGGAGTTATGTGTATGTTTTTTGAAAATTTCTGCACCACTGCAAAACCGCTTAATGTTTCATAATTTTTTTACAGTATGTGGATAGCATATCGGTACAAGAATTTTTTGTAGAACAAACTTTTAAAAAATATCGCGAAGGGACGAAAATAAACAGTTTTTTTGCTCTCCTGAACACTTGCCCCAAAACACATGACTCCATTTTTAGGCGCAGCGACGATATGTAACATAATTTTTTCATGGAAATAAATGGGATCGGCTTTGCAGTTTACCCCCGAAGGTAGGTATGTTTTGTGAAAGTGTTTGGGTTTAACAAATATTGGATAACGGTCATACATTTGACTCCTCTAGCGGCAACCCTGGGACAGTTAGAGCAGTGGGAGCAAGTTTTTAATAAATATTTCTTAAAAAGTTCTAAATAATTTCGCTGTTAAAAAACGAGTTCTTTAAACTATTTGCGAAACGAAAGTTCAGTTCGAAAGCATTTCTGATAGTGTCCGACCGTGCTTGGACGAACTTTACAAAATTGGCCGAAGTTCGTGTTCGGGTACGGTCTGAAAAAGTGCGACCTAAATGGAAATAAATACAAAAGTTTTCATTTTAGTTTATGTTCAATTAAAATTGTAGTTTTTATTTTATTTTTAAAATTAAATTAAAAAAAAAATGATAACCGCTGCATGATTACGATTTGATTATTTTTTTTTTCTTTACCTTACAACTTCGTTTTTTAAATCTTATATATTTTTTTTAATGCAGCCTTTTTGTTTTAAAACTCAATAATTAATTATAATAATATAATCAAAATCATTGACTAACACTAAACATGTTTAACATACGTACAAGTAGAGTTGATGTTTTTATTTATTTTGTTTTTTTTTTATATTTAATATTATATTTATAATTAATAGGTTTATAGGTTTTTTTTTTTGTTTTACTATAAATATAATTACTAAATATAGAATAGATACATACAATATGTAATTTAATTATTGAAGTCTATATGATGTTGTCTTTTTTTGGGAAAACTTTTTGTTAAGACAGACGTCTTTTCAAAAGATTTTATTTTTTAAAACACTAAATTATTTTTTTAAGGACGTTTTTAATTTTTCGTAGAAAATCTACAAAAAGATAAAAAAAAATATTTTGAAAAAAGTCAATTTCATACGAACTTAAGAAAATGCTATGCTAAATTCACAAAAAAAAATTGTAGAAAATCTTTAAAACACAAAAAGCAAAAAATAGTTTTAGGAAAAAGACAACATCATATAGGCTTTAATATCACTGTGCAACAAATCTTGGTTCATCACCTTGAGCCTCAATGGCTAAAATGCTAAATGAAAGTAGAACATCAAAAAAATAAAATCATAAAAGGGTTGTGCAAAGTTAGATTTGATTTTTTTTATGACCCACTGACATTTTTAGTTTTACACATCTGAGCTTCCAGATATCGTTGGGGGTTCTTTTCTTAGAACATTTTAAAAAGACCCCAGGCAGTTGTCTCTTAAAGCGTTCTTTTTAGTCCTTTTCCCAAAATTAAACACAGAAGTCTAACACATTTTTTACAAAAGCAGTGTAAAAAACTCGAAAAAAAATAATGTAAATATATTTCTGAGCTTAAAATTATGTTCTCATGTGTTTTATGATGATTCATTTCTTTGGCCAAGTTAACGCTCTAGCTGAAAGCATAAAAGTATATAAAAAATGCAGTTAGAGGAATAAAATATTCTCCTAATATTTTGTGCATTAAATTTCACAGCACTAAAAAAAATCCATGCAACATTTTACGAAATAAAATTTCGTACTCACTTGTTTCGTAAAATATACGAAAATTTACTTTTAATTGGGAAACAAAAATTTTTCCAGATTTTCGTAGATTTAAGGAACCTACAAAAATATTTCGTAATCATGAAAATGTTTAATGTACCTCCAAGAAAAGCGGTCGGTCCTTGACCAACAATGACCTATTACAAACTTCGACACCTTTCATATAAAAATACGTAGAACTTGGAAAATTTTAATTTATTTTCGGATGGCGGTGCCAGATCGGCATTCCGCATAGACCAATTGGTCTATAGCGATACCACAAAACTTTTATATTTTTATTATAATTTTAAAGTTTATTTTTTCCTATAAGCATTTTTAATATTTAAATTTTTTTAATTCCAAAACGCAAAAAGAAATCAAGTTCCAAAAAATGTTGAAAAATTAAAATTTTTTTTTTAAGGAATTCAAAAATTGTTAAAATCGTTACAATTTTTTTTTCTGCGTTTTGGAATAATAAATTTCATTAAAAATGATTTAAAAAAAAAACTAAAAATTTTCTAAGTTCCGAAAAAATGTCGAAAGCCCAAGTCGGCAAAAAAAAATCACCCCTGACGTACCGCAGACTCTCCCTTTATAAAATTGCTGACATCTTCGTCTTTTTCGAAGAGGCGAAGGTGAAAGAAAAAATAATATCACTATCTTTTTCTAATTTCTCACTCGTAACGTAGTCGATGTGAATTCACCACAAATTATATGTTTACAAGTCGTACTTTGTCAAAAAATACATGCATACAAGTTGTACTTTGACAACTCAATTTTTGACACTTTCGCCTCTATGTATTCTCTACTATTTCAACCTCTGCCCATCTATATATCGTCGAACTATATTCAATAAATGCCAACTCGAAAAAGCTTACTGTTCAGGAGAGCTAAAAAACTAGTTATTTCGAGTATTATTGCAAAAATAAACAATGTACCTTCCACAAGATGGTTTAAATATTCTAAACAATTTTTACCTATGCAAAAATTTTCATGTTTTGCACTTGTTTGCATATTTTTCAGAGATGGCATTTATTACTATATCAAAAAACAAATATTTTTTTAGAGTTGGCATATTTTGTCGGAAAATAAAAATACATTTTTTTTGGAAAAATTTTTAATTTTTTTTTTTTTTTTGGTTTTTGTTATCCTTAGTACGGTAATTGCAAAAACTGAACAAAAAATTTAAAATCTTTGCATATTTTTAAAAGTTACTAGCTCCGAAAGCCTTTTAATCTCAGGGTGGTCAACTTTGGCACTCTGTAACTCACGCTGTATTGCAATAGGGTCACTCCAAACCAGCTATTTTGAAAGCTTATATCATTGACTTTATTTGCCCTATTCATAATGTTTCAATCTGATAAATAGTTTGAAAGTTACATAAATATAAGCAATTTTTTTTTTGCAAACACTATTTACCGATATTTTTTAAATGACAATATCTCGAGAACCAGTCATTAGATATCAAAATCTTTACAAGATTCGTGTTTAGCATGGCAAATGCAATAAGATATGTGGTCTAATTTTTTGAAAAATTTTTGGAAATTTACAATGGGAGTTGGCATTTATTTCCACCAAAAAAATATGTACTTTGAGTTAGCAGAATAACAAAAATGGATGTAAAACAACAACAAATTATTTTTTTGCTCTGAAATTTTTATGGCAGATTGGTATTACATAGGGGAGCTATTTGCCATCGGAAACTCATTTCCGTCAAATTTGAGTTGGCATATTTTGAATATAGGTTCACGATATATAAAAATATGTTGTATTTTCTGTGTAATGGTTTTCTCTGGAATGCGTGAACTGATTTTGTTTCTGCAAACTTCCCATGAAAGTTTACACCAATACCATGGTTTTTATATGAATACGTTCTTTGTTTGTGTATTGGTTCAAAAGTTGTATGCATTTTAGTGCAATACCTGTGTAATGCGCTTTCTCTGTAATGCGGGAACCGATTTTGTTTCAGCAAATTTCCCACGAAAGGTGATGTCAATACTAGAGTTTCTGTTACGGTTAAAACCGTAACCGAAACCGCGGTTATTGAAGCCAAAAACCGAACCCAAAACCGACCCATATATTTTCGGTTATCCGCTTTTTAATAATAGAATAGATTTTTTATAATGTTTTTTTTCGCAATATTTTTCGTTTTATACGTTTTTCGTTAAAAAAATTTAATTATTAACTTTTGTGATTGCATAAGCGAAATTTCACTGCTACGCAGTCACTTTAACATTTTAATGTTACAGTGACTGCACGATTCATATTGTATTCACATTTAGATTAACTGTTCAAAAAAGCGAGTGGCTTTAATTAAGCAGCTAACATTTTGACTCGCAATTTTTTATTACGGAAAGTAAGGCACTCCTTTTATTTTTATAATAAAGAAATAAGTGACTTAAATCTAGTGTTAAGTTTTCCCTTTTAATCAAAATGAGTGTAAAAAAGTTAATTGCCCGTTTTTTGTTATGAATGTAGCTTAAAGGGCCTCTTAATTTTTTGAGATTCAAAATGGGAAAATTTTAGTATAACTATGAACTGTCAATATCCATGAATTCAACGACAACTTTTCCAATTTAAGTTTAGACTTATTTTTGGTTTTTGGTGAGATTAATTTACCAAATGTTTCATTCATTAAGCAAAAGTACAAAAAAAAAATCTAAAAAAAGTGTATTTTTTCAGAGGTTGGTTTAGTTCAAGGGGGAACTTTTTCCCCCTGCCCCGATTTTGCCCTTTCACGAACTTAACCTGTCTATGAACAATAGACTCATTTGTGCCAAACTTCAGGAGTCTAGCTGTTTTATTTTGGACTGCATCGTGTTATCTACAAAGGGACGGACGGACAGACAGACGGACATTCATAGAATGTCTTGGAATCGATCATGGACCAATAATATATATACTTTATGGGGTCCCCATAAAGTGGTTGGAAGGTATAAAAACACAACAAACTAATGAAGACAAATTTTAGAAATTTGAAGTTTCAGATAACTTATTGTTAGATTGTTCGTTTAAAAAAATACGGTTAATAAAGGCAAAATTAAAATCTTTTTAATTTAAAATTTTTGCTTTACTATTGAGATAACTTAAGTGTTTATATCCAGTTGAAGAGTTATCCTAAAAATTTACTTATTTTTAGGCTTGTACAACCCACCCTCAACTCAACTCAAGAGTTATCCATTTCTGAAGTTAAGGATCTACTGGATCTTTGGATGATGAACTGAATTCTCTGTTTAAAAGACATAAGCGGAAGCTAAACCAAAATGGGAATTTAAACTGAATTCGATTCAAATAAAAAACTATTTTAAAATGAAGTTTTCCACCGGAATAAAATTTTTACTGATAACCGAAAATAACCGAAACCGATCGGTTATTCAATTTTTTGTAACCGTAACCGCGGTTACTAAATTTATCGGTTAATCAGAAACTCTAGTCAATACCAATATTTTTATGTATACCCTACAAGCATTTGGAAGAAATATCGCCTGGGAGAAATTGCGGCAATATCTTCTTTTTATCGTAATAAAAAACAAAAACTTAAATATATAAAGACTATGTCAATTCTTTTTTACGTTTAAAGGTGGTGTTAGTTTTACAAATGGTATCTGGGAAAGCTGGAAATTTTGTTTACCTTTTATTTTTCGTTTAATTTTGCTGGTTGTTTTGATTTAATTATATTCATTTCTTTTTTTTAATATGTATTTTTTTATTTTCAAGTGACACAACAATAATTTTCATTCATAATTTTTAAAATTTTCAATTACTGACACTACTATTCATGAGTGACCCCTGATAAAAAAATCATCAAAGTAGTATTTTTGGAAATCTTCCTTTTATCATTTCTATGATAACTTAGCAATATTTAAAAAAATATTTTTTTTTTTGTCATTTATAAAGTAGATAAAATCGCCAAATTATCGAAAATTTATCTTCTAGGTGATTTTTCACCTGCGCGACACGATTTCTCCCAAAGGGGGTTTCTTCCGCAATACGAAGAGGATCCCTCGCAATACAATTTATCCCTCGTAATACAATTTATCTTCCAGGCGATACGCTAGGGTATCTTCTTCGAATGCTTGCTGGGTATACGGTCTTTGTATATGTATTGATTCATGAGTTATGTGTTTTTAAGTGACCAAAATATGAAAATGCGTGAACTGATTTTATTTCTGCAAATTTTCCATGAAAGGTGACGTAAATGCCAAGTTTTTTATGTGTATACGGTCCTTTTATGTGTATTGGTTCATGAGTTACATGCATTTTAGTGAAAAAAGACTAAAATGACCCCTTAAAGTGACAGTTAGAGGGTTAATATGTTCTAAGAAAATAACTGACGTACAATTTCTCAAAAGACGTCCAACCATATTTTGAAGCTCAGATAAGTTTTATTATAGTTTTCTTGAGATTTTCTAAACGCCTAAGCAAAAAAACTAAAAATTTCAGTGGGCCACAAAAAATAAATTCAAACTAACTTTGCAAAACCCTTTGGTGATTGTGTTTATGTGATGTTCTACTTTCATTTGACATTAGAGCCATTGAAGGTCATTTTGCTTGTTGCACAGTGTATTTTGTTTTAATTTTTGAGGTGTTTTTTAAATAAGTTTTATTTTTTCAAAAAATTTGAAATTTTTTAAAAAAAGTAGGATTTATTTTTTATATTTTTTGTGGTATTTTGTAATGTTTTTTTTTATTTTTTTTAATTATATATAACATTGATTGAAAAATGTTTTTTTTGTATTTTTTAAATTTATTAAAATTTTTTAATATTTATAGACATATTTTTTTAAATATTTTATACCAATAATAAGGAGAGCTATTTATGTTTAATTAATTATTAAATTAAGGGTAATATTTGCATTATAATTAAATTCATTTTTTTTAAACTAAATTTTCTGTTTTAATTTTATATATAATATTTATAATTAAAGTTCTTAAAGACATATGTATTTTTTTAAGAAAAAAATATTTAAATTTTTTTATGTTTAATTTTAATTAAATATTTTGTTTAATTTTCTTACAAGTTTTTTTATTTATATTCTGTTTTTAATACTAAAGCCTTAAAAAAAATTAAAGAGTAAAAAGAGGTGTGTGTAAAAATTTTACAAGTTTTTGTTATTTTTTATATTTAAGTTTAAGAGTTTTTTAAGTGTATTTTTAAATTATAAATAATTTAATTTATTTAGTAAATTTTTGATATTTTTTTTATTATTAATTATAATTACAATTCAATAAAGTATTTCGTTTATTTTTTTTTTTTTAATTTAATTTAATTTTTTTTTATTTTATTGTTTGACTTGTTCAAGTGGGTTAAAGTTTGTTAATTTTAAAAGGAGGTTTTTGTTTAATTTTTTTTGCTGTGTTGAAAATTGTTGCTGATTTTTTATTAGTTTTTTTTTTATCAAAAATACATTTTGGGTCATTCTTGTAATTTTAAAATATTAAAAAAATCTAGTTTTTTTGTGAAAGAACTTTTTTCTTATGATATTTTGTTTTATAACATGATGGTATTTTATACTACAGTTTATTTTGAAAATATTAAAATTTTAAACAATTATTTGTTACTATTTTTTTTGTATTTTATTTTTAAGTTTTACTCTACAATTATATTGATTTTTATTTATATGGTGTGTTGTTTTAGTAATCTTAACGGTATTTTTTTTTTTTTACAAAACTCAAGTTGAAATCAGTAAATTCTAAAATGAGAATAAATTTTAAAACAAAATATTAATAAATTTCTAATTATTACACTTTTCTAGAACATAAAAATTAATTTGTCTCTCTGATATTTTCATTCATAAAGTTTATTGGTTAAATTATTTGAACAATTTAAAAAGTTACCCTGCAAAAAAAGAGCTTACCATTCACTACAACATATGAACCAGATGTACTTCTTCTTCAACTGAAACATTGATGAATTTAATATGGGCGTGACACACAAAGTATGTTCTTTTTTTCGCCACTTTTCAGTGGCGAAAGATTGACACTTAAGTATAACATAGGGTTATATAGTCACAACAAAAAGTCGACTTTTCGACTTTTTTCAATTTCTAAAAAGTAGATTTTTCGACTTTTTTTCAAATTTTAAAAAGTCGACTTTTCGACCTTTAGACTTTTTAAAAAGTCGACTTTTTTCGACTTTCGACTTTTTGACTTTTTTCGACTTTCTTCGACTTTTTAACTTTTTTCGACCTTTTACAACTTTAAAAAAGTCGATTTTTTTTTGTAAATAAAAGTTTAGTTTTGACTTGTTGTAAGCATTTAGGTGCTATTTTTTTTGTTGTATTTTATTTATTAAAATAAGTCGAAGAAATCGAAAATGTGGAAAAGGTTGAAAAAATCGAAAGCAAAAGTATCGACTTTCGATTTATAGAACCCTATCACTGAGGTGTTTACAATAATCAAAAATATTGGTAAATATTGCACTTAACACTTTCTAACTCATGAATTTGGCATTGACATTTTTGCTTCACATACAAAATACATGGAAATACCAATAGCTTCAGTTGTTATTAAACTCGTCTCTCATTTGAAATTTTTTTCAGAAGAAAGAAATTATTTTCATCTGGCAAAAGTAAAAAAAAAAATAAAAAAAAAAAATCGAAAAAAGTCGAAAAAGTCGAAAGCAAAAGTCGACTTTTCGACTTTTTAAGAACAAAAAAGTCGATTTCGACTTTTTCATACAAAAAGTCGATTAATCGACTTTTCGACTATAGAACCCTAGTATAACATATATCACTGGTGTTTATTATGTACATATGGGGCAAAACGCGTCAAAGGTCCACACCAAAAAACAAATGTTGTCCAATTTAAGTATAATTTTGGTAAAATAGTAGGTTAATGATAGGTATTCTAAATTACAAATATAAAATTTTTTGATGAAATATTGGCAGAGTTACAGGGTTGGAAAGTTTTGATGTTTTTGAAAAGAACATATTTTGGTGAATTTTTATTAACATTTTGATGAAACAAAAATTATAATTTTAAAAACGACTTTTAAAGTATTTTTGATGGCCTTTAAAATGGCATTTGTGTTTTTTTTTAAAAAAATAAATTTGACCTTAAAATTCAAGGTCAAAATATTAAATTGTAATTATCTTATAAGGGTCGCACTTTAAGATTTTTTTCACTAAGCCCACTAGAAAGGTTGACATTTTTTTTAATTTCGGTTTTTAAAAAAAAAATGGTATGTATGATACTTTATGAGAAATCAATTTTTTTACGAGTACATAACACCCAAACTGTACTGATTTCTTTATTTTTTATGCGTGCAACGTTTGTTGTGTGTGTTTACAACGCACACTTTATCTAAGCATTGATTTTTGTTGTTGTTATTATATGCAGATTAAAGCGATTTCAGTACAATTTGAGTGTTATATACTCCTAAAAAATTGATTTCTCATAAAGTTTCATACATACCATTTTTTTTAAAAAAACCGAAATTAAAAAAAATGTCAAGCTTTCTAATGGGCTTAGTGAAAAAAATTTAAAAGTGCGACCCTTATAAGATAATTACAACTTAATATTTTGACCTTGAATTTTAAGGTCAAATTTATTTTTTTCAAAAAAACCACAAATCCCATTTTAAAGGCCATCAAAAATGCTTTAAAACTAGTTTTTTAAATTATAATTTTTGTTTCATCAAAGTGTTAATTAAAATTCACCAAAATATATTCTTTTCAAAAACATCAAAACTTCCCAACCCTGTAACTCTGCCAATATTTCATCAAAAAATTTTATATTTGTAATTTATACTACCTATCATTAACCTAATATTTTGCCAAAATTATACTTGAATCGGACAACATTTGTTTTTGGGTGTGGACCGTTGACGCGTTTTGCCCCATATATATTAACATTTTTATCACAACTTCTGAAGTAGTAGTAATATTATATGAAATAAAAATGAAATTGAAATTCTGAAGTAGTAATGCGGATGTTAATATAACTTGACATTTTGGAAGCGCTTTTTCATCACTTCTTTAGAAGTACATATTTCTTGGCATTTTGGATGTGATTATGCCATTTTTATTTGGTGATTTAGAACTTCTAAATTTGACGTGATTTTTTCACTTCTTTTTGTAAGATTAATTGAAAGAGTAGTTTTTTGTAATATTTACACTAAAAACACTGTTCGACAGAAAAATCTTCCCAGTGAAATTTCTAACTGGTCCATATAGATTTTGGTCTCCTGCTTCCAAATCTACCGTCCAAATTTTTATAGCACCTACCGTTTTTGAGATATTCGCTGTTAAAAAGTAAAAAAACAAAACAATATTTGAGCACTTTTAGGGGTCCACTGTTACGTATTCTTACGTTGATTCCACCAAATAGGACTTGATTTCATATAAAATGGACCTACTGATTCCAAAACTGCAATCCAAATTTTTTAAGCATATTTTTTTTTGAGATATTCGCGTTTGAAAATTTTAGTGTGATTTATAATGAATATAAGTGCGCAACAGTGGAGTTTGAGTTTTTTAAACGCCAATATTTCAAAAATATTACGCGATAGAAAAATTTGGATACCAGATTTGTAGAGTCCGACCGAATATTCGGTTTCGGTCTCGGTTTCGGCCGAATAATGGGGTTTCGGCCTCTATTCGGTATTCGGCAAAATTTTGGCCGAATATTAGCCGAAACCGAAACTTTTTGGTATTTAAAAAAATATGTAAAAAAGTCGGTGAATTTTTTGATTTCGTATTTCATTACACTTGTTTCAGTTCAATTGAAGAAAATGTTACAAGTTTATGCAGTAAATGTAAAACTGTTTCAGTTCAAAAATTATTTTCTCCTAATCTGCAAATGAAATGTACAATTTTTTTGTAAGTTTTTTAAAAAACATATTTTTTTTCAAAAATACAACAATTCCTATGGTTTAAAAGCATTATATGCTGTATATTAATCTTTAACAACTTTTTAATAATTTTATTTATGCCAGGCGGTAATTTTTTTTAAGTTTCGGTTTCGGTTCGGTTTCGGCCGAATATTACTTTTTCGGCCGAATATTCGGTTCGGTTTCGGTTCGGCCTCGAAAACTGGTTTCGGTCGGACTCTACAGATTTGGAATAAAGATGTCTTATTTTTACTAAATTGAGTACTATTGTGTTTGAGCAACTTAAGAATACGTTACAGAGGAAACCCAAATATTTCAATATTCAAACGCGAATATCTTAAAAACCTTACGTGATAAAAAAAAACTAATTTCATTGATAATCAAACGTATATACTTCAAATTAAAAAAGGAGAAATTATAAAGATCACAAAACTATAAAAATTCACGGCGAATCGATTCACCAGTTTCTAAAAAGCTTGAACAATATTTAATAATGTGACGCAGCAACATCCGCTTTAGTTCGTAAATGTATTTATTTAATTTAGGAGCAACTTTTATCGATATAAGATATAGAATGGTAGTTAAACGCCAAACTGCTTGTATGAAATTTGAAAAATTTATCAATAACACTGTACGATACGATTTTGCACCCATGATCGGGACCAAAAAATTCTGAAAGAAGAGGTAAAAAAAAGATACCCGTGTCTCCCAGTTTTTCTAGATCAATTCGTTTTCGCGTTTTATTAGCAAATCAATATTTTGTATATATGAGTTTTATTTACTTGGGAAAGTAAGAATTACGCGCGCAACAGTTAACCGTGGTGGCTTAAATTTAGCTGAAATACTTGCAAGTAGTATCAGATAAAATGTGCAATACATGAGGAAAATCGGTCCACGGGTTTAAAAGTTATGAAGAAATTTCTCAAATTTGGACGTTTTTTCACATGTTTTTATACACTCTTTTAAATGATAGAGGGTTAAAAATACGCTAACTATTAAAAGACAATTTGGATGTTCCTAAGGTTTGGCATATATATTTGTTATTTTCCTGGTCAGGTTGGTATTAAATTTCGATAAAATCGATCCCATGTTTAAGAATATATGATCAAAACCGTGAATTTCGAATAGGTTTCATCTTAAATTCCCTCGTTAAAAAAAACTTTAAATGCTCTTTAAAAAATATTGGTATGCCACAAAAATATTTTACAAAGTAATTTTATCGCTCGAAAAAAAATTACACTCAAAAAAATTTTAGACGCAAAAAAAGGTACACTCAAAAAATTTAACGCTCAAAAATGTTTGGTCATCTAAATTGTCTATGATGGCAAAAAAAAATAAGATGTGTGCATTGCAAAAAGATGTTTAAAACTTTCCCAGAGTTGCCACAATTTTCTTTAGAATTGCCACTAACAAACAACCAGAAAAGTTAAAAACGACTTGGCCGAATCCATGCATACCCTCCATTAGCCCCTTTTAAGTGATAGTAATTTTTTTAACGTGAAAACAAAAATTTTAAAAATTTTGACTCAACATTTTTTATTTGGATTAAAAAAATCTTTTGTAATTTTTGTAAAAAAAATTTTGAGTGCAATATTTTTTTTGAGTGTAAATTTTTTTTGAGTGTAAAATTTTTTTAAGTGTACATTTTTTTTTGACTGTAAACATTTTTTTAGCGATAAAATTACTTTGTAAAATATATTTGTGGCACACCAATATTTTAAAAGAGCATTTAGGGTTTTTTGAACGAGGGAATTCAAGGTGAAATTAATCCGAAATTCACGGTTTTGATCACAACTTCTGAAACCCTGGATCGATATCCTATCGATCGATATATATGGCAAACTTTAGGAGCATCCAACTTGGTTTTCAAAACTTAAGAGTATTTTGAACCCTATATCACTAAATAGTAGGTAATTTGAGAATTTCTTCATAACTTTTAAACCCGTGTACCGATCTTCCTTATGTTTTGCACATTTTATCTGACACTATTGACAAGGGGGGGGGGGGGGGGGGGGGGGGTGAAATAAAACCATAGGCAATAAGGCCATATGGCCTTATTTCTCAATTCAATGGGAAATAAGGCCATATGGCTTTATTACCAACACGATTGAGCAATAAAGTCATATTGATTTTACAACCAAAGTGGAAATAAAGCCATATCAGTTGAAAATGTGGAAATATATTTCCCTAAGCCCGGCCAAAGGCCGGCTGCGCAGAAAAAAAAAATTGTTTGACTATCTTTAAATTAAAAAACCACATATACCAGGAACCTCGGAACTTAGAGGGGTCTAGAGGCACCAATTTTTTATTGGCAGGGTTTTTAATGTAAAGATTGTTTAACAAAAAAAGTTTTTCTGTGTAGCCGGCCTTCAGCCGGGCTTAGGGATTACAAAATCCATGCATTAAACCCACCCTCTCCGCAAAGTTAATTTGTTATGCCTCAAAAAGGCCTGATAACCAAAATAGCTTTGGTTTGCAGAGAGGGTGGGTTTAATGCATGGAGTATGTAATCCCTAAGCCCGGCCGAAGGCCGGCTACGCAGAAAATCTTTATTACAGAAACACAAATCATAGAAGTCGTATGTTCGACATTTCGCCCAAATAAAATATTTCGGATTTTTTGACAATTTTGTTTTGCGAGAAGTAACATTTTTAGACCTATCATTTTGGGCTATATGTCGCAGCTTGGGAGATATGACATTTACGCTTTTGGGCGATAAGACCTTGGGCGCTATGTCCGTACGCCATTTCAAACTCCATAAATTAATTTAGAGGCTTCGCTAAATAATTTTTTTTGGGTAGCAGGATTTACGTGGAAATATATTTCCACACTCTCCGCAAAATAATGATGAACATTTTTAAAAAATATTTAAATGAGTAACAAAGCCATATATGGCTTTATTTCCAACAGTGGTTGGTAATAACGCCATATGGCATTATTTCTCAACTCTTTGGGAAATAAGGCCATATGGCCTTATTGCCTATGGCTTTATTTCACCCCCCCATTGACAAGTATTTCAGCAAAATCTAAGCTATCACGATTAACTGTTGCGGGTGTTATCCTCACTTCCCCAAGTGGTTAAAACTCCAATATATACAAAATATTAATTTGCTTATAAAACGCGAAAACGAATTGATCTAGAAAAACTGGGAAACACGGGTATCTTTATTTTAACTCTACTTTCAGAATTTTTTGGTCCCGATCATGGGTGCAACGAAAATTTGAATTTTGTCGTACAGTGTTATCGATTTTTGAATCTCTAAATAAAGAGAAATGAAATGCCATTACCAAATATTGTCACCATTTTTGCAAAAACCTAAATCTATACGAAGCTGGACGTAGAAAAAATTGCATACTTCGTGTATCACCCCCATTCTAAGTGTCTCAGTTGAAAAAGAAGTTCATATGTTGTTGTGATTTGATTTAATTTGATCTAATACTTAAGTGCCAGAAATTAGCACTTTTTAATTTAATTCCTAAGAACATATGAAGGGCTTATTGTAAAAACTCGATAAGCACCATTTCATTTTATGGTGGTTTTTGCCTTAAAACTTTTAAAATAATGTAGAAAATATAACTTTTGCAGAACTTTTACTTTCAATATACTTGTACGAAGGGTTAAAGCAAGACGTCTGCCAAAAATCTGTCAATGGAACATCAGCAGAAGGCGAGTTCTTGCAGTAAGCCCTTCATATGAAAGAGGTACTTCAAAATCATTAAGTAAAGAACTGGTGAAAGATGTTTTTATTGTTATTTTGTAGCATTTTTGGAAGTGATTTTAAAAGTACTTTCTACGGACTATGAAGTTTGGCACCTATCCCTACTTTGTATGTAGTGAAACCAATAATTCATTTTGAACCAATTCGTGTATTTTTTGCTGGGTTATTGATCAGTGATCGATTCTAAGACATTCTAGCGATGTCCGTCCGTCCGTCTGTAGAGGACACGATACAGTCCAAAATAAAAAAGCTAGACTACCGAAGTTTGGCACGAATATGTCTTATGGTCATAGGCTGGTTAAGCAAATGCAATATTTTTGTGTCAAAAGAAGTTCAAAATCCTGTATGTGGATCCAGTGGATAAATAAACTAAAAAAAAAGTTTGACCCGCCCCCTTTTGTGGGCGTGGATATAAAAAATTTATTTTAATGATTAATTAAATTAAGTAATTGCAAGAATCATAATAAATCCATTTTATAAAACCTACGGCAAGGGGGGAAGGTGTCCCCCAGCATCAGAACTATTGTAATCAAGGCCTCTGTTCTGTCTTTCACAACTTTTCAATTCACATGAAATTTTCCGAATCACATGAAATCAAGTTTAGTGTTTTGTTGATCACGTTTTCATTTGAAGTTGAAATCAAATAATTAAAATTTAAAAAATTATAAGGAAAAATGTGCATTCGTTTTACTTTCACCAAATTTTATTTATGTGAAACAAATCGAAAAAGAAATTGGGATGTGAAATCTAGAACAGCAAAAAAATTCGGAAATTTTCATTTTCACATTTTTTACGTGAATTACTTTTTTTGGAACAGCGGCCCAAGTGTATAAAGTCGCGTCCTAGCCGCATTTTTGATGTTTAGTTGTGTTATTCGCTGAAAGGTATTCGGCGGTCGTGCTCTGTGATTCAAGAGGTACAAAATTGCTTCGCAACTTTTTGTGTGTCGGCGGTAGTTAACGAGATATATGAATTTTAAAATTTTCTCGAATTTTAAGATTTTAAATTAGAACCCACACATGTGTAGAGGTTATTATTAGTGTCCGACCGAATATTCGACTTCGGCCAAAAAGCACTATTCGGATACGGCCACAATTTTGGCCGAATAATTGTATAAAATTTGTACTCACGTTATAAAAAAACACACTTAACTTACTTTGAATCACATTAGTAAGCCACAAAAATATTTTACTAAGCGTTTCTTACAATCAAAAAATTTTTCCGCTTGAAAAAAATTTACACTCAAAAAGATTTTTTTTTTACAAAAATAAAAAAAAAGAAAATTTGGCATATGTTAAGATTAGGGCCTTGGATCCTAATTTGATAAAATTTTGTGGTTTGGTAGAGGGGTCAAAGATACATCGAGTGGCACCAATTTCAAGGAGCGGTCACGCCCTCTTTCGAGTGGGCGGGACTTCAAAGTTAAAACGTTTTTCTTAAATATCTCAAAAAGTACTTATCCGATTTGAATGAAATTGGTATCATTCGAAAGCTTGAATAAATTTCTTTCGAACATTTCCTTACATGAAAAAATTTCATTAACCCGTTAAGCACAAAAACGCGATTTTAACGTATATAAGGTCATACAAGCAACACATAGGTGTGTAGCCAAGTTCCTAAGCTTTCATTTGGTCTTTTATTCGAATCTCTAACTCTTCTAACACCAGAGATATAAAGGGTTAAAATTTTGGTGCTAATTTTTGGGCTTAACCAGCAGAAAAGCTTTATTTAGCGATGCCGCTAAAGGAATCTATGGAGCTTGTAATCCCTAAGCCCGGCCGAAGGCCGCTACGCAGAAAAACTTTATTTAGCGAAGCCGTTTGGGCTGAACCTATAGAGTTTGTACGCAGAAAAGCTTTCTTTAGCGAAGCCGCTAAAGGTATCTATGGTGTTTGTAATCGCTAAGCCCGGCCGAAGGCCGCTACGCAGAAAAGCTTTATTTAGCGAAGCCGTTTGGGCTGAACCTATGGAGTTTGTACGCATAAAAGCTTTCTTTAGCGAAGCCGCTAAAGGAATCTATGGAGTTTGTAATCCCTAAGCCCGGCCGAAGACCGCTACGCAAAAAAACTTTATTTAGCGAAGCCGTTTGGGCTGAACCTATGGAGTTTGTACGCAGAAAAGCTTTCTTTAGCGAAGCCGCTAAAGGAATCTATGGAGTTTGTAATCCCTAAGCCCGGCCGAAGGCCGCTACGCAGAAAAACTTTATTTAGCGAAGCGGTTTGGGCTGAACCTATAGAGTTTGTACGCAGAAAAGATTCTTTAGCGAAGCCGCTGAAGGAATCTATGGAGTTTGTAATCCTTAAGCCCGGCCGAAGGCCGCTACGCAGAAAATCTTTATTTAGCGAAGCCGTTTGGGCTGAACCTATGGAGTTTGTACGCAGAAAAGCTTTCTTTAGCGAAGCCGCTAAAGGAATCTATGGAGTTTGTAATCACTAAGCCCGGCCGAAGGCCGCTACGCAGAAAAACTTTATTTAGCGAAGACGTTTGGGCTTAACCTATGAAGTTTGTACGCTTTCTTTAAAATTAAAAAAAAATAATAAATCGCAATTTCTGTATTCTGGTTTAGTTCCTTTAAGTATTTAAGGGTTAAGGTCTGTTCTCACTTAAGTTTTAAAACATGTTTTAAGAAATTTATTTATGCTATTACAGTATATTGTCAGATTAAAACGAAAAATGAGTTAAAACCGTTTTCAGCGGAAAAAGTTGAAGCAATGCCAGTAGAATAGAGTAGTGTAAAATCAATTCTTAACATAACAAAAAAAAAAACTAACTTTGACCCTTAATATCTCGGCTAATTTTAAAGCTACAACGCCAGTGGTTGGCTCAAATTAAAGCTTCATATCTTGGCTACCAATCTGTTTGGTCTAAATTTTTACTTATATAAGTGCAGTTTTGAGATATCAACCATTTTTTAAAAAAAGTCATGACAAAAAACTTTTAAAGCGTGTTTTGGCACTTAAGGGGTTAATTAAACTGAGTCACACCTTAGACATTATTGAAAGGTATTTGTATAAGCTTTCGAATGCAACTGATCTCGTCCAAATTGGACAAGAAGTATTTAAGATATTTACAAAAGAATTTTCAACTTTGAAGCCCCGCCCCTCCGAAAGGGGGCGTGACCGCTCCTTGAAATTGGTACCACTCGATGTATTTATGACCCCTCTACCAACCCAAAAAATTTTATCAAATTTAGGGGCAAGGCCGCCATCTTAACAAGTTCCGAAAATTTTTGCTTAAAATAAAATCATTCTAGACAACATTTTCTTCATACATTTGTGTATTCCGCCGTGTCTAGTTTTTTTTATACCCTACACCACACTGTGGGTATAATAAGTTTGTATTGATGTAGTTTGTACTGATGTAACTACCCGAAATATTGGTCCTAGACCCACTTTTAAGTATACCAATCAACTCAGAATCACTTTTTGAGCCGATTTTTAATCAATTGACTTGAAATTTGAAACTTAAGCCTCTCTTGGCCCAAGGACGAAGCCTATTGAATTAAAAATTTGTCCATATTTAGACCTAGCCTCCATACAAAGGTCCTCTTTAGTTTTGGCTCAAATGACTCTTATAACCGTATTATAATAGGTACATTTTCGAAATTTGACAGGTAAGCCTGTTTTCACAAATCACCATTCCATTGAATCGGACCAGTTCTTCTTGTAGGCCCCATACAAACCACCTTTTCACATAAATCTTTTAAATTTCATGAAAATAGAAAATATTTAATTAAAATTCTGATTATCATCGAACCATTTTTGGACTTAGGCCCCATGTGAAAATATTGCCCGATATTTAGTTAAAGTGGTTTATTGGCAACAAATCAAAGCCTATATCACTCAAATTTGATTTGTGATTGTTTTTACACTTACAAAAGATTTGACAAAATATAGATCTGTTGGGTTTTATATTTGAACTTGGGACCCATTTTCCGGGAAACTCTGGTGTAGGGTATTTTATGGACGGTCTTGACCGACTATCATTTTCTTACTTGTTTTATTGTTTTTACTTCATAAATATTTTTTTTTTTTAATATTCGTCTTCGGCTTCGGCCGAATAGTGAAAATTTCGCCGAATATTTGGCTTCTGCCAAAAAGGCGTATTCGGTCGGACCGTATTTACTATTCCCAATAGGGTGTTTTCGAGATATTAGCAAAAAAAATATTAAAGAAATTGCTTAAATAACTAAAAATTTATTCAAAAAATGTTTTTCTATAAAAGGCAATAAAATAAACAAAATCAAGGACTTTGTTCTGTATTTCACAGTTTTTCAATTCACATGAAATTTCCCGAACCGCATAAAATCAAGTTCGATGTTTTGTTGTTCACGTTCAAAGTTGAAATCAAATACCTAAAATTTTAAAAAAATATAACAAAAAAAGTGCATTCGTTTTACTTTCACCAAATTTTATTTATGTGAAACAAACCGAAAAAAAAAAAAAAAAATTCGGAAGTGAAATCTAGAACACCAAAAAAATTCGGAAATTTTCATTTCACGTTTTTTATGTGAATTACTTTTTTTGGAAGTCTAGGGCCTAGACTTCATATCCGAATATTTTTACTCGTTTCACACAAATAAATTTTGATGAAAATTGATGCAATTCGGAAAATTTCATGTGAATTGAAAGGTTGTGAAAGACAGAACTGAGGTCTTAAACTTCGAATGAAGAAGTGAAGAACAAAACACCGAATTCGATTTCATGGATTTGAAAAATTTCATGTAAATTGTTGTGAAAGACAGAACAGAGGTCTAAAGGACGAACCAAATTGAAATTGGAAATAAATCGATCCAAGTTTATACCTAGCCCCCACGCTAAAACCCGTATTTTAATAAGTATCCTTTCGAAATTTGGCAGCTAAATGTATTTTGTATTTATAATTCATCATTTGAAATTTTAAGGAAATCGAATCAGTTTTACATGTAGTCCCCTCTTACATACCACCCGCTAATCTCATAAATCTCTCAAAACTCATGATAATAGAAAGTATTTGGTTAAAATTTTGTTTTTAGGTTAATTGAATTTGATCATAAATGGACAATTTTTGGACTCAGGCCTCTGTTCTGTCATTCACAACTTTTCAATTCACATGAAAATTTCCGAATCACATGAAATCAAGTTTAGTGTTTTGTTGATCACGTTTTCGTTCGAAGTTGAAATCAAATAATTAAAATTTAAAAAAGTATAAGGAAAAAAGTGCATTCGTTTTACTTTCACCAAATATTATTTTTGTGAAACAAAAGAAAAAAAAAATCGGATGTGAGATCTAGAACACCAAAAAAATTCGGAAATTCTCATTTTCACATTTTTTATGTGAATTACTTTTTTTGGAACAGAGGCCTCAGTCCTCATATAAAAACTTTGCCCGATATTTAGTTAAATCGGTCTAGTAGCAACAAAAAGAATCCTATTACACTTTAGGCTTGAGAACCATTTTTTCGAAAAACATTGGTGTTGGGTAATATATGGTCGGTCTTGACCGACTGTATTTTTCTTACTTGTTTCTTAGTTGAAAAACACTTAGGGCTGGTAACTTATCAAAAGCTTATCATTGATAAATGTCATTTATATTTGACGTTTGTCCTAATCATTGATAAGCTACCAGGCCTTAATAAAATATTTTTGAGGCTTAACAATGTGATTCAAAGTGTGTTTTACGAAATAAAATTTCGTACTTGTTTCGTAAAATTTACGAAACTTTGCTTTATATTACTAAAAAGAAATTAGTCCGGATTTTTGTAGATTCACGAAACCTACCTAAAAATGTTAAATGTCTTTGCCGGAAAACCTTGATAGGTCACGTGACATGTCACACGGATCCAAATGGCCTATTACATACTTTGACACCATTCATATAAAAATACTACTAAAAATATATCAAAGAAAGCACTTTGGAGACGTCTGCCATTCAAAACTATAAAGATGATTTTGCCAATGTTTTCACCCAACAGCTTTTATAGCATGTTCTGAACGAGATACATCATTTGTGTTAGTTTAAACCTACAAACCATTTTTGGTTGACCCCAATAAAAAACATATTTTGAATTTGTTAAAGATCAAAACTTGTTACTGTTTATTAAAGTCTCATTATGTCTACACTAAAATAATAAAAGAAAAAATAACTTCAATAAAATATTATATTGAAAAAAATTATAAATAATTATGATAGAAAATCTCAAATTATTAAAGAAAAAGAGAAAACTAAATTTTAAATAATTTCATAAAAAAATATAAATATTGCAAAAAAAAATATTTACATAATTTAAAGAAAATTTTATTAAAATTAAAAAAAAAAAAAAAATACTTATAACAATTAATAGCAAAGCATTATATTATGAGAAATAGGAAATAACAATTATGAATAAAAAGAATCTTTGAGAAAAAAGAAAATTACAAATATTATAAACATTTTAACTATATATACCATGAAAGTTTTTAGGAAACAAAAACTTTTGAAAACTTTAAGGGACTTAAAATCGTTAAACCTTCAATATAAAAACCAATAAACTTCAATTAAAAATGATAATTTTAGAATAATTTTAAAAATTGTTTAAGTTTTACTATATTGAATTTGAAATTATTTAACTTTTATTTGAATGTTGTTAAGTTTTAATTTAAAATTAATTAGAATTGTTCAAATTTCCATTAAAACTGTTTAAATTTCAATTAAAAATGTTTAAATTTTTAAAGTTTCAATTTAAACTTTGTTTTTAAGTTGTTCAACTTCAATTTAAAAATTTTCATTTTTAATTATCACGGTTGGCGTAGTCGAAGTCGAATTTAACAAAAGGTATATATTGAATTTGAAATTATTTAACTTTAATTTGAAGTTTTAATTTAGAATTAATTAGAATTGTTCAAATTTCCATTAAAACTGTTTAAATTTCAATTAAAAATGTTTAAATTTTTACAATTTCAATTTAAACTTTGTTTTTAAGTTGTTCAACTTCAATTTGAAAATTTTAATTTTTGATTATCACGGTTGGCGTAGTGAAGTCGAATTTAACAAAAAGTTATTACACCTGGATTTTTTGCTAACGCGTTATAATTATTCCATACAAATTTGACAGCATTTTTCCGTATATAATTTTTAAAGGTCAAATTTGTATGAAATAATTTTAAAAATCCAAACAATTTTTTTACGAAATTTGACAGTCACGACTCTTTTGATATATGTTCCAAATTGTAAAATATAAATCATTATACGCCAAGGCAAATACAACAACCGTTAACTTAAAATTGTCCAATTTAAATTTAATTTAAAAATAAAAATATTTTTGTAATTAATGTTAAGAAATTTTAATCAAGTATTGAATATTTTTTTAAAACCTCTCTTTGGGAAAAACAATAAAAAAAAAAACATTTATCATTAAATGAGAGAGACAATAATAAACCCTCTTTATGAAATCCACCACAGCAAAGACTATCAATACTTAAAGATATGTGAAGTCTCCCTTCTTCTGTTAAACCCTCTCTTAAATTCCCTTTGCTAAGTCCGCCATCGAACTGGACGTTTGATCAAACCAAAAAAAATCCCTTAAGTTCGATATAAACAAAAAAAAAGTGTTGCAATTTGGCGATTTTCAGACTAAAGCTAGCGTTTTTTTTTCATCTAGCTGTAAAAAAGTTTTTTTTTGTGGATTATCGGGAAATCCAATGACTTTTTATTTGCTGAGAATTTGTTTTAAACACTTTTAAAGGTATTTCTTAAATAATATTACCATAATAATTATAAATTGATAAATTTTTTCAAAATTTATTAAGCGCTTTTTCGATATAAATAGTTAGCATTATTTGTCAAACCAACAATGTTAATTTAACATTATCGTATTTTCCTCGTCTAACAGTTTTCGTACCTTCTGTTAAAAAGTTTCAAAATATTAAGAGCGGGAGACAAAGAGCTTGACCACAGAATAGGTTTTTTAAATGTTTAAAACTTTTAACAAATGTGTATAAAAATGGATCCTACGTTCAGTATCGAAAAACTGGGTGTTTTTCTCGATTTCGGTTATTTTTGAAAAATACTACCGGATTTTGAAGAATTTTATGAAACATTGATATTCCCGGAAATACCGATATGTCCAGTCCCTAATTAACTACTGAAAATGTTATAACTGAAAATTTGGTGAAAATAACCGATAATCGCTTATGACAAAATATTTGATTGTGGCAATCAACATTTGGTTGTAACAATCAATAATTGGTTGGAACAACCTATATTTTATTGTACCAACCAATATATAGTTGACACCTAAAATACGGTTGACAGTTAATATTCAGTTGTTACAACTGCTATTCAGCCCTTATGCAGTTATAACAACCATTATGTGGTTATGGCAACCGATATTCGGATACTGAACCAGATATATCCCCTTTTCTTGAGGTAGCACTATGGATCAGGATCTGGTCTTGTGGACATAACGTCAACCTCTCACCTAACCTAACATATCCAGTCCCTAATTGACTGCCGAATATTTGGTTTTGGGCCTCTGTTCTGTATTTTACAACTTTTCAATTTACATGAAATTTTCCGAATCGCATGAAATCGAGTTTGGTGTATTGTTGTTCACGTTTTCATTTGAAGTTGTAATGAAATAACTAAAATTTAAAAAATTATAAGGATTAAAATGCATTCGTTTTACTTTTGTCAAACTTTTTTTAAGTGAAACAAAACGTGAAAAAAGTTTGGAAGTGAAATCTAGAACACCTAAAAAATTGGGAAATTTTTATTTTAATACTTTTTTGGAACAGCGGCCTAACATACATGTTCCCCGGCCGCATTCAAATTGTAAGCAGTTCTTGAGTACACTTTTCATAGGCTTCTGTTCTGTCTTTCACAACTTTTCAATTCACATGAACATTTCCGAATCACATGAAATCAAGTTTAGTGTTTTGTTGATCACGTTTTCATTTAAAGTTGAAATCGAATAATTAAAATTTAAAAAATTATAAGGAAAAAAGTGCATTCGCTTTACTTTCACCAAATTTTATTTATGTGAAACAAAATGAAAAAGAAATTCGGATGTGAAATCTAGAACACCAAAAAAATTTGGAAATTTTCATTTCCACATTTTTTATGTGAATTACTTTTTTTGGAACAGCGGACATAAATACTCCTTCTTTTTAATTTTAAAGACCGTATGATGCTGGCTTTTTTTAAAATACAGCGAGTAAACAGCGCTATCTTTTGTATTTTATTTTAAACTTTCGATTTTTTAAGGATTTGGTTTGCACATAAATCCAAATAATTCAATAACACAGTAAAGTTTAGATTTGTAACTAGACGGTCAAAATTTATATTGTTCATGTATTTTCCCTGCAGGAAAAGTGATAGGCCACATGACATATCAGTCGGATCCAAAAATCCTATTACAAATTCGACACCTTTCATATAAAAATACCTATAACCTTTGTTAGGAAATGTCTCAGCTACGGATATATTACTAGTGACATGCCACTTAGGAATACAACTCGTGCCGGTTCAATAGTGACATGTCACGAACCCATCACAGATGTACCCACCATTTTTCGGAACTTGGAAATTTTATAAAAAAAAATTTCCTAATAGCATTTTTAACGAATTTTTTACTTCGAAATCGCGAAAAAAAATTGAACATTTTTGTGAACAGAACTTGGAAAATTTTCGAAACTTAGATTTTTTGTTTGCTTTAAAATATTTATTTCAAAACGCAAAAAAAAAACAAAAAAAAATATGTCTTGGGTCTTGGAATTTTTTTTCAAAATTTATGAAATTTTTTTTTCTAAATTCAGTTTTGATGAAATTTTTTACTTTAAAATGAATAAAAAATGTGTCTGGGAAAGTTTTTAAATTTTGTTCGAGACTTAGTAAAAATTGTAAATTTGGTTTTGTTGAATTGTCTCCTGTCACGGGATAAGTTTTTTGAGACAATTAAATGATAATTCCAATTTTCATCTGTCACGTGATCAGAGTTGCCAGTTTAAGGGTTTTGCCCCCAAATAGGGGATTTATTTTTGAAATTGGTGATCAAAAATTTGATTTTAGTTAACCAATCAACGGATAGGTGATTTCGCATCGAGAGACACACTTCCCTGCAGGGTTGTTATCGAGGATACAAAATTTTCGAAACTTCGAAATTTTTAGCTTTAAAATACAAAAAAAAATTTCATATCTTTGGGCCTTGGAAAATGTTTTAAAAATTAATGAAAATTTTTTTTCTAAATTTATTTTTGGTGAAATTTTTTATTACAAAATAAAAAAAAATTGTCTGGGAAAGTTTTTAAATTTTGTTCGAGACTCAGTAAAAATTGGAAATTTTAGTTTTGTCCAATTGTCTCCTGTCACGGGATAAGTTAATTTAGTGATAATTCCAATTTTCATCTGTCACGTGATAGGCATTTTAGTTTACCAGTCACGGGATAGGTGATTTCGTATAGAGATACACTTATCCTGCAGGGTTGATACCGAGGAGTAGGAATTTTTCTAAATCAGTCACGGGATAGGTGATTTCGCATAGAGATACACTTATCCTGCAGTGTTGATACCGAGGAGTAGGAATTTTTCTAAATTTGTAGAACAGTGCAATAATTACCGGCTACCAGTGTCCAAATTACTTTATTCCTTTTTTTTTTTTTGAATTGGTGTTTATAATATATTTAGGAAATTAAAACAGATTATTACATCGAATTCTCTAATTCGGGCTCTCATTTTAATCAATTCAAAAAAATGTCTGATGTTTAATTTTAAGCCACAAATAGTTTAAAATCGATACACTTTTCTATAAAAAAAGTTGGAAAAAATCCAGAAAAACCGGGTTTTTTAAATTATTTTTTGTTTCTACTATTTAAACACTATTTTTGTTGTTTAATTCATAATAATATTTACGATTTAATTTAAACTATGTGCTCGATTCTCGAATACGACTTCACCATTCACCCAATTTTTAAAAATTTGATATTCTTTAGAATTTTAAGATTTGAAATTTTTTTTCTTGTAACAATTAAAGATCTAGTTAATATCTTTAATAATTACAAGAACAAATTTAAAAATCTTAAAACTCGAAAGAATATCAAATTTTTAAAAATTAGGTGAATGGTGAAATCGTATTCCAGAATCGAGCACTATATCATTCAATCTTGTAACTCTATTGTTGATGTTTTGTTGATTTTTAATTTATTTTAATCCAGTAATTAAATTTAAAATATAATAAAATTAAATAAACTAAAAAAAAAACGAAAAAGGATAAACTTACACCTTAAGAAAGAAAAAAAAAATAATAATTCAACCATCCACAAAACATACATTCGTCCATCCATCTATACATCCATTCAGCCAAAGATTCATTAAATCAATCAATTAATTGATTAATCAAACAACACATTTATCATACACACGCACTTATTTTGAAATCTATTTAAAACAACATCTTGGTTGTTGATATTGTAACACTTAAAAGATTTTGTTGTTGTTTGTATACCTTGATTTGTTGTTGTTGTTTCAGTAACAATGATTATATTTTTGTTGTTGTTTCTTTAATTATTTTTATTAAAAAAAGGGGGGGTTCATCTTCATCTTTTCAAATTTAACGTTTTGTTTTAGACGTTTTCTTACGTTTGCTGCTGTTATGGCCAGCAAGTGTTGTTACACTATGATGATGTGTTGTTGTAGTATGACTACTACTGCCACTTAGATTCGAAGATGCTGCAGCTGATACTGCCGCAACAGTAGATGCTGCTGATACAATTTGCAGTGATTCTCAACTTCTCTCGGGTGTACTGTGATGATGATAAATTTGTTGAATTTGTTGTTGCTGTGAGGCTGCTGAATTGCTGGCATGTTGTTGCTGCTGTTGTTGGACTTGTTGCTGCTGTTGTTGTTGACTGGATGAGGTAACAACATCTTGTTGCTGCTGGATATGTTGCGCATGTTGGGACTGTTGTTGATGATGTTGCTGCTGCTGTTGTATATGCACCACATGTTGCTGTAAATGTTGTGGTGTTTGGCTTTGTTGCGGAGTACTACTACCACCACCGTGTTGCTGATGCGGTGATGGACTATATTGGAATTGTTGCTGAAACATAGGCAACTTGATAAATTTATTTGTTGACGCAATTGTTGTTGATTTTTTTGTTTGATTGTTTGTTTGTGTGTGTGGGAGTTTTTGGTTGATTGATTGATTTGATTGGTTGGTTAAAAAATGATAATGAAATTAAAATGAGTACGATTGTTGTTAAAAAAAAATTATAAAAAAATAATAATTAACAAAATAAAAAAATTAAACAAAAAATTTAACTACATAATATAGAATTTATCTTAACTACAAGAATATTGAATTATTATTGGAGATAAACGTTCTAGCTGAAGCATTTCATTCTGAAAATATTAAAAAAAAAATCAAGTGAGAGTTCTAAATTCGGATGTGCCGAATCTTTTATACCTTCCAACGGTGACATGAAATAATCTCCACGGACACATTCCCCATTTCCGTTATGGGGATCATGACCGAAATTAATTCGGTCATATTTCCCATAAAGGTAGTGGGGACTATGACCGAAAATAATTTGGACATAAAAAAAATGGACATAATTCCCAGATTTATGGGGATAATGACCACGTAAAAAATTTACAGGGATTATGTATACTATGCTAGTTGGTCATAATTCCAACAATTATATAAAAAAAAATTGTGTTAAAAGTTTTTCTTACAAACTCCATGCATTAAACCGTCGTTTAGTCCCAACAGAGAATGGACATAATCCCCATTGGGATTATGACCGTTTTGTAAAGGGTCATAGTACCCACAACTAATATGGAGATTATGACGCTGAAGTATTCGGTCATAATCCCAATTTCCGTTATGGGGGTAATGCCCGTGGGGATTATGTCCTGTCACCAAAAAAAATGTTTCATAACCTCATTTTTTGATAAAATCGAATTGAGCAAGTTTTCCCGACCTTCAAAAAATCTGAAAAAAGTCTCAAAAACTTTTAGGCCATTAGAGTTCATATTCCACTTCAAGAGTTGCAAAAATAAAAACAAAAACGTTTTTGGTGAAACGGCCTAATGCACCATATACACTGCGAATCACATCAATAAGGAATCGAGCTTTTCACTTTTTAATCGAATATATCTTTGTAACGAATAAGCGGAAAAATATAAAAAAATGCACTGATAGAGACCATTATCTAGCTAATAATATCAAATAATAACAATAATCAAAAGACTGAAAGAAGTGCTTTAAAAAAAAATATTTTTCGGAAACTTGTTAAAAAATTACCAGTTTTTTATGAATCACTTGAATAAGGAATTTTGTAATACAGACCAAGTAGGACCTGAATCCAATTTGTAATGAATAGCAATCCCTCAAACAACAAAAACAAAACAGTTTTGTTTTGAATTTCAATAAAAATGGGACTCCCAAAGCTCTTAGGTCTTCCGAAAAGGAAAAAGTACTGACGTTGAAGTTCAAAGTGTTAAAGGTCGTTGAAATCGCGGAAATAAATGAGAGGAAAAAAACTGCTGTATGCAATTATCTAAATAACATTCAGAACTATGGAAAAAAACATGAATGGGCGAACTCAAATGGCAACAACTGAACGAGATCGACAAAAATTTTAAAAATTCCCCCAAATTCTACGCCGACATCTTTCAAAATTCTCAAATAAAGTGGCGTTAATGCGAGTATTTGTACAGTCCGTCGCGTTTAAAAGTTAAGTGAGTTCATAACTCGTCGAAAATTATGCAAAAACTAATCGCTGAATGTCAAACGTAGTAAGCAGCGCCTTAATCTCTGCAGGAATACAATGACACGGTCTGAGAAATTTTTCAAAGTAATTTATTCCGACGAAAAAAAAAATAATACCGTTGCATTGGACGGATACAATGGTTTTCGGTGATTTGAGACAATAAAAACCGTTTTTGCATAGCAGACAGATCATAGAAGGTGTTGTTATAGTATGGGGTGCGCTATTCTACTGTGGCATCATTACTGTTCCTTACGTTACCATCGATGCTTCTTAAGTTTGGAACTAAGGGTGGCTGTTTTTTGCAATTTGCAACAGACTATGAACTCATTTAATTTTTAGTCGTGATGGACTGTCAAAATACCCATTAAATCACCACTTTCTTTAATAATTTTGCAACCTGTCAACGTGGAATTCGAGGGAATTCTTAAAATTTTTGTCGATTTCGTTCTGTTCTTGCAATTTTAGTTCGCCCATTCGTGTTTTTTCCATAGTTCTTAATGTTATTCAAATAATTGCCTTCAATAGGTTTGCCCCTCTCTATTTTTTTTCGCGATTTCAACGGCCTTTAACACTTTGGACTTTAAATACAGTACTTTTTTCTTTTCGGAAGATCTAAGAGCTGTTGCGAGTCTCATTTTTATTGAAATTCGAAACAAAACTGTTTTGTTTTTATTGTTTAAGGAATTGCTATCCATAACAAATTGGATTCAGGTCCTACTTGGTCTGTATTAAAAAATTCCTTATCCAAGTGATTCATAAAAAACTAGTAATTTTTTAACAAGTTGCCCAAAAATATTTTTTTAAAGGACTTCTTTCAGTCTTTTGACTATTGTTATTATTTGACGTTATTAGCTAGATAATGGTCTCTATCAGTGCATTTTTTTATATTTTTCCGCTTATTCGTTACAAAGATATATTCGATTAAAAAGTGAAAAACTCGATTCCTTATTGATGTGATTCGCAGTGTATATACTTTTTAGGGTTCACAACCAATATTTCGATGTGTTACACACGGCCCTTTGTTCCTACTAGGAACCACAGGACATAATTAGTGTCCGACCGAATACACCTTTTTTGGCCGAATCCGAATATTCGGCCAAATTTTCACTATTCGGCCAAACCGAAGCCGAATATTAAAAAAAAAAAAAATATTTATGTAGTAAAAACAAGAAAAAAATAAAACTCGACTCGGCGGGATACTCAAATGCATGAAAATATTGTCTAGAATGATTTTATTTTAAGCAAAATAAAAATGTAAAAAAATACTACTATAGGGGGGCCCCTGTAGGCTAGTTGGTAGCGTGCTAGCCTATGAAACAGGGGGTCGTGGGTTCGATTCCCACCAAAACCCTTGGTCGATTTCGCTACAACGAGACGACGGTCATTGTTACCAGTTCTCGGTTAGGTTAAAATTATTTAAAATGAGTTGTAAAAAAAAATTGGAAAAATAAATAAAAACTGATCATTGCATCAAATAATTACTACTATATTTTAGAGTGTAAATTTTTTGCGACCGAATTTTTTTTTTTTGAATGTAAAAAATGTTTTTAGTTGCAAAAACACTTAGTAAAACGTTTTTGTGGCTCACTAATGTGATTCAAAGTTAGTTTAGTGTGTTTTTCAACACGTGAGCACAAATATTAAACAATTATTCGGTATTCGGCCTATTTGGCCAAAATTGTGGCCGAATAGTGCTTTTTGGCCGAAGCCGAATATTCGGTCGGACACTAGACATAATATATATATACATATATATACCCAAGCAGAAATTGACGACGGTTATAAAAAAAAGCGTTCTGAAAGCACTGTAACAAAAAAAGAACGTTCTCAAAACGTTATTTTCGAACGCTTTGCGAGCGTTCTCGAAAAGCGTTCTGAAAGCACTGTAACAAAAAAAAAAGCATTCTCAAAACGCTTTATTCGAACGCCTTGAGAGCGTTTTCGAAAAGCGTTTTGAAAGCACTTTATTAACAAAATACATGTTCGTTTCAAAATTAAATGGTTTTAAAGCAGTTTTTGCAAACGTTTTTAATTTTTTTTCGTAGTACATACAAGTATAGTATTTTTTAGATTATACTCAATTTTAAACAAATTGTTATAAAAACATTTTGTTAAATCAAATTAAATAATTTTTCCCTACCACCACATTGACAACGCAAAATTTTGAAAACATGAAACATTTTTTAATTTGTTAATAGTTTCGTTATAAAATTTACAAATAATGCATTTAACTTCTACAATATGCACACTGACTTCAATAACATCTTCACGTAAATTTTTAACGTTATAAAGACCTATTTCTTTTGATGGAATTGGATAGACAAAATAATCGTTTATTTCAATAAAGATGTTGCCTTTTAAATATATATTAGGTATGTTCCACAACGTTACCGCGGGTGCCCGCGGGTACCCAAACCAGCCCGAAAAGCGTTCCCGTACGCAAAAATTGGGTAAATGAGAGAGTTTTTGAGAGAATAAATTAGTTTCTCATTTTACCGAACTAAAGGTAGAAACAGAATAAGCACGGCACGGGGGACGGTTGCCGGAGAATATAGGCCCAAAACAATGACGGGGGACGGCGACGGCAAAAAATGTCATTTGTTTGTTCAGTGGTGCCAACTTTTAATAAAATTAGAGTAATTTCACGGGAAAAAATCGCTTGTCACATAGTCAATGTGGTTAAGTTGGCACTACTGTACGGTTGTTACACCATTGTGAATGAAAAAATTAAAAATTGTTGTGAAAATGCGGCAACCCTGGAGTGTGAGAGGGAGAGAGATTGAGAGAACTCGGAGATAAAATAAAATAAGTTTTAATTTTTTGTCGTGCCGGTCACGGTTTTTAACTGTCAAATCGTATGGAAAAAGTCGTGCCGGGCTTGTTCTGTTCATACCTTTACCACAGACTAAATACAGACTCGACAGTAGAGTTTTATAAGAAAAAATGGGGAAAAACTAAGCGATTTTAGGAGAAAACACAGCGGTTTTTAGTCCGTTTTACGCTAACATGGCAACACTTTCTACGACTTAGGAGTGAATGAAACAACAAAAGCCGATCTGGCATCCATTTTTCTAATGGCGCGTTATATTAGCTTTCTCTTTCTAACCTAATTCGTAGAATAATTTGAAAACATTAACCATATGGTTCAAGATTACTTTTTTGATATCTGTCACTTATGTCGAGTCTGTATTAGTCTGTGCCTTTACCCGCACTTTTTTTTCGGGTAAATTGGTAACAGTCAGATGTTAAAAAAACAGCTGTTTTTTTTGTGAAGCCAAATTGGAAATTTAAATAAAATAAAGAACTAAACCAAGGAAATGTGTTATTTCAATACAAAAAAAGATAATTTGTTATTAAAATAAATATTTGAAATTTGTTTTCTTGTTTAAAGTAATTTTTCTTACGAAAATATTTTAGCGTTATAGGTTTGTTTACATTTTCTATTATTTTGGGCTTGAAATGTGGTTTTTAGCGTTCCCGTACTTTTGTGTATTTTTGTGGTATCGTGAGAGGTTTTTTGATTTGCTCTCATTTTACCGAACTTTACCCGGAAAGTTCTGGAACACACCTATTATCACATATTTGTTTAGATCGATTTGTACTTTTTTCTACTTTGTTAACAGACCATCTGGTTTTGCAATTTGAAAGCGAAACAGAACAAACCAATTTTACAAAAATTAGCCGCTGGCTGGCTGCAGTAAAGGACAGAATGGGAGGAAGAAAGTCCCTATAAATAAATTAGTTTACTTTTTTTATGAAGTTTACCTTTACAAAGTTTACTTTTTTTATTACATTGAATTTAATTTTTATTTTCTAAAATACTTTTATAAAAAAAATATCTACAATTAACGAATAAAAAAAAATATCTGCTTTATATGAAGTCCTTTAAAGTACTGTTTTTTCTTATTTCAATCGCTGGAAAATATCTTTAATTTTTGTATTTAAGCTCTTTATAAGTGCTTTACTTTTGGTTTTTAAAGCGCTTTCATGATTTTAAACAAAACGTTCTGACAGCACTTTTTTAAAACGCTTTTAAAACGCTTTAAACCTAGCGTAGATCGATGTTATCATTCGGATCATCTGAAAGCGCTTTGAAGATGGTAAATGGAACGCTTGTAGAACCGTCCACAACGCTTTCACAGCGCTTTTGCGATTGTATTTTTCTGACTGGGTATATATTAGAGTTAATTTTGAAAATTTGATCTGTGGATATCATCATTTTTTTAAAGGATTTAGGGGAGCTAAAAAGAATGCCGGTATTTTTTTGGAAAAATTTTCACTCCTTGGGGTGGTTCAAAGCATTTGAAATCGCGGATTTTGAGCTAATTTTTCTGCAGAGAAAAAACGGCTGAATATATTGCAAATCTGATTTCACCAGTGGATTCTACAGCAAAAATTAATACAATGGCCTTTTTTCAAACTCTTAAAAAAAGTTCCAAAAACCCACCACAGAGGGCGGAAATATAAGGTTTTTCCATTTTCTTTTAAAATTATTTTTTTAAATATGCACAATTAAAGGGCAATTTTAGCTTAACAAAATGGTACCAAATTTTCCGTTCTATCACAACCCGCTAAAAAGTTATAAGCTCTCAAAAATGGGCAAAAACACGTTTTTTGAGAACTTTGACCTCAATTTTCTCGAAAACATGACGTGATAGAAAAATTTGAAAACTAGATTCAGAATCAGCATCGAAATGTTAATCGAAAACAAGTTTTATGATCCCAGAATATTATCCAAAAACATCACAAAAAAATGCTCTCAATAATGCACAAAAATGCGTTTTTTAGAAAAAAACTTTGAAGCCTTATAACTTTTTAATGGGTTGTGATAGAAAGGTGCTTTTATACCAATTTTCTTAGAAAAAACTGCCTCTTCATCGTGCATTATTAACAAATAATTAAAATTTTTTTTAAAAAAAATCGATTTTTCCGCCACCTGCTGTGGGTTATTGGAACTTTTTAAGAGTTCAAAAAACTGCTGTTGTATTAATTTTTGCTGTAGAATCGACTGGTGAAATCCGATTTGCAATATATTCAGCCGTTTTTTCTCTGCAGAAAAATCAGCTCAAAATACACGATTTCAAATGCTTTGAACCACCCCAAGGAGTGAAAATTTTTTCAAAAAAATACCGGCATTCTTTTTAGCTCCCCTAAATCTTTTAAAAAAATGATGATATCTGATAAACAGATAAAGTGTCATAGTCACCAAACGAACTCTAATATATATATACACACGGAATGACAAAGTGAGTATTCCCCCATACTGTAGTTGGAGGGTATAAAAAATAAAAAAATCCAGTAGAAGTTAAATTCCGCTGAGCCGATTTTTTTTTCTTCCAATATGTAACAGAAATAAAACAAAAAGTAATTGTCAGGGAATTTTTTGGGGGAACCCTTCCTCTTTTAACCAAAATTATGAAATTTAATCATTTCTTAAGTTATTGTTTTATATCCACGCCCACAAATGGGGGCAGACCAAAAAAGTTATATTTCATAATTCCCTGGGCCCAAGTGAAAAATGTTTTCTTTGCTGAACAAAAGTATAAAAAAAAACTTTAAAAAATGGCGTCTTTTAGAGGTTAAGTTTTTTAAGGGCCAATTTTTTTTCTCCTGGGCTGATGTTGATCAATTACAAACTTAACCTGCTGTCGGCATATTTGTGCAAAATTCCAGGAGTCGTATCTCTTTGGACTCTCTTACACAGACGAACGGTTAAATAAAAATTAAGTAAGTCCCATAAAACACGATGCATTTAATTGCTGAATTTTTGAGATAATAGTGTGTAGGAGAGAGAGGTAGAGTCTTACCTCTCACTTCTTCCCACATGCTATAAACTCAGAACTGCGGCAAGGAAAATTGCCCAGTGTATAAATTGGGACTGTGTCAAATTGGTGTTTTTGCCCTAAACTCCTCAAAATATTCTCAAATTTTAAGAAAAATTCCATATTAGTAAAATAAAACAATAATGTTAAGACAAATAATAAAATAATTAACAAAATAATAAAACGAAAAAAAAAAACACTTAACAAATGATATGATTTTAAAAAATGAAATCAATTATAAAATGAATTGATCTCGTTCAAGTATTTCAGTTGCTTCTATTAAATAATACTTACCGAATTCTCTTGACTATGTTCAATGATTTCAATGCTACCGGAGGTATTGCCCGATGTATTATTAAGAGAAGTTACTCCACTTATATTGGATACATCATATTTGCCACGCTTAAAACGACCATATAAAGAACTGTAGGGTAAATTATAATGGATAGCAGCTTGATTGATAGACATTTGGCCAATGCTACGAAAAAAGGGGCGGAAGGGAAAGAGATTATAAAATGAATATTTTTCAGGACGAATAAATAAATAAATTACTTACCGCACAGAATTTAAAGCTTCATTCATAGCATCCTCAGACCAGGGTGTAGGATTTGAACGAGATAACTCAATACCTTCTCGCTTACAACGACCATATAATGTTCCTTGGGTAACAACAAATACACAAAAGATAAATTTAATTTGTTCTCAAATTTCCAAAAAGAAAAAGCATTAGATAAAATCACCCTTTAAACATTGTCCATAAGGCGTAGAAACTAAAAAGTTTAATTGAATTTGGAAAATATTGTGAAAAACTTACCTGTGGGTATACCAAATTCAGCGCTCGCCTTCTGTACCGATGTATGCCCAGCACGTATAGCTTCCAAGGCCCTCTCTAAATCTTCCGGCGTCCAGGTGGTGGGTGCGGCATTGAACGGCGCTGCCAATCGTATACCTTCACGTCGTGCTATTTTGTACAACGTTGACGAAGGTATACCAAAGGCTTTCGAGGCTTTATTCGCTGATATCTGTCCAGATCGCAAAGCTTCCAGGGCATTGTTAAGGGAATCCTCATTCCATGATTTGGTACCTCCTTCCTTCTTCGGTGTCTCAATGCCCATGCGATGTGCCCTTTGCCACAGGGTAGTTGAGGGGATGCCATAGGTAACGGATGCTTTCGTCAGGCTCATATTTTGATTCTTCAATGCATCTAAAGCTGAATTCATATCATCTTGTGTCCAAGTTTTGGGACCATTAAACTGACCTTTCATATCGCCATGTTGTTGATCTAAATTTGTGTAATGGGGTTCGTTTTGATCATGTGGTGAACCATTGGCAATCATCATAGAATCATCGCTCGTGTCGGAATTATACATGTCTAAAATGGAAAAGGTTGAAAGAAAAAAAAATTAGTAAATTGAAACTAATTAAAAATTAAAAAAAAAAACAAAAAAATCAATCATTACTTTCTTGGAACTCACCCATGTGCCCTGTTGTCATCATGTTAACAATTTCCGGTGTGATTATCATTCCCGGCTCATGTTTTATTTGGCTCGGATCAATCTCCATGACGGTGGCTCCAGAAATTTCCTGATGATGTTGTTGGTGGGACTGTTGGTGGTGTTGTTGATGGGCTTGTTGTTGCTGCTGTTGATGTGCTGCTTGCTGTTGCTGATGTGTTTGACCCTGTGATAATTGTTGTGCATGCAACTGTTGTTGTTGAGCTTGATGGTGGGCGGCTGCTTGTTGCTGCTGTTGTTGTTGCTGCTGCTGGGCCTGCTGTTGCTGCTGCTGTTGTTGTTTGGCATCTATAACTTCACTTTTTATGTGTTGCACCAGATTCGAATTTGATTCGTCACCAGTTTGATGATGTATTGAATGCATGGGAGATTGATCGAGCCTTTGTATCATATGTTGGGCCAAATGATTATCAATATCGAGCGGTTCTGAGGGATCTTTAAATTGCAACAAAAATGTTTGATGAGAATTTTGTAATTTAAATGGCATTTAAAAAAAATCGTGTTGACTTTGTTGAAAATATTTTTAAATGAGCAATTGATTTAAAAAATAAAAAAACAAGTTCATATTTTTTTTTTCAATGAAATTTTCTAAAACAAGTAGTTTTTCTGGTGAAATTTTTTTCTAAAACAAGTAGGATAAGTAGGGGTAGAGTGGGAAACGTTTTGAGGAGTTTTTTAAATATTAGTCACGACTATTTTTTCATTGGAGTGCAAGGTTTATATTAGAACCTCTTATTTAGAGGGGTTCGCCTTATGTCCGTTAAACCTAACTTATCTTCTGGTGAAATGGTTTGTGTTATTGCCCTTTAAAATAAAACAAAATCTGTATTTTAAATAAAATGTTGACATTTTCAGACATTTTAAAAAGTTTAGGATTCGATTCGAATTTATCCCATGATGACCAATTTTTCGGCTTTTTCGAAAATTTTTTCAAAACCGTTCATACGACAATTGAACTATGTGTCAAAACCATTCGGATTTATCCGACCGATGATTTCCAATTTCGGCCTTATCAAAACTAAAAACCTAAATTTGACTTGGCTGAATCCATCACCCTCCACAATGCATAAACCGTTTTTAACGTAAAAAATAAAATGTATGAAAAATGTTACTACACCATTTACAGATGTAATTCGAAAAATATCAAATGATATTCGAAAATACTACTTGCAATTTGAAGATTCCATTTGAAGGGCTTAAAGCAGAAGGGGTTCAAGTGACTTGTGTTTAATAATAAGAAACAGGAAAGTAACGTTTTAATAACTTGGCCGATTTTTAACCGATTTTAGTTTTTAATAAAAACTTTTTATTGCCTTTAGAAAGACAATTTACTGCAAATCACAATTAAATAACACTACTGAACATTAAAAAAAATAAACTTGATGCGACTGTGACGCGACCTTACACAGTTAATTGCAATTGTTTTACACCATTTCCAATTGTATTTTAAAAATTTCCAAATTTATTTTAAAATTGTCCAAACATATTTTAAAAATGTCCAAATAAATTTTAAGATTATCCAAATGTATTTTAAAATTGTCCAAATGTATTTTAAAATTGTCCAAATGTATTTTAAAATTGTCCAAATGTAGTTTAAAATTTTTCAAATGTATTTGTAAAATTTCCAAATGTATTTGTAAAATTTCGAAATGTATTTGTAAAATTTCGAAATGTATTTTAAAATTGTCCAATTGTATTTTAAAATTTTCAAAACAAATTTTCAAAACTGCCCAAATGTATTTTAAAATTGTCCAAATGTAGTTTACAATTGTCCAAATGTATTATAAAATTGTCCAATTGTATTTTAAAATTTTCCAAATGTAAACTACATTTGGATTTAAAATACATTTGGAAAATTTTAAACTACAATTGGACAGTTTTAAAATACATTTGGAAAATTTTAAATTACATTTGGACAGTTTTAAAATACATACATTTGACAATTTTAAAATGTATTTGGACAATTTTAAAATACATTTGGAAAATTTTAAAATACATTTTGACTATTTTAAAAAATTCATTTGGACAATTTTACAATATATTTGGGCAATTTTAAAATATATTTGGACAATTTTAAAATACATTTTGACAATTTTTTAAATACATTTTGAAATCCTTAAAATACAATTGGAAATGTTGTAGTGATCACAAATCTGGTCTCAAAACTTTTTCATCACATCAGGTTTTTGAAAGAATGTAAGTCAAAGTTAAAAAAAAAATCGTTGTTTTGTTAATTTTTGCCAACTCATAGCGGATGAACCCGATGAGAAAGCGACTTAAAAATAAATCGTAGGTATAGCTTAAACATTGCTCTTAAGGATGCTGAACTTATTTGGTAAGTCGCCTTAACCCTTAGGGCACCAATTGAATTTCAATGATGTCTTGTTCCCCAAAAACGATTTTTCCGCTAGTAATCATGTAAAAAAATAAACTTGATGCGAAGGTACGGCACATAATACACATGATTACAATTATTATCCTGATCATAAATCTGGTCTCCAAACTTTTCCATTCCATCAAGTTTTTAGATATTTGAAATTAAAAATATCGCGTTTTGGACTTATTTTGACAACTTATAGCGAATGAACCCGATGTGCTGACGACTTAAGAATAAGTCAAGGGCAAAGCCTAAACATTGCTCTTTAATATGTTCAAAAAAAAAATACAATTGGTAAAAGACAATTGGTACCCTAAGGGTTAATGCGACTGACCAAATGAGTAATGCATCTCGTAAGCTTTACCTCGACTTCATCCGCTGAGTTTGCCAAAAATGCCCACATGTGCAATTTTTTAACTTTGACCTCAATTTTCTCAAAAACCTGATGTGATGGAAAATTTTGAAAATAATCAAGTATCAAAGTCGCGTACCAGTCGCATTTTTGATGTTTAGTAGTTTAATCATTTGAGTTCAATTTAAACTCAAAATATCGAAGATATTGAGAAAATGAATAGAAAGTCATTTGTAATTCGAAGATTCTAATTGTAATTCTAAGATTCCATTTGTAATTCGAAAATTCTGTTTGTAAGTCAAAAATTCTAATTGTAAATCGAAATAGATCAATTGTAATTTGAAAAAAATCAATTGTAATTCGAAATGGATCAATTGTAATTCCAAATGGATCAATTGTAATTCGAAAAAGATCAATTGTAATTCGAAGATTCTATTTGTAATTCGAACATTCTATTTGTAAGTCAAAAATTATAATTGTAATTCAAAATAGATCAATTGTAATTCGAAAAAGATCAATTGTAATTCGACAAAGATCAATGGGGATCTATTTTTCGAGTTGTTACAAACGATAGTTTTCGAGTTGTTATATATCCTCGACCACTATATGAAAGGATCCAAAAAAACAAGTGTGCAAAAGAAACTTTTTTTGAACAGTTTTTTTGTGTGAATACCATTCTAATACAAATTCCGTTCGCCAAAAGCCGTATGTGTTTTTGGGTTACGTGGAATTAGGGCTGTCAATCCCGAAAACCCGAATCCCGAAATCCCGGGATTTTTGTCATAAAATGAATCCCGAATCCCGGGATTTTTAAGCTCAAATCCCGGGATTTTTGAAACATTAAAAATGTATGAGAATTTATTTTTAAAAATACAACTTTGTTCAATTATTGTTACATTTACATCAACAAATTAAAACTAAAACTTTTTTTGAATTTTCAACGTAGCTGGCCACGAATTTTGCTGAGCTGAGAATTCTATCCAGGCTTGCTGAATAATAGTCCAACGCACTAACCATTAAGCCACAGTCACGGAGCCCTTTGACCAAAGTTGGCAGATTTTGGCGAAAATTTTCTAAAAAACCAAAACATTGATCAAAGAGCGCTACGGGTAAATTTAATCCGATTGGCCTCAAATTTTTAGGTTTAGGAGAAAATAAATTTTCCGGAACGTTCAAAATTGGAAGAAAAACTTTTTTTATACAAAAAAATGCAAGTCTAATGTATTATATTATTACATTTCCCCTTTAAATGTTTTTATTATTTTAAATCTTCTTTAAATTAGTTTTAAAATTATACAGTGCAACACCAAAATCGGAATGGGATGAAACCAAAAGCAAATAAAAGTTGTCATTTTCCATAACAAACCCCTTAAGGTTTTTTTAGTTCATTGCTAAAAATTTAATATTAATAATTACTTGAAAACTGCATTAGTGGCGTATACTTAATATTTTAATTACCTTTAAATACTTAACAATAAGAATAATTAGAAATCATTTTTTTTTAGTAATTTCGTTGTAGCGAAATCGACCCAAAGGTTTTCGTTGGAATCAAACCCACGACTCCCTGCTTAATAGGCTAGCACGCTACCAACTAACACACAGTAGCCCCTTAATATGCACAATAAAATTGAAACATAAAGAGTCTACTATTTTTTTACTTTTATAATCAAAGAAATTTAATCCCAAAAAATCCCGGAATCCCGAAAAATCCCGGGATCCCGAAAAATCCCGGGATCCCGGGATTTCGATTTTCAAATCCCGAATCCCGGGATTTTAAAAAACCGATCCCGTTTGACAGCCCTACGTGGAATGTATCTAAAAATTCCAGGTGTTCTTACATTTTCACAAAATTCTTACTTTCACTTACGAGAATAGAATGTCGTATAGTGACAGGTTTAATAACGGGATAATGTCTTGTCAGGAAACATGCCAAAAACATGAATCTTATTACGGATGCAAAAGATGCAAGACACCAGGCGTCGAGGAGACCATTAAACACATCATGTGTCACTACTGCCCGGCTTTAGCACGAACTCAACTATCAATTATAGGGAGTTTAGAGTTCGAGACTTGGAGGAAATAACGAGTATAGACCTGAAAATTTTAAAGCAATTCGCAATGCTTTAAACTTTTCCGTTTTTTCGATAAGCGGAAAAAGTTTTGTGGTATCGCTATGGACCAATTGGTCTATGCGAATTGCCGATCTGGCATCGCTACCCTAACCTAAACCTATATGGTGCTAACAACGTGCCAAAAAAGACAAAATTTTTTCGAGTTATTAACAAAAATGTCCTAAAATATTGGTATTTCAATCAGTAAGTACACCATTGTAATCGAATTACAATTGATCTTTTTCGAATTACAATTGATCTTTTACGAATTACAATTGATCTTTTACGAATTACAATTGATCTTTTTCGAATTACAATTGATCTTTTTCGAATTACAATTGATCTTTTACGAATTACAATTGATCTTTTACGAATTAAAATTGATCTTTTTCGAATTACAATTGATCTTTTTCGAATTACAATTGATCTTTTACGAATTACAATTGATCTTTTTTGAATTAAAATTGATCTTTTACGAATTACAATTGATCTATTACGAATTAAAATTGATCTTTTACGAATTACAATTGATCTTTTTCGAATTACAATTGTTCTTTTACGAATTACAATTGGAATCTTCGAATTACAATTGATCTTTTTCAAATTACAATTGATCTTTTACGAATTACAATTGGAATCTTCGAATTACAATTGATCTGTTACGAATTACAATTGATCTTTTTCGAATTACAATTGATATTTTACGAATTGCAATTGATCTTTTACGAATTACAATTGATCTTTTACGAATTACAATTGATCTTTTACGAATTACGATTGATCTTTTTCGAATAACAATTGGAATCTTCGAATTACAAATGGAATCTTCGAATTACAATTGGAGTATTCGAATTACACATGGAATCTTCGAATTACAAATGGAATCTTCGAATTATAAATGGAATCTTCGAATTACAAATAGAATCTTCGAATTACATCTGTAAATAATGTAGAAAAGTTGTGCATGTTTGGTTGGACACGTTTTTTTTACGCATTTTCCCCAAGACCATTCTTTTGATATGCCACATGACTAGGTTACTATCATAATAGGAGATAACCTAAAAAAAACTGAAAAATGGCCGTTCCTTTCCCCCGCGTTTGTACCTCCTAAATATGAATTTGGCCCGCTACAAAAAAAATACATGTCCCTTTTGTTTTGATCTACCAAATACATGAAAATCGGAGGGTGATACTAAAAACTTTCCTTGTTAGTGCAGCATTTTAACTTCTTCTGACATAAAATGTTTCGTTTGCTTAGCAAAAGTATAAAATAAGCATGTAAAAAATGGCGATTTTTCAGAGGCTGGTTAAGTTCTTCAAGATTTTAGCCATTTACAAACTTAATCAGCCTATGACTATAAGAAATATTCGTTCCAAACTGCAAGGGGTCTAGCTCTATTAGTTTACACCTATCATAGCTTGAAAAATAAGAAAAACAAATCGTTATGGCCGCATGTTCCACAATACCCGAACTTATTCTAAACATATTTTTTAAAACATTTATCAAAATGAATAGTCTATTCATTTTGTGATCCTTAAACTTAAAAAAAAACTTATTTTACGTTCCAAAGTAATGATTTATGAAAAATGAAAAAAAAAAAAAAAAACATATGAAAAGTACCAAAAACTCACTTGATAAATCTCTGGTATCCGTATTCGGGTTACATGACAAATCTACATGTTCCGTGACCGTGACAGGTGTTGCTGATGGAGCCGGTGGTTCAGCAGCAAAATCTAAAAAGCCCATAGGAACTCCCAGAATGCCGCCATTCTATAAAACAAAAATAAATTACGTAACAACATTAGCAAAAATAAATTCTTATATTTTAAAAACTCAAAAAATTCATTTAAAAAAACAATAAAATGCTGAACCAAAGATTCCTTTTTTTTCTTCTTGTCTATAATTCAGGTCAGTTCGGGAAGAGAAAAAAAGAGGAAATCTTCATGTGTAAAACTTACCATGCCCATGCCTAAACTAGTCATATTTTTATCTTTTCCGTCTCTTGCTACTACAATTTGTGTTACAATTGCTGTTCCCGGTGCTGATACAGCAGTTACACCACCAGCATTATTTGATGCTGATGCCGAAGATGTGGACGCCGGTGAAGCTGCTGCTGCTTCAGTTTTACAAATTTTCTGTAATGTGGGTTTATTATCCGAATCAGAATCGTCTGCCGTTACAATAGTGGTCTGTTGTTGTTGCTGTTGTTGGTTCGTACCTACACTTGTCGTTACCGTTTGTACTCCCGATACGGGTATATAATTACCAGCGGATGTCTGTTGTAGACTTACAATAGCAGCTTGATTTTGATTTTGTATTAATATTGCCTGTGGATGTTGTTGATTCTGTTGCTGTAATTGTAAATCCGGTGATTTAGAACGTTTACGCACTCTTGATTTACGACCAATCTGTTGTTGTTGCTGCTGATGTTGTGGAGTACTGATAGGTGTGGATGTCACCAATTGTCCTGTAGATGCCAATTGTTGTGCACTACCAGGACTTAATACGGCTGTATTTGCTAATTGTTGTTGCTGCTGCTGTTGTTGTTGCTGTTGTTGCTGCTGTTGTTGCTGCTGTTGTTGTTGCTGCTGCTGTTGATGTGATTGGTGGGGTATAGGAGGCGATTGCTGACCTGGTAATACGGTTGTGTTCACAATATTACCAACTACAGCTTGCTGTATATTTTCTGATACTGTTATTGTTGCTGTGGCAGCATCATTTAAATCATCGGCATTTTCTGCTGTTTCGCAAAGTCCTTTGATTTTCAACTGTTCAGCGGTACGTAAAAGACCCTGAAATTATAGAAAAATAAAAAAGAGATTTATAAGAAATTGTTGGTTTTAAAAAATTGTTAAGAAAAATTTAAAAAAACTAGTTAAAAAGTTAAATTCGTCCTTGCCGAATGTATTGATACCCTCCAGAATTTAAAAAAGATTTTTGCAAAAACCTTTATTTAAAAGGAAATTACTTTTGAAAAAATAAAAAAAAAAAATTGAAAAAAATTTCCGCAAAAAAAAAAAATTGGGGAAAAAAATCAGCGATTTTTTTCTTTTTTCAAAAAATATGTTTGCAATTGTTTAAATACCATTCGGTGTTCAATTCCGTTCACATATGTCAACCCGCAGTCGAATTAAAGCATTTTGTATTTTGAGGTTATGTTGAATGCACCAAAATTTTGAGGTGTCCTTACATTTTCGTTCATAACTTTTGAACTGCTGAACCGATATCGCTCAAATGCAATACCAAACTTCTCGGGAGAACTTCCAATAAATATGTTACGTTTCAGTCATCTCCGTGTAATATTTTGGCCGTGATCACTATTTCCACAGACAGACGGACATCGCAAGAATGTCTTGAAATCGATGACTGATCAATTATATATGTATTTATGGGATCCAAGACCAATATTTCGATGAGTTACTTATAAATACCCTATATAAATACCCTCTATCACTAGAGTGGAGATAGGGTTGCCAGATACTAGAAGTCAAATAACTGGACAATGGAAAATTTTCAGCTGGATTTTGAAAAAGTAACTGGACCCATACATATTTTTTTTTTTAATAATTTGAATAAAAATCAACCAATTTTTAAATGTGAGATACATATTTTTAGTTTGGACTAAATGGCCGTCTCTATTTGTCACCGCAAAATGTTAATTTTTTATGCATTTCTATTACTTTTTCGTCATTGGCCTGAGGATTGTTAGAGTATAATTTTCTTTTTAAATAACCCCACAAAATAAAGTCCAAAGTGGGTTAATCTAGAAATCTAGGAGGACAATTAAAATTTCCCGGACGTGCGAAGTCAAACCAGGGCGACAACAACTGATCATCATTTGTAGATTTGACCCATCCAGACATATTTTTGTGGGGTTATTTAAAAAGCAAAATGTACGCCACGAATCCTTAAATCATCGACGAGCTCAAGGAAAACATTCGTGCCGAAATCAAGACAGGCCGAGATGCACGAAAAAGTTGTAAAATAGTGAAAATGCAGAAAAAAGAGCACAAAAGAGGCATTTATGTTATATTTATGATTAATGTTTTTTTCAAGAAGTAGTCCCAAAAATTGTGAAAAATATTTAATAAAAAAAAAAATAATTGTTAAAATTAAAGAAATCCTTTTTCAACTGGACAAATTATGTTTTAACTGGAAACTGGACCCGACCTCAAATAACTGGAAAATCCAGGCCATTCCAGGCCGTCTGGCAACCCTAAGTGGAGAGTATAAAAAGATTGTTGTAAAAACCTTTATTTAAAAGAAAATTACTTTTAGGAAAAAAATTTTTGAAAAAAAAAATCCGTGAAAAAAAAAATTTTTGATAAAAAAAAAAAAATCGTAAAATATGCTCTAAAAACAATAAAAATATGCTCTCAAAAAAAAATTATGTCCCCTTTTTGTGGTGTTTTTTACAATTTGTTAGAGAATTGACCAAAAAATACCGTTATGTGGGGTAGTTAGAGGGTTAATATGTTCTACAAAAATATTTGCATTAATACACCCTACAGTCAGATCTAAAGAAACACATACCGAAATGAAGCATGAACAGGCCAAAGGGGAATCAATCGTCAAAACCATGTAATTTTGGAAAATCCCGCAAAAATTTAAAAATAAGTGTTGTTAAAAAAAAATTGGAAAAAATTTTCTAAAAATTTTAAAAAATGCTCTAAAAATTATAAAAAATGCTCTAAAAATTAAAAAAAATGCTCTAAAAAGTGAAAAAATGCTCTTTAAATTGAAAATATGCTCTAAAAATATGCTATTATGCTAAAATATGCTCTTAAACATAAAATATGCTAAAATATGCTCTTAAGGCTAAAATATGCAAAAATATGCTCTAACAAATCGATGCCAGATTTCTTAAAATCTTCTGAAACGGATAAATACCTTACCCATTTATCAATACAATGCGCAGGAAAAAACATGATACAGTAGAATCTCGCAAATTAGAACCACTTTGTTCCTCGGGTAGTTCTAATTTCTGAAAAGTTCTAATTTCTGGACATTTTTTTTTTTCAAAGAAAATGATAAAATAATAATGAAAACAGTTACGACTGCTTTATTTTAACACAAAACTATTTTTTTGTTAATATTAAATTACTATAACACATTAAATTTGTAAAAAAGACACTTTTATGGGCTTTGAAATGAGAAATAATAGGCGTTACATCGATTTTATCATCGTCACTGCTATTTGATCCGTCATTAAACCCATTTTCATTCCATTTTTCGATTTTTCTTACACGTATGGAATTGTGAAAACAAAAACAAACAAAAAAAATCCAGAAATTAGAACCACTGGTTCTAATTTTAGAGCGTTAACTACATACAATTCGGGGTTTCCCCTATTTAGTTAAAAAAAAAATATAAAAAAAATATTTTGTAGTGTAAATAAAAACAAAAAAAAAAAAAACTTCCAGAAATTAGAACCACAGGTTCTAATTTTAGAGCGTCCAATACAATAAAATAGCCGGTTCTAATTTCTGGACAGTTCTAATTTGTGAGAGTTCTAATTTGTGAGATTCTACTGTACTGCATATTTTTGGTTTCCCTGCTGATCACTAATATATGTACTAACTATATGGGGTTCCAGACCAGTATTTCGATGAGTTACAAGCGGAATGAAAAACTAATATATACCCTCTATCACTAACAAGGAAGGTCTTTCACAGGGCACCCACCGATCTTTGCATATATGAAAGAGGGAAGCAAAATAAGAGTTACCTGTTTTTTATAGCTGCCTAATCTCACATATAGCTGGTCAAAGGGGAGGGGGAAAAACGAGATTTTTTTTTTTTTTTTGTTTTTTGAGGATTTTTCCCATTTCTTCAAAAGAAACTATATGAACATTTTATACAGGTCGAACGGTTTTTTAAAGGCCTATGCAATGGTGTGTCGGTTCAAGATTGGCTTCGTTAAGTTCGTAATTATCAAAAATGTGAAATCGTTGGGTATAGTGTTTATAAAAAACCGACATTTTGGAAAACCGGTTTCTCGGTTAACCGAAAATCAGCTTTTTCGGTTAACCGGTTTTCTCGGTTAAACCGGAATAAAAAAACCGGTTAACCGGTTTTTTTCTTTAACTGAAAAAATTAACAAATACTTGAAAATACCGGTTTTTTATAAAAAAAAATTAAAGCGAATATAGCTAAAGTTAACATATTTGTTTCTTTCAGCAAGGTTTGCAACTATTACGCTATAAAAAAGCGATATTTAAATAATGTACTTTAATTGCCCATATTCCCTAGAACTTCAATTTAATTTGTATTGGTTTTATTTAGAAAAATACATTTATTCGTTATAAGTAAATTGCAGTTCCGAATTTTATTTTTATTTTCTTTTATTGACATTTTCGCCATTAACAGGGATATTAGTATCTGGTTAACAGTCACTTATTAAGTTTTTCATGAAATGTTCAAAAAAACGCTGACAACGGTGAGTATTTTAAATTTTTATCAGTTTCGGAAAAAAAATTCCTATTTAGAAAATAATTTCTTGAAGACAAAAAATATTTTAGACGTTCTTTCTCGCGGATTTTTAATTTGTTTTCAACGAAATTTTGAAAATATCATAAAAAAATAAGTGTAAACCCTTAATATTTGCGAAAATATTCCGTTTTGAATGTTTTTAAAAAACCGGTTAACCGACAGAAAAAAAACGGTTTTCGGTGCACCGGAAATCTTCAATTCCGGTTAACCGGTTTGCAAAAAAACCGAAAATTTAGAAAAAAAAACCGGTTTTTCGATTAACCGGTTAACCGGTTTATAAACACTAGTTGGGTAGTTGATATGGAGATGTACGACCGCCAAAATCATATGTAATAATCTCTAGTGTCCGACCGAATACACCTCTTTTGGCCGAAGCCGAATATTCGGCCAAATTTTTACTATTCGGCCAAACCGAAGCCGAAGCCGAATATTAAAAAAAATATGTTTTTAGTTGCAAAAACACTTACAATTAGTAAAATGTTTTTGTGGCTTACTAATGTGATTCAAAGTTAGTTTAGTGTGTTTTTCAACACGTGAGCACAAATATTATACAATTATTCGCTATTCGGCCTATTCGGCAAAATTGTGGCCGAAGCCGAATAGTGGCCGAATAGTGCTTTTTGGCCGAAGCCGAAGCCGAATATTCGGTCGGACACTAATAATCTCTATCAAAATTAAGCTGACCCGTATCTTTTCGTTTGTCGATGTTCGGCTTTTATACTGATTTTCCCGAAAGCCCTTATTTTTTCATAAGGTGGCAACCCTTTTTTAAATTTAAAATTGGGCAGCTAAAAAAAAAACAGTTAACTCTTATTTTTCCCCCTCATTCCAATATTCAAGTTTCAGCACAAGCGAGGGGTGCCCTCTGAAAGAACTTCCTTGTAAGTGAGGGGTGTAAAAATAAATTCGACTTGACCGAATCCATGAATACCCATGAAAAATGTTTTTGCGGCTAATTATGAATTTGGGCTGCTAAAAAAATACGTGTCACTTTATTTTTCCTGCTCTAAAAAAAAAACAATTCCATTAAGATCAGAGGGTGGCACTAGGAGACTTCCCTTGTAAGCTACTTGTTGTATAGGGTTTTCATATTTGCTAAATAATCTTGGCATTGGTATCTGTCAAATACCAAAACACGTGCCGGCTAAGCCTTGCAAAAATTACCAAAATAAATAAATTTTAACAAAAAAAATATTTTTTTGAAAATTATTCGATAAGAATATCATGGTTATAATTAGTAAAGAAAAATGCCCTCGAGCTAGAATAACCCTACTCAAAATATATTATTTAAAGCAGACAGAACGAAAAAAAAATATATTTTCTAATCTCCTGGGTTTTATTTTTAAGCAAGTATCAAGTGGCGATATCTCGAAAACTATTTGATGTTAATAAAGCCCACTTCAGACTATAATACTGAGTCGTAAGAAAAAGCGTATCTTAAATAATACGAAATTTTCTCCGCTTGTCAAAAAATCTTTTAAAAAATCCTTTGCGTATTTACACCATCACATCTTAAATCTTATGAAAAGCGTATACGTTTTCTCATTTTTAGAGAAATTTCTAAAAATGAGAATACGTATCCGCTTGTCATTTTTCAATCCGTATTTCTCTTGGTTTTATACCGATTTGTGTTTACACCATACTATTTTATAGGTTTTACACAAAATTTTGACAGATATTATTACAAATATTATAGTCTGAAGCCACCTTAAACTGCAATTTTGTCAAAGAACCTAAGTTTGTTTTCTTAACCCATTTCATACCAGCGTGTGTTTGAACGCTTTTGTATTAAAAAAATACAAAACATGAAAAATATTAATAAATAATTTATTATTTTCCGAGTTTTTATTATGAATTGGTCTATTAGTGAAGAAAGAAAATATTTTTGGAAAAATTTCCCAATCTTGCCTTAACAAGGGGAGGGAGAGCCGTTCCAAAAAAAAATATCAACTTGAAATGTTTAAAAGTGCTATTTTTATTCATAAAAAAGAGTCGTTCCTGAAAGTTTTGTTAAAAAATTTCAACGTTTAAATATCTGGTAACAAATGGGTTAATTAGAAAAAAAACTTTTAAAAAATCTTTTTCTCTACCTTTCTTTCTTTTTATTGTGGGCAAAATCTCGAAAACTATTTGATGTCCATAAACGGAAATTTTGTCAAATAACCTAAGTACGTTATTTTTTTAGAGGTCGTGTCTTTTTGTTTTAAAGGGTTTTCTCCTTAAAGAGAAATGTGTCCCTTTATCAAGTATATTTAAAAATATAGTTTCTTTTTGTTGGTTTTTAAATATAATTTGTTTTCTTAAAAAAAGGACTTTTTCTTTAGTTTAAAATTATGTTACACATCATTTATTTTCTTAATTAGAAAAGAAAAAAAATTAAAAAAAAAATCATTTTTTCTCTCCCTCTCTCATATTATATTTCAGTTTTATGTAAATTTCGTTCCTCTAATGAGTTCAAATTTATTTTTAGATATATTTTTCATTAAAAAAAAAGTTAATTTTTATGGTTTATATACAATCTTGCTTTTTTTAATGAAACAAAAAAAATGTACACTTTTAAGAATTCTCATTAATTTTTTATGTAAAATAGAAAAAAAAAAAAATTACAATCCTTTCAGAGTTTGAAGGAGAGAAAAAAAATTAAACTCATCTGACAGCTTTAAAAAAAATGAAGAAAATGAAAAAGTGTAAATCTTAAAAGTGCTTTTCATGATGTTTTTCTTTTTTGCTACATTACGATAAGATGATGACCAACTCATTGGCCGAAACAGCCAAGTTTTACCATAAACCCACCCACTGATGTAAAATATCATTTTTTTTTTCTTCTTACAAATGACTTTGAATGTATACTACCCCAATGGTTGTACTTAGTATTTACCGATAGCTATCATCATCATTTAATACTTTTTTTTATAAATCCTTTGATAAGAACAAATCTCAAGATATTGAGTTTTTTTAACCTTAATGATATGCTTGGGTCGATTTTTAACTAAACGAAATTGAATCTTTTCGTTTTTCTGTATGTGCTTTCAATAGACAGACGGACTTTCACAGATCTTTTTAAAATCGGTCAAGGATCATGAATATATATGTACACTTAAAGTGGCCCTTGATCGATATTACAATATGTTACACATAGAATGGCAAAGTAAGTACATATCGTCACCTAAAATGCAAAACGCCCTAACTAACAAAAAATTCAAAATCGGTATTTTTATAGATTATGGTGTATTTTATTAACCTACACGTCAGTACAAAAAATTAGAAACGTGTGAATTGCGAAACCGCCGATGGACGGAACTAGAAATACATCTTTTAATAATTTTGTGATTAATTTAAAATGAGGACTTACGTCCTCACAAAATTTTAGCCCAATTCAATAAAAACCAACAAAAATTACACCGCTCAACAAATCGAAGGTTTTTGGCTCTGGTTTGAAGTTTCATATAAAATTTTAAAAGATTTTGACTCGCTGATTCCAAATATGTGCTCCAAATTTTTCCATCATGTCTAGAATTTTAATTATTCGCGGCTGAAAATGCGATCGTAATCTTACTACACACAAAAAAATTGTAAAAATACCAAAAACCCTTGTAAAAGAATTTTTCGCTACCTCCTATTTTATGAGAGTTCCTTGTTAAAACCATAATTTTATTAGTAAAAAGCTTGTAAAATTATAAACAAGCTTTTTACCAATAAAATTGTAAATTAACAACTTTTTTGACGCGATAAATATTACAAGGACTTCTCGTGATTTTATATAAAGAATGGCCCGGTTATAATCTGTGACGACTTATGTGCCTTATAACTTTTGAATGAAAAGTCACATTTTTATAATTTATGTATCAAATTAAAGGAAATTTTTCCACCTTTTTTTTGGTACGATTTTTTTTTTTCTTTTTTTGTCAAAAAATATGTTCGTACTTGTTTAAATACCATTTGGTATTCAATTATGTTCACATATGAGGCATTCCACACCAAATGTCCCGCTACAGAAAAACATGTGTCCCGTAAATTTCTGAATAGGTTATTTGGATAGCCCTATATGGAACTAAGAAAATTGCGTTTTTGGTTTTTAAAATTTTCAAAAACTGGGCTGAGGAGGCGTGGTCAAATATTGGAAAAATGGTCAAATTTGTGTCGAGTTGCCTTGATTAAATATTTATCACATTAAAACGGAATGCACCACAATCTCAAAAATTTACATTCTTATATAGTTTTGTATGGGCTATCGATTAAAATTTTTTTTTTGGAAAATTTTCAGAACCCGTTCTGAAATTTTCCATTTTTTGAAAAAGTCAATTTATCAAAAATCCGGCCACTTTTTTTTTTTTTTTTAAATTTTTTTTTTTAAAGTTTAGATGTTTGTCCATCCACACAAAAAAATTCAGAAACACGTTCGGCGTTTTTTTCGAGAAAATCGCATTTGAATATTGAATTTCACGACAATTTTGGAATTTCCTTGTATTTTCTTGTTAAAACATGGCGTATGAGTAACAAATTTTTGCGAAACCAACGAGTTGATCCCATTTTAATTATTTGTTCATGTGTGGTGCAATATAGAGATGGGCGTGAATGCGATTTGACCCACGCAAGATTTGACCCACGCAATTAAAGTCACTGACGACTCGTTATTATTTTTAGTTTACTTGTGCAATCACGTGAGTCAATTTACTGTTACTCACGCTCACGCAATTTTTGATTACGCTCACGGTTGTTCACTCACGTTGATGATGATTTTACAAAAATAATAAAAACAACAAATTTTCTATGAAAACAAAGCACTGAAAACGGAAACTCAAAAAAAAACAGTAAGAATAAAAAAAAAAGTTAAAAATCACATCGCAAAAATTGGACTTCCTAATCACTCACGAAATGTTTTTCTACTCACGCTACCTCTTTAATATCGTGAGTGATTTATTTTTTACTCACGTGTGATTCGCAAGTGAGTCAACCATCTCTAATATAGTATAAATAGGAAAGGTCTCTGGTAACGTTTTTGCGTGATTCAGGCAAGAATGACACTAACGCATAACTCAAGTTTGTTAAGTGAAAACTAAGTGAGGGTTTAATTAAAAATAGCTTAGTACGTGACCCGCGAGTCAATTTTTTCAAATGTTGAACGTTAAAGGATATGTACCTACAATGTAGTCTCCGATTTATTGCTCCCGCTTTAATGCGCTTATCCAAAATATAAGATAAATCAAAAGAATATTGATGCATATAAACGTTAATCTAGTGATCTTAAGTTTTTGAATTTGTTTATTGTTATTTATGCTTCCGCAAGTGAATCAATAAAGCGGGGAACTCATTTTAGTGGTGATATTTCATTTCATTTTAGTTTTGATATTTCAGTGAACTTTGTATGAAACTCTTTTACCAGTCTTACGCATTTAAGCGGGGTTTTGTTTATCAGACATACAAGCAGACATACATACAGCCAGACAGATAGACATACATACAGACAGACAGACCACTTGATGTGCGCTTATAAGAGTTTTTTTAATGTAAATGCATCAATATCCTTCTGATTTATTTAATATTTTGGATAAGCGCATTTAAGCGGGAGCAATAAATCGGACACTACATTATAGGTATCCTTTAACGTTCAACATTTGAAAAAAATGACTCGCGAGTCACGTACTAAGCTATTCACGACATTAAAGAAGTAGCGTTAGTAGAACATTTCGTGAGTGATTATGAAGTCCAATTTTTGCGAGATGAGTGAATGCTTAAAATTTTTCTTAAGTAAGTTTTTGTGATTTTTAACTATTTTTTTTTTGGAATTTTACTGTTTTTTTGAGTTTTCGTTTTCAGGGATTTTTTCATAGAAAATTTGTTGTTTTTATTATTTTTGTAAAATCATCATCAACGTGAGTGAACAACCGTGAGCGTAATCAAAAATTGCGTGAGCGTGAGTAACAGTAAATTGACTCACGTGATTGCACAAGTAAACTAAAAATAATAACGAGTCGTCAGTGACTTTAATTGCGTGGGTCAAATCTTGCGTGGGTCAAATCGCACTCACGCCCATCTCTATATTGCACCACACATGAACAAATAATTAAAATGGGATCAACTCGTTGGTTTCGCAAAAATTTGTTACTCATACGCCATGTTTTAACAAGAAAATACAAGGAAATTCCAAAATTGTCGTGAAATTCAATATTCAAATGCAATTTTCTCGAAAAAAACGCCGAACGTGTTTCTGAATTTTTTTGTGTGGATGGACAAACATCTAAACTTTAAAAAAAAAAATTAAAAAAAAAAAAAAAAGTGGCCGGATTTTTGATAAATTGACTTTTTTAAAAAATGGAAAATTTCAGAACGGGTTCTGAAAATTTTCCAAAAAAAAAATTTTAATCGATAGCCCATACAAAACTATATAAGAATGTAAATTTTTGAGATTGTGGTGCATTCCGTTTTAATGTGATAAATATTTAATCAAGGCAACTCGACACAAATTTTACCATTTTTCCAATATTTGACCACGCCTCCTCAGCCCAGTTTTTGAAAAATTGAAAAACCAAAAACGCAATTTTCTTAGTTCCATATAGAGCTATCCTTACAACCTATTCAGAAATTCGTGCGACACGTGTTTTTTTTTGCTGGACATTTGGTGTGGAATGCCTCATATGTCAACCAGAAGCCGAATTAAAGCATTTTGTATTTTTAGGTTATGTTGAATGTACTGAAATTTTTGAGGTGTGCTTACATTTTCGTTCATAACTTTTGAACCGATGAACCGATATCGCTCAAATGCAATACCAAACTTCTCGGGAGAACTTCCAATAAATATGTTAAGTTTCAGTCATCTCTGTGCAATATTTTGTCCGTGACAGCATTTTCCACAGACAGACAGACGGACATCGCTAGAATGTCTTAAAATCGATCAGGCATCATGAATATATATACTTTATGGGGTCCCGGATCGATATTTCGATGAGTTACAAACGGAATGACAAACTTATATATACCCTCTATTACTAAGTGGAGGGTATAAAAAGAAAATTTTTCATATGTACAGAAAAAATTAATTTAAATAAACAAAAAAAAAATGAAGAAAACTTATAACATTTATACACAATATACAAACAAAGGAGTAAAAAAAAAAACTGAAATTGGAAGGAGAACTAGCCAAGTATTATTAATGAAGTATGAGAGTTAAGGAAGAAATTGTAAAAATGGTTAGTGGCGATTTTTTTTTTTTAAATATGAGATTTTTTGTTTTAGCAATGAAAAATAAAGAAAAAAGAAATCAAACCGTTCTTGAATTACATAATATTCAAGTAAAAGAAAAAATATGAAAAATAAAAAAATATTAAAAATGTTGGCAACTGTTGTGTAAAGTTGTCGTTAACGAACTCGGAGCTAGCAATTCAGAATCAAAGCCAAACTCTCACTGTATTATTGGGTACAGTAAAATACTAAAAAAAGTTGTAACTTTTTTACAAAAAAAAAAAAAAAAAAGTAGAAATGTTTAATTGGACTTGTCCGATTATATTAATACCCTCCTCCACAATGTCAAAAAGACTATTTACAAAAAAAAAATCCAAAAAAAAAAATTTTGCTAAAAAAATTTTGCGAATTTGTAAAAAAAATATGTTTGAAATTGTTTAAATACCATTCTGTGTTCAATTCTGCTTACATATGTCAACCATCAGCCGAATTAAAGTATTTTGTATTTTTAGGTTACACGCAGAGAAAAAACATGTTTGGAACATGATCACGGAAACCATTCTATGGCTTCTACAACAATACATTGTTATAGCAATCATGTTATATTCGTTTTAATGTTTGTCTAACAATATAATGCTTGCAGAGATCATGATAAAATGATTACCACTCTAAAATTAAAAACATGTTTGGATGGAACCACAGTATGGTTACGAAAAATCTAACCAGAAACATGGTGGCCTGACATTATGATCATAGCAATCATTATATGATCAGAAATAATAGTTTGAAGTATACAATCATAGTATTGTCAGTTATTCATAGCATTTATTGTTTGTGGTTTATGATTTGTCAGTCGTTTGTGATCTGTCAACGAGGTTGGTTGTTCAAATTGTTTGTACTAATAGAAGTGATATATAAAAAAAGAAAAACAAAACAAAAAAAAACTAAAAAAAATCTGTGAAAACAAAATATAATTTTTAATTCATAACAAAAGTGTGAGAGAAATTTGTGAACGTCTATTTATGTGTAGTATATGTTTGCAAAATATGAAGTAAACAAACTTTTATTAAACATACTATGTTCATTATAGCTAAATGACGCCTGTTGCAGAGACCAGATTATGTTTAGATTATGTTTTGCTACAACCATACAGTGTGATTGGTCACAAACATTATATGTTTAAAAAAGGTGTTTGCACTATGTTTGTTATTATCATACATTATGATTGCTGAAACCATAATCCCAAACATACTATTTTGCCCCTCCATTATGATCACCACAAACATGTTTTTTTTTTGCGTGTATGTGGAATGTATCAAAATTTTCGAGGTGTCCTTACATTTTTCTTCATAACTTTTGAACTGCTGAACCGATTTCGCTCAAATGTAATACCAAAACTGCTCACGACAACAACAAGTAAATAAGTTAAGTTTAAAGTATATCTGTGTAATGTTTCGGCCGTGATCGCCATTTCAACAGACCGACGGACATTAATAGAATGTCTTAGAATCGATCAAATCCGGCTGCGTCGAATCTTTTATACCCCAAAGATATAAAAAAAAATTAAAAAAAATAAAATGCAGGGGTGTTTTCTTTTGGGGAGTGGGAGACTCTCCAAAGGAAATAATGACCTCTAGCTCATTATTTCCTTTACTAAAATTATGATATTCTAATAGAATAATTTTCAAGGAAAATATTTTTTGTTTTTGCAAAGACTTAGTCGACATGGAATTTGTCAGATTTCATTGTCAAGACTATTTAGCAAATACAAAAACCCTATACTACAAGTAGCAAAGGAATTTTTTCGTAAAAAAACCTTTGAAACCGATTTCGCTGAAATTCATTACCAAGATGACCGGACAGACAGAGGGACATTTTTAGATCTTCTTAAAATCTATAGGGGATCATGAATATACAGGGTGATTCAGTCACGACCCGCCGAATTTTACCAGCGTATTCCTTGGCTCATTTCATGAAAATATGTCCATTACGACCATCCCCAAAAAATGCAAATGTGCGAAATGGCAGCGGTTTGAAAATAGAGTGAAATCGTCGAGATATAGATCTTTTAAAAATAAAATTTGAAAAAGAAGACATACGAATTTGCACATAACCTCAATTTGCTCAGCCAGATGGCAGGTAACTTATGTTTTTTATTCTCTTAAAAGATAGCCCTACGTCTTACTTTTCCAAAATGCCCTAAAAGAAGCCCAGAGGTCTTACCGTTCCAAAGTTATGACCATTTGCCTTCCAAAAATTTTAATAAAATAAAATCTTAAACTTGTTAATTTACAAAAACAAATGAATGTGTGCTGTTATTTCGCCTCCAAACCCATAACTTTAGAACAGAAAGACCTCTGGGCTTCATTTAGGGCATTTTGGAAGGGTAAGACGTAGGGCTATATTTTAAGAGAGAGAAAAAATATAAGTTACCTGCCATCTGGCTGAATAAATTGAGGTTATGTGCAAATTTGTATGTCTTTTTTTCAAATATTATTTTTAAAAGCTCTGTATCTCGACGATTTCACTTTATTTTAATTTTTTTGTTATTGATTCTGAAAGGTCTCCTAATGAACATTCCAACAAGCCCAAAAACAAAATCGGACCACAGGTTCAGAAGTTATCAATTTTACCCTACTACCCTCCCACCACCAATCCGAAAACTTTCAAACCGCTGCCATTTCGCACACTTGCATTTTTGGGGGATGGTCGTAATGGATATATTTTCATGAAATGAGCCAAGGAATACGCTGGAAAAATTCGGCGGGTCGTGACTAAATCACCCTGTATATATACTTTATGGGGTCCTAGACCTACACACAAAGAAAAAACTATGTAAAATGACAAGAAAAACTTGTAACTTTTATTTTTTTCCTACCTCCTATTTGACAAGAATTTTTTGTAATTTAAAAAGCTTTTTACAATTTTTTTTAACGCGATAAAACTAACAAGGAGGTCTCGTAACTTTACTAGATTTTTTGCAACCTCCTTTTTTACGATAATTCCTAGTAAAAGCTTTTTACCAATAAAATTGTAAATTTACAAATTTTTTGGCACAATAAAACTTACAAGGAATTCTTTAAATTTCGATCGAAATTTTTTTTTGTTAAAAACCAAGGAAAACGGTCTAAGGAGTGAGATCATAAAAATGTTAACACACATAAAGTTAAATAAAAAACAGACTACTGAATTTTAAGACTTCAAACCAAATTTTTATTAAATAAAATTTAATACAAAATCATAACAAAAAAACCGCATGGAACTCTAACCACTACGAACAAAGTTATCCACTTTTTCCGGAAACCCTCCCATTAAGGCTTTTATGGTAGTTTCTGTCACCTTTTTAGAGCAGGTGGTCCATCTACGTTTGAAATCTTGCATGTCCTGGGAGACCTTTTTTGTGCCCTTTAATTCTTTTTTAACAAGAGCCCAATATCTCTCCACTGGCCTGAGCTCCGGGCAGTTTGGTGGATTTGCCTCTCTTGGTACAAAAACCACATTATTATCATTATACCACTCCAGCGCTTTCTTGCTGTAGTGACAAGATGCTAAATCGGGCCAAAAGTAAGTGGATACATTGTGCTGACTCAAGAACGGAAGAAGTCTCTTCTGCAAACACTCCTTGATATAAATTTCGCTGTTTATAGAGCCAGATGTCACAAATGACTGGCTTCTTTGGCCGCAGCTACATATGGCTTGCCATACTAGGAATTTTTTGGGGAATTTCGTTTGCTTTTTTGACCGAAATTTTTCCGCAACATTTCCTCGAACATCGGAAACATAAAATTCTTGACCAGGGAGCTGCGCAAAATCAGCCAGGACATAAGTTTCGTCGTCCATTACACAACAGTTGTATTTTTTTATAAAATTTGATTTCAATTTTCTAGCTCTGGTTTTGGCCTCCAAATTTTTAAAAGCGTTTCTATCGGGAACTTTTTGAACTTTGTAGGACTTTAGTCCCGCCTTACGTTTCACTTTACGTACAAAAAAGTCTGAGCATTGGGCTAACCGAGCTGTTTTTCTGCCAGATGTGTTAGGAGCTCTCTTAAGGATGCTTTTAACTTTATATGCCTTAACAATGTTACGATAACCAGTCGTTGTTCCTGTTCCCGGCTTCCTTTCAATTGTTAGGTGTTCCAGATACCTTTTTACCACTTTTGAAACTGTTTGGCGGCATACATTAGTTTCTTTGGCAATTTTTTTGTATGTCCATGTTTGGTTTTGTTGAAAATATTTAATTATTTTTGAACGCACTTTTCTTTCATCGTCCATTGTGTAAAAAATTGCAAATTAAAACTCATGATGTAAATTAATTTATTAACTGACATATTTTTAAAATGTAAACTGCCGAAAAAAAAAAATTGGAAGCTTTACACCAAAGTTGTAGGCAAAAATGTGTGTTAACATTTTTATGATCTCACTCCTTAATATTGGTAAAATGTGATTACGAGACATTTTCTAGTAATTTGACAAGGTGTGTAAATATCGAGGTGTTACAAACGGAATGACAAACATATACCCTCTATTACTAGAGTAGAGGTTTTAAAAAAAGTATTTACAAAACTAAAATTTTTGTTATAATAACATTACAACTAGAAACCTTATCAAGAAAAATATATAGAAATAGGAAAAAAAAAATGTAAAATATTTAACAGAAAAAAAAATCGTGTTTAATCTCGTACAGAAATATAAAAATGTGCAACTTTACTAATGATAAAATGTCGTTGGAGTGGCGGGGTGGAGGTGAGATGGTGTTATAGCAATGATTGGTGTTGTTACGCTTGGGGATGGAGACGATGATGATGATGGGTGGTAGTGATAAAAGTATTGGCTACCTACCTACCATCATCAACAACACAGACAGATAGAATTACACGAGCTAAAATCAATGAAGTAAAACAAGGGTTTCATTTATATTTTTTTTTTTTCAATTCGTCCTTAACACAAACAAATATATTATATAGAAACTTATCTATGGCAAAAAGAAATGTAGAAAAAAATTGTTCGCTTTGAGGAAACTACACAGAAAAAAATAAAAAAAATATTTGAGTAAATTTTTAATACTATTGAGTTAAAAATTACTCAATTTTGCACCAGTAAACGATTTAATAGTATTGAGTAAATTTTTAATAAAAATTTATTAAATGTCTGAAAAAAAAAATTGAGTAAATTTTTAATTGACACGATTAAAAATTTACATAAAATTTTTCTATTTATTTTTTTCTTTAAAGTTTAAAAAAGTTTTAAATTTTTTTACAAAAAAAAAAAACAAAAAACTTGTTTTTTCAAACTATTATTATTATGACATGTTCTTAATCTACATATTTTACAATATATTAAGAACTTAGTCTATCTACATAAGTTTTCCAAATATCTCTACGTCTTGCCATATATCTTAACTCGTTAAACGACTTGGATGTCTCTTTCAATATCGTCCTTCGCCATGTTGTTCTAGGCCTGCCTCTAGATCTGGTTCCTTGAGGATTCCACTCTATTGCTGAATGCGCGATGTTGTTTGCATCTTTACGGAGAGTATGACCAAGCCAACGATATTTTCTTTTCTTTATGTCGGCTTGAATGTTTTGCTGATGTGTGAGCTGCCATAGTCGAACATTAGAGATTGTATTAGGCCAAAAAATTCCCAGAATGCGCCGTAAGCATCGATTAGTAAAAGTCTGCAGTTTGTTAGTTATGACGTCAGTAACATGCCAGGACTCGCTTCCATATAGCAGAACAGATTTTACACATGCATTGAATATTTTTATTTTAGTGTGACGAGTAATAGTGTTTGCTCTCCAGACACGATTAAGAGAAGCAAATGCGCCGTTAGCTTTTTGTATTCGGCTGTTAACGTCAGTCATGTTTTTTGAGACATAAATATGTTTTCAAACTATACTGAACATATTTATGTCTCAAAAACATAGGAAAATTTTATAAAGACGATTACAAACTTTCATATACATGCACAAAAAACTATAAACTAAACGAGAATTCAAAAAACTATGAGAGTTTAAAAAAGAATTAAAAAACTATTAATCTTTTATTAAATTATTTGCTTAAATTGTTTTTAAAACTTTTAAGTAAATTTTTAATTGCGCCAATTAAAAAATTACTCAATTTTAGTTTTTAAATTTAAACAAGTGATTACTCAAATTTGTTTCCTCCATATTTTTTTCTGTGTACAACCGATCAATTAAGTCATTTAACGATTTGAAACATTTTAGAACAATTTTGGGGTATTTTGTGACATAAATCGAATAAAAAAGTTAGAATGTTTTTCAGCAGTGCCGAATCAAAATTATCCTTCACAATTTTCTGTTTTTTTTTTTTTTAATTTTTGTGTTTTTCTGTTTATTTTGTTCTGAATTTTCCAAATTTTTTTCTTATTTATAACATTTTTCTGATTATTTCTTTAATTTGTCTAAATATTGCTGATTTTATCGCTTCAAAAAATATTTTAAATTTACAATTTTATTAGTCAAAAGCTTGTAAAATTACAAAATTGTTGGTAAAAAGCTTGTGAAATTATAAGGAGGTAGCAAAAAATAAAAAAAAAAATTTTGCCATTTTTATCGTGTCAAAAAATTTTTAAATTTACAATTTTATTTGTAAAACCCAGCAAAACTTTGGTAATGGGTAGTGATTATATAACACATTACCAGGTAATGTATATACCTTATTTGTAGCATTATTTTAGGATGTCTTACCAAACATTTGTTTCACAACGTATTATTTTAAAGTGAAAAATAATGCATTACTAATAATTTGCTACGTAATGCATGATTATTGGAAAAATGTATTTCATATTTATTATTTCTAAACATTATATCATGGATGATTTATATTTGGTTACATTATGTATTATTTAAAAGTTTGAAATAATGCATTATTTAGAATTAAATGCATAATGCATTACAATAACATAAAAAATAATTATTTTATAAAAAAATGCATAAGTTTAAACTAGAGATGGGCTCACGACAAGAAATTTCTAACGACACACACTCACTAGCATATTATATCTACCTACACTCACTTACAATCACGTGAGTAAATTTAATACAAAATTACTTTTTCACTACTCGTAACACCTTATATATTACGTTCTGGTATGCTATATTATATACCTTACTCGTAACCTATAAAATATCATATATTTTACACCTTACTGGTATTCTTCGTTATAAATTTATGACTTATTTTATACCTTACTGGTATTCTATGTGATAATGTGGATGCATTACTTTGAGTCTCATCGCCTGTTAAAATCATCAATGCTGCAATATATAAAATAAGAGATCATATACCTTATTTTATACCTTATTTGGTAATCTAAGTTTTGCTGGGAAACATTGTAAAATTACAAAATTATTGGTAAAAAGCTTGTAAAATTACTAGGAATTTTTGTCAAATAGGAGGTAGCAAACAAAAAAAGTTACAAGTTTTTCTTGTAATTTTACAAGTTTTTTTTTTGAGTGTACTATTTTTTTGTTGTTTTAAATAAAATGAAATTAAAACAATTAAAAAAGTTGAATTCGGCCTTGCCTTGTAAAATTACAAGAAAAATTTGTAACCTCCTATTTGACAAAAATTCCTAGTAATTTTACAAGCTTTTTAATAATAATTTTGTAATTTTACAAGGTTTTTACCAATAAAATTGTAAATTTAAAAATTATTTGACACGATAAAATTTCCAGGGAGGTTTTGTACGATTAAAATTACAAGGAATTCTCGTGAATTTACTAGATTTTTTTTTGTAAAATTTACTTGGAAATTTTTAAAATCAAAAAAAAAAAAATGTAAAATTACAAACAAAATGTAAATTTCGATCTAAATTTGTTTGTTAAAAAAAAGGAAAACTGTAAAATATTGGTAAAATGTGATTACGAGACTTTTCCTAGTAATTTGACAAAGTTTTTTTTGTGTACTCAAAAAAATAACATTGTAAAAATACAAGAAAAATTTTTAACTTTTTTTGTTTGCTACCTCCTATTTGACAAAAATTCCTAGTAATTTTACAAGATTTTTACCAATAATTTTGTAACTATTTTCCTATTTTACGGGAATTCCTAGTAATTTTACAAGCTTTTTACCAATAATTTTGTAATTTTACAAACTTTTTACCAATAAAATTGTAATTTTACAGTTTTTAGCGCAATTTAAATTACAAGAAATTCTCGTGAATTTACTAGATTTTATTGTAAAATTATCTTGGAAATTTGTAAAATTACAAAAAAAATTGTAAAATTACAAAAAAAAAATGTAAATTTCGATCCAAATTTGTTTGTTAAAAAACAAGGAAAACTGTCAAATATTGGTAAATTGGTAGAGTCCGACCGAAATCAGTTTTTCGAGGCCGAACCGAACCGAATATTCGGCCAAAAAATCAATATTCGGCCGAAACCGAACCGAAACTTAAAAACAAAATAATTTCCTGGCTTGAAAAAAATTATTATGATTTTTTTTATAGAACTTAATCAGCCTTGCCATAGAAAAATAAAATATATTTAAAATCAGCTTTTAATTTTATTTCCATACAAATTGTTTTTGGTTTTAAAATCGACTTTCAAAAAATGTATTGAAAATTTGAAATTTAAAATAAAACTTTTGTTAAAATAGACTTTTTGTTTTCTTGTGGTAAGGTTGTATTTATTAAAATATTTATTTTAATAAACTTAAAAAAAAATCATATTTTTATAAACAAAAAAAAAACATTTTATATTCCATTAAGGCCTGTTAACACAAAGTCCAGTTAGTTATATTTAACCTAAAAGTTATCTAACTTCCAGTTACACTAATCTAAACCCTTAACTCCAAGTTAACAAATTTCGTTAACAAATGAAAAAAGTTAGTTAACTTCCGATTACGTGTTAATGTGAATTATTTTAAAACAGCAAAAGTCAAAATATTATGAAAATATTTTGAAAAAAAAAAAATTTAAATAAATATGCAAACAAATAGTTGAACATTACTAAATGATGGCATATTTTAGAAATTATTGATAACCGCTGCGATGTCGCTGAAGGACAGGAATTGCAAAAGGCAAGAGTTTAAGTTTTTAACATCAACATTTAATTATAACATAAATTTTAAATTATTTCATGGGATGAAAATTGGTCAACATGAAACCTTTGCTTTAAAATAATAAAAAGTCATCCAAACTTTGAGCAGCGAAGAAACCTAAAGTGCCTAACACAAAGAAAGTCATACATCCCACATCAGCGGGAGGATGTACATATATAAATTAATCTTTAATAATAAAAATGTTACTGAAAGTGGTTTTTTGTTTTTAAATAGACAGAAACTCCCAGAATCTGAGACTTTTGCTATAGTTTAAATGTCTCTGAACCTAAGACTTTTTGCATGGTTTAAATGTCTCTGAATCTTAGAATCTTTCTATAGAAAAAGTGCCTCAGAATCTACGACTTTTTCTATATGGAAAATTTCACGGAATCTGAGATTTTTTTCTATAGAAAAAATATCTCAGAATCTGAGACTTTTTTTGTAGAAAAAAAAATAGAAAAACTGTCTCAGCATCTGAGACTTTTTCTATAGAAAAAATGTCTCAGAATCTGAGACTTTTTCTATAGAAAAAATGTCTCAGAATCTGAGACTTTTTCTATAGAAAAAATGTCTCAGAATCTGAGACTTTTTCTATAGAAAAAATGTCGTAGAATCTGAGACTTTTTCTATAGAAAAAATGTCTCAGAATCTGAGACTTTTTCTATAGAAAAAATGTCTCAGAATCTGAGACTTTTTCTATAGAAAAAATGTCTCAGGATCTGAGACTTTTTCTATAGAAAAAATGTCTCAGAATCTGAGACTTTTTCTATAGAAAAAATGTCTCAGAATCTGAGACTTTTTCTATAGAAAAAATCTCTCAGAATCTGAGACTTTTTCTATAGAAAAAATGTCTCAGAATCTGAGACTTTTTCTATAGAAAAAATGTCTCAGAATCAGAGACTTTTTCTATAGAAAAAATGTCTCAGAATCTGAGACTTTTTCTATAGAAAAAATGTCTCAGAATCTGAGACTTTTTCTATAGAAAAAATGTCTCAGAATCTGAGACTTTTTCTATAGAAAAAATGTCTCAGAATCTGAGACTTTTTCTATAGAAAAAATGTCTCAGAATCTGAGACTTTTTCTATAGATGAAATGTCTCAGAATCTGAGACTTTTTCTATAGATAAAATGTCTCAGAATCTGAGACTTTTTCTATAGAAAAAATGTCTCAGAATCTGAGACTTTTTCTATAGAAAAAAATGTCTCAGAATCTGAGACTTTTTCTATAGAAAAAAATGTCTCAGAATCTGAGACTTTTTCTATAGAAAAAAATGTCTCAGAATCTGAGACTTTTTCTATAGAAAAAATGTCTCAGAATCTGAGACTTTTTCTATAGATAAAATGTCTCAGAATCTGAGACTTTTTCTATAGAAAAAATGTCTCAGAATCTGAGACTTTTTCTATAGAAAAAATGTCTCAGAATCTGAGACTTTTTCTACAGAAAAAATGTCTCAGAATCTGAGACTTTTTCTACAGAAAAAATGTCTCGAGACTTTTTCTATAGAAAAAATGTCTCAGCATCTGAGACTTTTTCTATAGAAAAAAATGTCTCAGAATCTGATACTTTTTCTATAGGAAAAATGTCTCAGAATCTGAGACTTTTTCTATAGGAAAAATGTCTCAGAATCTGAGACTTTTTCTATAGGAAAAATGTCTCAGAATCTGAGAATTTTTCTATAGGAAAAATGTCTCAGAATCTGAGAATTTTTCTATAGGAAAAATGTCTCAGAATCTGAGACTTTTTCTATAGGAAAAATGTTTCAGAATCTAAAACCTTTATTACAGAAAAAATGCCTCAGAATCTAAAACATTTTATAAAATAAAATATTTCAGAATCTGAGACTTCTCCCAGATTCTCTCTCATTATATTCTCTTTTAAAGACAAATATTTTAGATGCTCAGATATTTTTCCTATTACTTCCATATTAAAATTGTAGTTAAAATAGGTTTGGAACGGATGTTTTTCGAAATACACAACTTGTTTCAGAATAAATAATAAATAAATGGCTGAATCTATTTATTTGTTAAGCTCTTTCTCAATTTGCAATAATTTTTTTAATATTTACTTAATGCATTATGTAAACGAAACTTCCAGTTACATATTTAACCGCAAGATTTTTTTGGATTAAATTAACCGGAAATATTGACATTAATAACTGGAAGTTACTGCTAACCAGAACATTGTGTTAACGATTTTTGTTTTAACCTTCGGTTAAAGTGCATGTTAGTTCTAACCAGAGGTTAATTTTTTTAATGTTAACGGGCCTAAGAAAAAAAAAAATCCGATAATTTTAACCCGTGGCGCCCTTCGATCAAAACTTTGGACTTTTGGAAAATTTCTACCAAAATTTTGGATTTTTGAAAATGAAAAAAATAAAAATATCTTGCGGTACATACTTTTTATTAATTTTGGCATGCTGAATAAGAGAAATCGGTGGAGCGGTTTTTGAGATATCGCCATTTAAAATTTGTCAAAAAAGAATTGCAAAAATTGCAGTTTTTTCCTACGTTTAAGAAATTAAACAAGTAGAAAAGCTAAATTCGACTTTGCCGAATCTATGAATACCCTCCACAATGCATTTTTTTTAATGGGTAGTACATTTTTTAACGTGAAAAAATTAACAATTTTGATTAGAAATATTTTATTTTGAGTAAAAAACTATTTTTTTTTGCCTTTTTTTAAAAAAAAAAAGAAAAATTACCAATTTTTTTTTTTTGAGTTTAAATTTTTTTTCGAGTTTAATGTTTTTTTTTTTTACTGTAAAAATATTTCTGAATGAATGCACGTACGTATGTACACAAAATATTGTAATTTTTGTAAAAAAAAAAAAACTAATTTTTTTTGTGTAATTTTTTTTTTTGATTGTAAAATTTTTTTTGAGTGTAAAATATTTTATTTTGAGTAAAAAACTCTTTTTTTGCCTTTTCTTTTTTTTTAAAGAAAAATTACTATTTTTTTTTTTAGTGTAAATCTTTTCGAGTGTAATGTTTTTTTTACTATTAAAATATTTCTGAGTGAATCCACGTACGTATGTAAACAAAATATTGTCATTTTTGTAAAAAAAAAAATAAATTTTTTTTATGTAATTTTTTTTTGAGTGTAAAATTTTTTTTGAGTGTAAAATTTTTTTCGAGTGTAATTTTTAAGTTACCAATGCTTTTAGAACTAAACAAGTTTAAAAAGCATTGCTTTAAAATTAAACAAGTTTGAAAAGCATTGTTTAGTTACCACCAATGCTTTTCAAACTTGTTAAAACACGTGGCAATTTAGATGAAACTAATTTGAAATTCAGGGTTTTGCTTATAACTTTTGAACCACTGGACCGATTGAGCTGAAATTTAATACCAAACAGACCCGGGGAACGGCAAAGATACATGACAAGCTTCAGTAGTCTCATTATTGTCTTTAGAAAGTTATCGTGTTTTTTATCTCGTAAATTCGCGAAACACCCTTGCCGAAATTTACTCTTTTGCTCATAACTTTTGAACCACTGGACCGATTTGGCTGGATTGCAATACCAACCTGACCAGGTAAATGACAAACATATATGCCAAACTTCAGTAGCCTCTGTAAAGTCTTCCAAAAGTTAGCGTGTTTTCTACGGACGGACAGACAGACAGACAGACGGACGGACGGACGGACGGACGGACGGACATCGCTAGATCGACTTAAAATCGATCGAGGATCATAAATATATATACTTTATGGGGTCCTAGACCAATATTTCGAAGTGTTACAAACGGAATGACAAACTTATATATACCCTCTATCACTAGAGTGGAGGGTATAAAAAAAAAATCGAAATTTCTTTACCTTGACCCTTTCATAGAGCTTGATACAATCTTTCATTTAAGCTAATTTGAGCCAAATCCGATTATCTTAACTCGTGGCGCCCTTCGATCAAAGTTTAGAGTTTTTAGTGAAAAGTTTAAAAAAAAATACAAAGCTTTGATCGATGGGCACCACGGCCGTGGTGCACGGGTTAAAATGATCCGATTTGGCTCAAATTATGTTTTAATGAAAGATTATCTCGAGCTCTGTGAAAGGGTCAAGGCAAAGAAATTTTGCGACTTTTTTTTTAATTTCTTGAACGTAGGAAAAACTCGCTATTTTTTACAAATTTAAAATGGCGATATCTCGAAAGCCGATCGACCGATTTTTAAATTTGTTTGCTTTCAACGACCCTCACCGAAACACCCCCCCCCCCCCCCCCACCAAAAAAAAAACGACCCTGACTAATTTTCTTTACGTGTTGGAGGGTATAAAAGATTCTGCACAGACAAATTTACACTCTCACTTGTTCTATGTTCAGTAAATATCTGGACACTCCAAAAATTATGACGGTAGATTCTAGAGATGGGCGCTGGTCACGTGATTTGCGTGATTCACGTGAATCACGCGTGAATCACGCGTGAGTGTGAGTGATTTTCATTTCAATCACGTGATTGTGAGTGAGTGTGAGTTGAAAAAAAATCTGAGTGAGTGATTAGTGAGTGAGCCATTTATTTTTTGCGTGAGTTTGCGTGATTAGATTTTTTTATTTGCCCAATTTTTTTTTTATTTTTTGTAAAAATTTTTTTTTTGGATTTTTTTTTTCTTTTTGGTAAGAAAATTTTATTGCGTGAGTAGATTTTGCGTGACTCACGCGTGAGCGTGATTGAATCTGGCGTGAGTCACGCGTGAGCGTGAGCAAGTTTTTTATTACTCACGTGAATGTGAGTGAGCGTGAGTAAAAAAAAAAATTGCGTGAGTGATTAGTGAGTGATTCGATTATTTTTTGCGTGAGCGTGAGTGAGTGTGAGTCAAAATCCACTCACGCGCCCATCTCTAGTAGATTCCACTACAAAAGAGAGTTAAAACAACTACATTTGTTGTTGTTTAGCCGTCCACTACATTTTACGGTAAATTCAACCAAAAATTGTTGTTGTTTTTAACTATTCAAATGTTTAACTTCAAATTACAGTTTGTCGGAATTTTTTTATTAACAAAAAAAACTTCTAGACGTAAAAAAGGTTAAAATTGTTTAATAATTCCTGCTGCATCTGACACTTCCAACTCGTTCAACACATCCGTTTTTCTATTTTTTTTAATAGATTAAAAACAAGAACTACTACTTACTTCACAAATGACCGTCATCTAGTAACTACAATAATTCTCTAATTGTAAGTATACGTGCTAGAAAAATTTCGATGGCAGATATGGAGTCTGAAGAAAAAAATCAGTAAGAAAGAGTGTGATATTTCACTGGGAAGTTTTCGTTGTCGAACAGTGTAATTATTAGTGTCCGACCGAATACACCTTTTTTGGCCGAAGCCGAATATTCGGCCAAATTTTCACTATTCGGCCAAACCGAAGCCGAATATTAAAAAAAAAATATTTATGTAGTAAAAACAAGATAAAAATAAAACTCGACTCGGCGAGATACTCAAATGAATGAGAATGTTGTCTAGACTGATTTTATTTTAAGCAAAATTTTTTTTTGGATATTTTTGTAAAAAAAATATATTTTAGAGCAATGGTTCTCAAATGGTTCTAGGGGGTCGCGGAAGAGTTTCAGGGGGGTCGCGAACAATTTTGTTAAAACCCTAAATTTTGGTAAATTTAATACTAATTTTTTTAATGTTGTGTTATAAAAATATACAAACACTTTTATTAAAGAAATACAATTTTTCCCATCACTTAAAGTTCCTCCGTAATCACTGTGCAGTTGTTAATTTCCCGAGATGGCCAACATTGATTTGTGAAGTTTTTTGGATGAGTCTGGGATCTGACAGTTTGTTTTCTATTAACTTTCCGATGCTGATTCCGAATCTGGGTTCCAAATTTTTCTAGGTTTTTGAGAAAATTTAAGGCAAAGTTCACAAAATCGTATTCTTGTGCATTTTTAAGAGCTTTGTTCACTTTTTTGGATTTACTTTTTAATGCTGATGTCGAATCAGAATCCGAATAACGGATCTAGATACGTGATCGAATAAAATTTCGAACAATACCAAACATTGGTGCATAATTTTGAAAAAAGAACAATCATTACTCCAAATTGGACTTTAAATGCTTTCTTGGTTAACATTTCTTCATTTCTGATCAGGTTCAACTGGAAATTTTCTATTATTTTCGGAAATAAAAAATGAATGACGATAGTAAGTTTTGATATAAAATGTCGAGGTTCGGGACTTGGTTTCCAAAGTTTTGAGGAAATTGATGTAAAATTTTACAAAAATTGTGCTTTTTTTTAAATGTTTTCTACGTGAAATTTTTGGTATGTGTTTGGGATCTGACCACACGGTTTCGAGTAATTTTTCAATGCTACTTCTGAATTTGGTTTCCAAATTTTTCCATTAATTCAGGTTTTTGAAAAAACTGAGAGCGAAGTTCACATTAATAATTTATTATTTTTTATGTTGGGGGTCGCGAAAAATTTTAAATATTGAAAAGGGGTCGCAAAGCAAAAGTTAGTGAGAAGCTCTGTTTTAGAGTGTACATTTTTTTCGACCGAAAATTATTTTTGAATGTAAAAAATGTTTTTAGTTGCAACAACACTTAGTAAAATGTTTTTGTGGCTTACTAATGTGATACTAATTTGATTCAAAGTGTGTTTTTCAACACGTGAGCACAAATATTATACAATTATTCGGTATTCGGCCTATTCGGCCTATTCGGCCAAAATTGGGGCCGAAGCCGAATAGTGGCCGAATAGTGCTTTTTGGCCGAAGCCGAATATTCGATCGGACACTAGTAATTATTTAACAATGGGTCAGTCACAAAAAAAAAAAAAGTTTAGGCAAATAATTTTAATTCTAAAGTCAAATATCTTGAAAAATATTAATTGCAGCAGACTACAGTAAGAATGAAATTTTTAATAGAAAACATTTTTTAACTAGCCCGCCCGAGGAAATCATTTAAAATTACTCCTTTTTTAGTGTAAAATAAAAGAAAAAAAAGCCAGAACGTGTATATAAAAATTCTATACAACTTTAAATGACACTAAAGGGTGTTACAATTATATAGAGATTATATTTCTACAACTACCTTAAAAACACCCACCCTCCCTCCTCCCCCTTCCCAACACCAATAACCCAACAATTTCAAAGTAAAAAAAATAAAATAAAATTAAAAACAAAACAAAACAAGAAAAAAAATAATAATACAAAAAAATTATGTAAATGAGTTAAAAAAAATATATTTTTTTGTACAATTTCCGCATTTTTTTCACCCCCTTGACTCTGGCCCAAATATGCTGGAAAGTGGTTGTCTAGTGATTATTTTTTTTTGGTTCGCTATATATTTTTTGTTAAATTAATTACACACTATAGCCAAGTGAAAGAAAAAAAAAATAAAAAAAAAAAAAAAAATGTACAATACCTTAAAAAAAATTGTATACTAAACGACAATGAAATGAAGACACCAAACAATCATGGTCTTAACACCCATAAACTTCCCACTTTTAGCCTGTGTGTGAACTAGGGATGCCAAACGGGAAATCCCGAATCCCGAAATCCCGGGGTTTTTCGGGATTGACAAATCCCGAATCCCGGGATTTATTTTTTTTCAATCCCGGGATTTTTCGGGATTTTCCGGGATTGACAAATCCCGAAAAATCCCGGGATTTCGGGATTTTTTTTGTTAAATTTCGTAATCAAAATTGACTATTTCTTCAGTATTTGTTTTACAATTTAAACAAAATTGATATTGTTTGAAAGGTCTTTGAGATACCTTTCAAATGAGGCATGTTGGGCTTAAATTCTCTTGCTCTTTGGGAGGTAAATCACATTTTTAGGGCGGATTACTCAATACACAGTTTTTATGAAACAGTTAAATTTCGCCGTGAGTTATTCTATAACGGAGCTTTTAGTATTCCAGCTGTAATGTTTCTATTCAACAGTTTTTGTTCTTATTTGAGCGTTATAAGTTAGGAAATTGAATATATCTCTCCGATCCAATTTTTGTTAGAAACAGCAGCGAAAAAAAATTGAACAGGGGTGTGTTTTGCGACGGAGTCGGGGTCAGACACTGGGGACAACTTACCCTTGCCAAAAATGCTAACAACGTTATTAGTAAAATTTTGTATTTATTTAAAGAAATATTTTATTAATTTTCAAATACCCTGTAACTTAAAACTTTGACATCAAAATAAATGTTTAAAAAAGTTACGTTTTTCAGAAGTTAATTTAAATCCAAATAGGGAAAATTGTTTCCCAATGTCTGATTTTGCCCTTTAACGAACTAATGACCATAAGAAATAAACTGCAGGGTCTAGCTCTTTTGGTTTGGACTGCATCGTGTCAGTCTTGGAGCAGTACCAGTTGTGTTAAGTTGTTCCTTAATGCTGACCCAGATGCCGTTAAGGGGCTGAAAAATATTGACATCAATATCTAAGAATAATCTATATTCTTTTTCATCAAAATATGCTAAACTTTGTTGTAGAATCTGTTAAACTCGTAATGCTTATATTTCTAAAATTAAAATCGTTTTGTATCAGTGCAATACGATAAATGAGTAATAAAATATTAAATTATATATATATATTTTTAAATATAACGTTAAAAAGTTTAATTTTAATAAATCCCGAAATCCCGAAAAATCCCGAAATCCCGAAAAATCCCGGGATCCCGAAAAATCCCGAAATCCCGAAAAATCCCGGGATCCCGGGATTACGATTTCAAAATCCCGAATCCCGGGATTTGTAAATGTCAATCCCGTTTGGCATCCCTAGTGTGAACTCATTTACTAACCATATTCGCCTACTTCATACACTAGCTCCCACCGTATATAGCCCAGTGAAGAAGAGTGTGTATAAGTGTTAAAGAAAAAAATTAAAAAAAAAAAAAAATTGTAAATGGGTGGTTTCTATGGTCGCTTGGACTTTATATCTCTACTCCCCCCTCCACTCTGTTAATATAGAAAAATCCAAGTTGTTAAGGGGGATGAGAGTAGTTGATTCTATATAGAATTGTTGGAGCAAACGGAAATGTAAGCTTGATTGCAACATTATATCATTAATTTTAGAAGAAAAAAAAAATTTATATGTACAAACTGGAAAAAAATCAGTTATTTATATATATTTTTTTAAAATTCAAGTATATAACCAGACAAAGGAAATATATAGAAAAAAAATAATCCAATGTACATAGTATATAGAAAACCAATCTACCAATAATTACAAGAAAAAAAATCATTAATTAAAGATTTTTTTATGTTTTGTGTTAATGTATAAAAAAAATATAAAAGAGTTAACATTAAAACCAAAGTCTGACCAACACCATTATCATCCATCCTTGTGCTAAGAAGGAATATGTAAAAAAAATGTAAATTCAGCACTAATTTCATTTTATTTTTTTAAGACAAAAAAAATCGATATCTCCTTTTTTTGGCATTAATAAAAGTCACACCCATTTCCTTGAAATTTGTAGCAATATTCTATATACATAATACTATCTGAAGCGCCCCGCATTGCCCGGGTCGACTTAATATGTATATCTAAATAGCTTCTATCTAGCACCACCTATCGGTTCCATTCATACATAATTTTCTGATGACAAAACATGCATACACTCAAGTGCCGTAAAATTTTACTAAAATGAAGAATTTTGTTAATAACTTTACCCCAGCGCCATTTATCGGCTCCAAACTTTCAGGAAACTTATGTTTGTCTTGTGAATTTGAGCTAAATTGTTTGATAAATACAAAAAATGGAATTATGACAACAACAGCGCTTCCTATCGGGACCAAATTTTATCAGAAAACTTATTTTTGTTTAATAAATACATTTTGTGATTTATATCTATATATATAAAAATGGATGTATGTATGTGTGTATGTTCCGTATGGACTCGAAAACGGCTAGACCGATCTTGATGAAATTTTCAGGGAATATTCAGAATAGCCCAGGGAGTAACACTGTGCGGTCAGACTTTTGATTTTTTGCGTGTGGGCGGAGGGGCGTGGCAAAATCGAATTTTTACATTGCACCAATAATGACATCTACATATATATAAAAAACGGATGGACCGATTTTGATGAAATATAAACCAACGATAGTACTAATCAAGTACTAACTATGTGCCAAATTAGAGCGTGATCGGACAAACGGGCGTAAAATGCCATGCCCCTTTGTATTGAATGTTATTTCTGCATGCTCCTGTTGATTAGATTTTAATTAAATTTTCAGCAAAAGTGCGGAACTATAGGACACATACACGTATGCAGGATTGTTTTTTCAGGGCCCAACAACAACAACAACAACAACAAAAATTTTGTTCTTTTCGTGAGATTTGTGTTTTTAAATAAATATAAAAAAAATATAAAATTGTTGTTGTTGTTGGGCCCTCCCCTGAACACGTCGTTGATAGGACATGTTATACTACGATTGGAAAAAGGGGCGTAAAATGACACACCCCTTTCTACAATCACGCAAAAACAGCTGAACCGATTCTCTTGACAATTTCACTACAAACAGTGCTAGCCAAGTATATATGTAAGCCATATAAGATCGTTGTTGGATAAAGGAATCAAAATTGCAACGCCCTTTGTACTATACTAACCACAATTGAACAAAAAGGCGTATATTGCCACGCCCCTTTGATTTATACTGAACGTTATATCTGCCTGTTTTGAAATCACGCAAAAACGGATAAACCAAATCTGTCACTACTGATAAAACTAACCGAGCGGGAACTGTAGGTCATATGTAGAGCGCGATTCGGCAAATGGGTATACCATGTCACTCCCGTTTTTCATAAATAAAAAGTTATTTCCCCCTCTTTCGCAATCACAGAAAAAAGGCTAAACTGATGTCAATGGAATTTGCAGCACAGATAGTACTATTCGAGGATGCAGCATGGAAATTTAGACTGTCACGATTCGATAAAAATGCGTTAAATGACTCGCCCATTTGTTCTATACTTAACTTTATGTCTGTCTGTTTCGAAATCACGCTAAAACGGCTGAACAGATTTTGTTGAGATTTCTCTATAGATTGTGCTAACCGAGGGTGGAACCAAAGGTTACTAGCTGGACTCGGACCCATGCTTTAATTTTGTCCGACACTAATTAAGATGCAATATAAAACAGTGTTTTTCTTAGGGCCAGCAACGCGGACCGGGTATAGCTAGTTTACCATAAATTCAAAAAAAAAAAAAAAAATATTGCGACAACAGCACCACCCATCGGGATTAAAGTTAAAAAAAAACTTGGCTCCAGTTTGGTGTCAATCGATCCAGTTTTTATATATTTTTGTAAAATCTTTCTAAAAACTCACACCCCTCTTCAAGCAAGTTTAGGTTTAGTAAAATTGCTGACCAAATCAGGTAATGGCATTTCATTACTCTTTATATAGAACTTTAAAAATCGTTAAAAATAAACTCTTAGCTGATACGAAAACTAAGCAAGATAGAGCGATTCTGACCAAAATTTTGGATCAAAATCATTAGTGACCCTATAATAGGGTACGCACATACTAATGTGCGGAACCCATATATTGGGGTCCCGTAGGGTCCTCACATTGGGACTCCATAGGGTCCACAGAATCCGTAAGTTTAAGGAAATTTTTACTTTTTTTAAAAAAATATTTTTCGTCTGGATAAAAACATTTAATTTTATATTAAGTACAATTTTACTTACTTTTAAGATATATATAAGTAAATGCATTACTAGTTTTTAGGAAAAAATATACTTTGAAGAAGAATTAATATCTTTGGAGCCCTCGCTTACCCTCCTTTTATTAAATTAAAGTTCAACATGCTTTAAAATTGGTAATTTTTTTTTTTTCAGTGTAGTGTCACCCGCGGATCTTTATAGAATTGGTTTTATTTTGTAGAGCAGAAAAAATAAAGGGACAAGTTTTTTTTTTTTAGCGTCCCAAATTCATATTTAGGGGGTAAAAAGGAGGGGAGACAAGGCCATTTTTCAGTTCTTTCGTTTATCTCCTATATTATGCAAAGAAATCTAGTCATGTTACATACCAAACGAAAGGTCTTTGGAAAACCTATGTATGTGTGCTAAGAACGTGTCCAAACATGCACAACTTTTCGTCATATTGAGTAAAATACCAAAATTTTAGGACACTTTTGCTAATAAGTCAAAAAATATTAACTTCTTTGACCCGTTGTTAGCACCACGAGATAGGTATATCGTAAGAAACTGAAAAAGGTCAATTTTCCCCCATACAAATCGACCCCCCCCCCCCCCCCTAAAAATTAGTTTGGGCCGCTAAAAAAAAATACGTGTCGAATTTATTTTCGTTCTTAACAACATATCCAAATGTCATAAAGATCGGAGGGTGACACCAGCGAGAATTCCCTTGTAAGTACAAATTTTATACAATTATTCGGTATTCGGCCAAAATTGCGGACACAAATCGATTATTTATTGCGACCTGTATCGTGCTCACAACGTTAACAAGAACATATGGACGGGCAGACGGACGAATATCGCTAAATCACTTTAGAAATTGATTCTGAATCGATCTGTATACATGAAAGTGGGACAAATTTTTTCGATAGTTACAAACATTGGCACAAACTCATTACACCGTCCGACAAAAAGAAAAAAAATCGTTAAGCACGAAATGGATAAATGAGACTGAATGTAGTAAAACTGCATTTAGAGTTTTTCATTTTGTGATCCTGTTTTCTTTTAAAAGGACTTCAAAATTTAAGAGGATTAATTTTTTGTAAAATATTTTTTAAAATTTTGTAAAATATTGTTCTTGGATGCCACTCTCTACTAATTATTCCATTTCATTGTTTTGATAGATCAGGAAAAACGAAGGCAAGTAATGTCCTTGAAAACCTTATCCTTTAATATTATTTAAAATTTTTAACAACATATTTTGATAAAGTTTTGAAAGGAAATTATTTTAATTCTTTGAGCTCGAGGGCAGTTTTTTTTTGTAAATAAATCTTCCTTTATTCCAGTCCAATATTTCGATCCTCTTAGAGGATCATCATTAGGGATTTAGTGAATTTTTATAAACACAAAAACTTAAAAGTATGTTGTGAATGCATTGCCATCTAAAATGATGATCCTTAAAGAGGATCGAAATATTGGAGTAGATTAAATAAAGATTTATAGGCGCCCCAGTAGGCTAGTTGGTAGCGTGCTAGCCTATGAGTCTGGGGGTCGTGGGTTCGATTCCCACCAGAGACCTTGGTCTGTTTCGCTACAACGAGACGAAGGTCATTGTTACCAGTTCTCGGTTAGGTAAAATTAGTATATGATTTGTAATTATATGGAAAGAAAGATTTATCGAACAAGAAAGATTTATCGAACTCAAAGAATTTTTATTTATTTAAAACTAGCTGGCCCGGTCCGCGTTGCTGGCCCGGTCCGCGTTGCTGGCCCAAAGATAAAATCAGTGTTATATTTCGTCTCGCTTCAAATATATATCCCTGCACAAATTGTAATGCATTTCTTGGCTTAGAAAAATTTGTAGGCGTGGTTTTTAAGACCCGATAAGGCAGATAATCGTCTTCAAATTATATTTTAGAAACTAAAAAAGTATTACCATATCTTCGACTTCGCGAACTGTACAAATTTAAAATTTCTTTTGTACCATTAAGAACAACACAAAAATAAATTACGCATATCCTTTGTTTTCACCGTGAGCTATTGTCTTGAGTTCAAACAAACCTTCATAGTTTTCCCGAATTTTTAAAATTTCCTTAAAACCCTAATAGAAATATTATTATCATAAAAAAATCGGGCCGGTTATTATTAGACGACATATTTTGACAAAAGTGGGCGTTAAAATTTGTGTGGTAAGTTTAACTTGTATGTTGACAATCCCCAAAGATTTAAAATCATTTGTACCAAGTTTAAGCGGAATCTATTAAGAATTATTTTTTTTATTAGATCGAATGGGAGTAAAAATAAGTTTTAGATATAGCAAAAAAAAGTGCGCGAGGACAATTTTTCTTTCCGAAGAATTATATGGACTATTACGAACATTTAAAACCAAAAAATTAGCCAAATCGGTCCAGGCGTTTTCAAGTGTTGCAAATTTTAAGGATATTGAAAAAAGTGGGCTTTAAAGTGGGGGTGGACAATAATTTTTTTTCGTAAAATCCTTAATTGGCCTATAATGATCATTGAGAAAAAAATTCCCAAATCAGACCAGTCGATGTATTGAAAAAAGTGGGAGTGGACAATTTTTATTTTCGTAAAAACCTTAGTTGTACTATCGCGAACGTCAACAAATTCTACTAATAGCCAAATCGGCCCTGCCGTTCTTCTATTTGAGATGTATAGAAATAAAAGTTTGCGTGAAAATTTGTATTTCCGTTTAAACCTTAGTTAGACTATGACGAACATTAAAAACAAAAGTTTAGTCAAATCGAAGTTTAGAAAAGAAGGCGTAAAAGTGGGCGTGATTAACTTGTTTTCCGAAAAAAAACCTCAGACGAACATTAAAAAAAAAAGACGAACATTTAAAAAAAAAAACATTATCCAAATCGGTCAGTTCTCAAGTGAAGCGATTACCAACGAACTACATTTGATTTTTATTAATATTTTATTGTTCGATATTTTATTTGTCTACAGAGCAAATTTTATGTATATCGAAAAAAGAGTGGGTTTCACTTTTCTTACCGTAAAAACCTTATTTGAATTTAACCAACTCGGTCCATCCATTCAAAAGTGGGCATAGAAATGGAAAATTGTTCATTCAGAAAAACCTTAGTTGGAGTATGACGAACATTAAAAACAAAATTAGACAAATTGATCCAGACATTCCATGATTTAAAATATATCGGGAAAAGTGAGCGTAAAAGTAGGCGTGGACAATTTGTCTTTCCTTAAAAATGTTCTGCGGACTATAACCAAATCGGTCTTGCCGTTACAGTTCTTTCGATACATAGAAAAAGGTGGGCGTGGAAAATTTTACTATCCGTAAAAACCTTAGTTAAATTATGACGAAAATTTTCAGCAAAAATTTGCCAAATTAGGCGTAGTAAATTTCTTTTTTCGTTAAAACCAATGTTGGAATATAATGAAAATTCATTTAAAAAACTATAGTCAGATTTTAGATAAATTGAAAAAAGTGGCCGTAAAAGTGGGCGTGGTCCATTTTTCTTTCAGTAAAAACTTGGATTTCTACGAACATTTAAATAAAAAAATACCCACATCAGTGCAGCCATTTTCCGATTTTAGATAAATCAAGAAAAGTGGGCGTAAAAGTGGGCGTGGTCAATTTTTCTTTACGTAAAAACCTAAGTTGGACTATGACGAACATTTCAAAAAAAAAATTGTCCAAATCGGTCCAGCCGTTCTCAACTGATGCCGTTACCAACGAACGACAATTGATTTTTATTTATATAGAAGAAGATTGGAAAGGTCGAATAATAACAACTTTAATTAATTAAAAAAAAATTTACAAAATGTAATTCTTTAAAACTTTGAAGTCATTTACAAAGGAAACAGGATCACGAAATGAAAAACTGTAAATGCAGTTATATTCCATTTGATCTCTTCATTCACACGATTATCATCCCGATCATGTTTTATATTAGTTGTCGGTCGGGTCGGTTTTTCCTGTATAACACGAGTGGTGAAGGGTATAAAAATTATATTTTTCAGAGCATTTCTCCCTCACCCAGCAAAACTTTGGTAATGGGTAGTGATTATATAACACATTACCAGGTAATGCATATAACTTATTTGTAGCATTATTTTATGATGTCTTACCAAACATTTGTTCCACAACGTATTATTTTTAAGTGAAAAATAATGCATTACTAATAATTTGCTACGTAATGCATGATTATTGGAAAGAATTTATTTCATATTTATTATTTCTAAACATTAAATCATGGATGACTTATATTTGGCTACATTATGTATTATTTGAAAGTTTGAAATAATGCATTATTTATAATTGGATGCATAATGCATTACAATAACATAAAAAATAATTATTTTATAAAAAAATGCATAAGTTTAATCTAGAGATGGGATCACGACAGGAAATTTCTAACGACACACACTCACGAGCATATTTTATCTACTTGCACTCACTTACAATCACGTGAGTAAATTTAATACAAAATTACTTTTTCGCTACTCGTAACACCTTATATATTATCTTCTGGTATGCTATATTATTTAATTTCTCGTAACCTATAAAATATCATATATTTTACACCTTACTGGTATTCTTCGTTATAAATTTTTGACTTATTTTATACCTTACTGGTATTCTTTGTGATAATGTGGATGCATTACTTTGAGTCTCATCGCCTGTTAAAATCATCAATGCTGCAATGTATAAAATAAGAGATCCTATACATTATTTTATACCTTATTTGGTAATCTAAGTTTTGCTGGGCAGGTCTTAATTTGATAAGAAAACATAATTGATCACAAAAACTAAAGATTCTTTTTTATTTCCCCAATTTATCTCAAATTTTAAAATTTTAATTTATGCTTACACATTAATCAAACTTTCTTTTTGATTCCAACATCATTTGTTTATAAAATTTGATAAATTAAAATATCACAACTTACGTATACATCGTCAAATGTTAATTTATTTTTTGCAAAATGGCAACACTTTTTAAAACAAAAATAAAAAATATACAATAAATAACCAAAAAAAATAAATTTTGATAATAGTTTAATGAACTATTAGCAAAATATTCAAATGGTAATATTATTGTAAATTTTTATTTCAGATGTGTTGTATTTTTTGTTTTTGTTTTTTGAATATTTACCTGCAAAAAAACAAGAAGAGAAAATTTGCAAATTAGTAAAAAAAGATAATAAAAATTTAAACAATAAAGAAAAAAAATCGATTTGAATATCTTAAATATTAATAATGTATAATTAATAATACACAACAACAGCAAAAAATAAATTTTGAAATTTTAAATATATAAATTTTTTTTGCAAACTTAAGAAAAATTTAAAAAAATAAAAAAAAAAAATTAAAAATTTAATGAGATCATGGTTTTACCAGAGGCTTTGAACCAATTACTAAAATTTCATTTCATTAACTATGAACGAAACTAAAATTAGAAAAGAAATAATGACAGACTTGGTAGCAACAAAAAAAAAGTGACATTTAAGCAGTTTTTGTGTTTGGTATTGAAAGATAAAATAAACCTTAAAGCCATTAATTTTGTTTGTTGCTATTGGTAAATGGTCTACCAACAAAATTTTTTGTGTGATAACAAAGAGACCATAGAAATTTACTAAAATATTATTTAAATGGTTTTGTAAACTGTCTTACACAGGACAGAGTTTAATTTATACATTAATTTTTGAGATTAAAAATTATGTTTATTGTCATAGGCAGGTTAAGTTCGTAAACGGGAATAATCGGGCCAGTGGAAAATGTTTCTTCTTAAGAGTTATAGTTCGTAGATTCTATTTTTTTTTTGTTTTTGTTATTTATTTTTCTTTCCTTTTTATATTTCTTTTTTTATTTTTTTTTTATTTTTTTTTTTTTATTATTTTATTTTTTACTATTTTTTACTATTTTTTATATTTCTTTTTTATTTTATTTTTTTTTTATTTTTTATATACCCTTAACTACAGTATGGGGGTGTACTCACTTTGCCATTCCGTGTGTGACGCATCAAAATATCGGTCTAGGACCCCATAAAGTATATATATTTATGATCAGTGATCGATTCTTAGACATCATAGCGATGTCCGTCCGTCTGTCCGTCTGTAGTTAACACGATGCAGTCCAAAATAAATAGTGTCCGACCGAATACACCTTTTTTGGCCGAAGCCGAAGCCGAATATTCGGCCAAATTTTCACTATTCGGCCAAACCGAAGCCGAATATTAAAAAAAAAACAAAATATTTATGTAGTAAAAACAAGAAAAAAATAAAAGTCGACTCGGCGGGATACTCAAATGCATGAGAATGCTGTCTAGAATGATTTTATTTTAAGCAAAAAAATTTTTTGGACATTTTTGTAAAAAAATATATTTTAGAGTGGAAATTTTTTTCGATCGAAAATTTTTTTTGAATGTAAAAAATGTTTTTAGTTGCAAAAACACTTATTAAAATGTTTTTGTGGCTTACTAATGTGATTCAAAGTTAGTTTAGTATGTTTTTCAACACGTGAGCACAAATATTATACAATTATTCGGTATTCGGCCTATTCGGCCAAAATTGTGGCCGAAGCCGAATAGTGGCCGAATAGTGCTTTTTGGCCGAAGCCGAGGCCGAAGCCGAATATTCGGTCGGACACTAAAAATAAAAGATCTAGACTCCCGACATTTGGCACGAATGTGTCTTATGTTACTAGGCAGGTTAAGTTGGTAAATGAGCAAAATCGGACCAGGGGGAAAGAGTTCCCCCTAGAAGAACTAAACCAACCTCTGAAATTTACCATTTTTTTGTGCTTTTGTTTAACAACTGCAACATTTTTATGCTACAAGAAGTTCAAAGTCCTACATTTTAATTCGACGCCCCCTTTTATGGGCGTGGAATTAAAACATTTTTTAAATAATGATAAACTTTTATTTCTTTAGTGCAAAAAGCATAAGAATGAATTTTTAAACACATATTCGAGAGGAAATTTGCCCCCAATTACCACTACCGACCTCCCCCCCCCCCCCAACAAAAAAAAAGAAAGAAAAGGAAAAAAAGAAAAAAAAAATATTTTTGCATGTTGGAGGGTATAAAAAGTTCGGCAATTAAAATTCGGAATTTAATACTCTTACTTGTTTTTTTTTTCTATTTTTCTTTCTTTTCTTCAATTTTTATTTTTTTTTTCTTCTTTCATATTTTTTTTATATATTTTTTTATATTTTTATACCCTCCACTTAGTGATAGAGGGTATATATAAGTTTGTCATTCCGTTTGTAACTCATCGAAATATCGGTCTGGGACCCTATAAAGTATATATATTCATGATTCCCGATCAATTTTAAGACATTCTAGCGATGTCCGTCTGTCCGTCTGTCCGTCTGTCTGTCTGTTGAAAATGCTCTCGCGGACAAAATATTGCACAGAGATGACTGAAACTTAACACATATATTGGAAGTTCTCCCGAGAAGTTTGGTATTGCATTTGAGCGATATCGGTTCAGCGGTTCAAAAGTTATGAATGAAAATGTAAGCACACCTCAAAAATTTCAGTACATTCAACATAACCTAAAAACACAAAATGCTTTAATTCGGCTTCTGGTTGACATATGTGAACATAATTGAGCACCAAATGGTATTTAAACAAGTACAAACATATTTTTTGACAAAAAAAGAAAAAAATCGCGGATTTTTTTTTTTACCAAAATTTTTTTTCGCGGAAATTTTTTTTCAATTTTTTTTTTTCAAAAGTATTTTCCTTTTAAATAAAGTTGTTTGCAATAATCTTTTTGAAATTGTGGAGGGTATCACTACATTCGGCAAGGCCGAATTTAACTTTTTTACTTGTTTTTTATATTTTTTTTGTATTTTTTTTTATATTTTTTTTATATTTTTTTTTTATTTTTTTTTTTATTTTTTTTTTTTTTTTTCTTTATTTTTTTTATTTTTTTTTTTTATTTTTTTTTTATTTTTTTTCATTTTTTTTTTTTTTTTTTTTATACCCTCCACTCTGTATGTATATTAGAGTGTCTCTTATTTTGGAAATGTTGGAAATGTTGAGACGGTACCCCCTCATTTTTTTCCATTTGACCAAAAATAACTCAGGAAAAATTTTACGCGCATACGACCACGCCTTCCCTATGCGACGGGGCCTTAAAAATCATTTTTCCTTACAAACTAAAAAATTTTTTTTTTTTTTTTGATTTTTAATTTTTTTGTTATTAATTATTATTAGTGTCCGACCGAATATTCGGCTTCGGCCAAAAAGCACTATTCGGCCACTATTCGGCTTCGGCCACAATTTTGGCCCAATAGGCCGAATACCGAATAATTGTATAATATTTGTGCTCACGTGTTGAAAAACACACTAAACTAACTTTTAATCACATTAGTAAGCCACAAAAACAGTTTACTAAGTGTTTTTGCAACTAAAAACATTTTTTTTTAATATTCGGCTTCGGTTTGGCCGAATAGCATTTCCAAAATAAGGGACACTCTAATGTATATTCATGATCAGCGATCGATTCTAAGTCGATCTAACGATGCCCGTCCGTCCGTCTGTTGTCTGTCTGTTTAAAACACGCTGACTTTTGAAAGACTTTACGGTGGCTCCTGAAATTTGGCATATATATTGGGCATTTTCCTGGTCAGGTTGGTAGCGAAATCGGTCCAGTGGTTCAAAAGTTATGAGCAAAAGACTGAATTTCGGCAAGAGTTTTTCGTGAAATTTTTGAGATAAAAAAACACGCTAACTTTTGAAAGGCAAATCTGCAGAGGATGCTGACGCTTGGCTGATATATTTTTCGTTCCCCTGGCTTAGTTCGTATTGAATTTCAGCCATATCGGTCTAATGGTTCAAAAGTTATTAGCAAAACCGTGAATTTCAGATTTATTAAATTCACGTGTTGAAAAGCCGTAAACATGTTTTGAAAACATTGGTAAGTCACAAAAATATTTTACAACGTATTTTTGTCACTCAAAAATATTTTTACACTAAAAAAAAATACACTCGAAAAAAAATGTACACTAAAAAAAAATTTTACAAACTTTTTTTTTCAAAAATTACTCAAAAAAGTTTTTTAGCACAAAATAAAATATTTATAATTAAAAATTTTATTTTTTTCACGTTAGAAAATTTACTATCACTTAAAAAGGGCATTGTGGAGGATATTCATAGATTCTACTTGTTTTTTAATAAATTTTATGAAAATCTTTATTGCCTTTATACAAATAATTGTTCGTTTTATAAAATGTTCTTATGAAATTTTTTCATTAAATATATTAAAACTTTCATTATTGCAATGAAATTTTATGAAAAAAATTATTCATCCTATGAAAAAAATCATTGGCTCACTTTAAACGAGTTTTTCATAGATTTTATGAACACACTTTCATAATTATAATGAACTAAATTCGTTTAGGACGATATAATTTTTTTTTGCCAAATTCAACTTTTTCGATAATTTTGGAATATTAATCTTAATTTTTTTCCGGATAAATAAATTTGTTTGAAAAACATTTAATTTTGCAGTTCCTTTAAGATAAACAAGTATGAAAATTATAGTCGGTCAAGACCGACCATATAATACCCTACACCAGAGATTCCCGGAAAATGGGTCCAAAGTTCAAACATGGACTGATTAGATCTACATTTTGTCAAATCTTTAATAAGTGTAAAAAGCACTCACAAATCAAATTTGAGTGGAATGAGCTTCTTTTTGTTGACATAAAAACGCTTCAACTGAATATCGGGCGAAATTTTCACATGGGACCTAAGTCCAAAAATGGTCCGATTAAAATCAGATTTGATAAGGTTATTTAAGTACGCGTTTAACATACACAAACAGAATTTTAATTAAATATTTTCTATTTTCATGAAATTTTAGAGATTTATGTGAAAATTGGGAAGGTGGTTTGTATGGGGGCTACAAGAAGAACTGGTCCGATTTCTTTAAAATTCGGAATGGTGATTTGTGTGGATAAAACATGATTACCTGCCAAATTTCGAAAAGATACCTATTAAAATGCGGTTATTAGAATCATTTGAGCCAAAACTAAAGAGGACCTTTGTATGGGGGCTAGGTCTAAATATGGACCGATTTTTTCCAATTTCAATAGGCTTCGTCCTTGGGCCAAAAGAGGCTTAAGTTTCAAATTTCAAGTCAATTGATTGAAAATTGCGACCTGTATCGTGTTTACACCGTTTACATGGACAGACAGACGGACGGACGGACGGACGGACATCGCTAAATCGACTCAAAAAGTGATTTTAAGTCGATCGGTATACTTAAAAGTGGGTCTAGGACCAATATTTCGGGTAGTTACAAACATCAGCACAAACTCATTATACCCTGTACCACAGTGTGGTGTAGGGTATAAAAATAAATAAAATTAATTATATTCTATCTAGAAATTAAATATTAAATAATGTTATTTAAAATGTAATACATAAGTTAGCCTCATGTTCAACGAAAATACAATTAAATACATTGTTTAACTGGTTTAATTTTATTTTTCCACCAAAAAGTCAAAGTCCTATGATAACAACATTTGAAATTCATATCATGTCATGATACAAACACCAAAAAATATATATGAATCTCTCATGTAAAAATATACGCTACTACATTAATTCCATCCAATGAAATAATTTATTTTATTTTCTTTAAAACTATATAACAAAAAAAATATATACATCAAGGCAGTTTCAGAGTCAAAATACTGCCAATCTAACACAGTAAAACATTTTGAAGAGGGATCTTAAAGACGAGGAATTGTTAATTTTAACGAATATATTTTGGAATTAAGTTATTCTGATGAAATTAGTTTCATCGGTTTTCATAAGTTATGAAAATTGGCATAAGAGAACTAAAAAATATGTATGAAAGTCTAACGAATACTTTATGTACCACTCCGTTTGTAACTCGCAGAAGTATCGGTCTGGGACATAATGTATGTATATTCGTGATCCTCGATCGATTTTTTAACCGATCTACACTCTAAAAAACGCATGTAAACTTACTATTATAAATTGGGTAAATTTTGGTTAAATAGCACGCATTTTGTGTTAATATCAGCACAAAATGCGTAAAATACTTTTAAACCAATTAAACACAGCAAATTATAAATATTATCCGTTAATTCAAATATTTTACACACAAATGTGTAAATAAAATTGTCAACCAACATACTGGAGCGCGCAGGACGACATCTACACATGCACTGTGTAGGATTCTGGATTTACCATCTTTGGACCTATACATCCAGGAATACGCTCTTAGGACACAGCTAAGGCTGGCACAAAATCGTGTGCTAAGGGTGCGGGAATATGGCCACACAAAACTTATTCGAAATCATCGATATGAGAACTGTGTGACTGACTATATGACTCCCCATACTGTATGGGATGAGAGCGTGCAAATTGAAATACCATCTAGGGAATACTGGGAAAATCCACCTGGCGGGGAACATCAAATTGAGGTCTACACTGATGGATCAAAAATGCAACAGGGAACAGGTAGTGGAGTCTACTGTGAAAAACTGGGGATTGAATATAGCTTACGGATACAGGACGGCTGTAATATTTTTCAGGCGGAACTGTATGCAGTGTCGGAGGCTGCTAGACTCATTTCAATGAGACCGATCTACTCTAGTGAGATCATTATATACATTGATAGTCAAGCGGCTTTAAAGGCATTAGGAAATAGGAATATTCGATCTAGGGTAGTCAGCCGTTGTCGCCAAGAGCTTCAGGCTCTTATCGAACAACACTCTTTAAGACTGTGCTGGGTCCCAGGTCATAAAAATATTCCAGGGAATGAAAAAGCGGACGAGCTAGCTCGTATGGGCGCCATTCTACCATCCAACGCAATTAGGACCGATGTACATCTGGGCCTGGATGCTATTTACATGGAGATCAGGAAAAACTTTGAACGCCAAGAAGATTCAAGATGGGAATGCAGACATGACTGTATCCAAACAAAGGCTCTATGGACTCGCGTCGAAAATCGTGTTCAAAAAACGCTTTTACATATGGAAAAGGCAGATCTAAGGAAGTATGTAGGTATAATAACAGGCCACACCGGCTTGAAATGTTATTTGAAAAAGTTAAGATTAATTATGGATGACTTGTGCAGATGGTGCGGGGACGAAGAGACAGTGGAAGATTCACTCCATTATCTTTGTCAGTGCCCTGCACTATCTCGCACTCGATTTAATTGTTTTGGCTCTTATTTCTTTCAGAATGTGGAGGAACTAAGAGGGATCAGCCCGTGGAAGATGTTAAAATATATTAAGCTGAGTAAATTTGATGAGACGCATGTGTGGACTTAAATAGTCATGCTATGGGACAGGAAGACAGAAGAACGTGAATTAATGTATAGAGAAGCCCAACACCCCACCACAATCCCCCCTCCCCGCCCCCTTCAACACACCCCCTCTTCATGAGGTATCACTATGGATCAGGATCTGGTCTTGTGGACACTATGTCAACCTCTCAACCTAACCTAACCTAACATACATACGCACATGTTAAATAACTAAAACGCCAGATGAAAGTATAAGCTTCCGTAGCGTAGTGGTTAAGAAGTGTACTTTCAAATCGTAAGGTGTCGAGTTCGATGCTTGCTGACGCCGAATGTTTTTTTTTTTTTTTTTTGTTTTTTTGTTATATTTATTCACCTCTTTTTTTATTTAAATTAACCACTAATGGTCAATTTATTCAATTTACACATTCAGAGTAAAATTACCCAATTTATAGTAAGAGTCCAGTTTCCTCCTATAAATTGGGTAAATTTCAACAAATTTTGATTAGAGTGTAGCTATGTCCGTCTGTGTGTTAAAATGGCGATCATGTCCAAAATATTATACAAATATTTATTTGTTGTTGATTCGAGAAGTTTGGTATTACGTTTGAGAGATTTCGGTTTAGCGGTTCATAAGTTATGAACGAAAATGTAAGGTACACCTCGAAAATGTTGGTACATTCCACATAACCTAAAAATACAAAATGCTTTAAATTGGCTGCTGTGAACACATGCGAAAGGAATTTGATGCAGATTGGTTTTTAAACAAGTATTTATTTTTTTTTTTCACACAAAAAAATTTTTCGCGGAATTTTTCACCAAATTTTTTTTTGCGGAATTAAAAAAAAAATCCTAAAATGAATTTTCATTAACATTTTTTGTAACAATATTTTGAAATTAATTACTTTTAAAAAAATTTTTAACTAATTTTTTTCACAAAAAATTTTTTATAACAATTTTTTTTTTTTTTAAATAAATTTTTTCCCAATATAATCTTTATTACCAAATTTTTTTGTAACAATATTTTAAAATTAATTACTTCTATAAAATTTTTTTTAACTAATTTTTTTCACAAAAATTTTTTTATAACAATTTTTTTTTTTTAAATAAATTTTTCCCAATAATCTTTTTTACATTGTGTAGGGTATCCATATATCCGGCAAGGCCGAATTATTTTTTTTTTTTTTTAAATTAAAATTGCTTTTTATTTATAACTTCCAATCTGAACAACAATTTACAGCTAGTTTGTTGCCAATGCATTTACAATGCTGCTGCTGCAGCAGCAACTGATGTTATTTATTCTTGCAGGCGATATTTTACTGCAAACTTGAATAAACAATTTTTTTTTGTATTTTTACCTAATCATAAATGCAAAATAACTTAGTAGTTTCCGTTCTAAAATTAATGAGAACGAAAGACATTGGTTGGAATAAAATAAATTATAAACTTAAAAGAAGTTTGAAAACTCTGTTGACAACTTGGAAAGAAAAATGAATCCTAATAACACCATTTTGAACTCTAAAGCAATTTCTAAATTTTTTTTTTTAATTAAGGCAAAACATAATTTTTATTTTCTTCATTTTGCTGAACAGAGGGCCAGACAGATCGATTTCCGGTTAAAAGTCCTTATTTGTAAATTCTCAAAAAAATGTTTACCAGTTTGTTGGGCATATATAGAAGCAGGTTTTCTAAACTTATCTTTATGATCCAATTACACCCTTTCCTTTGACAGGTCTTCAAAGTTAAAAATGTTGGTAAAAATGTTTAAAAGATGAGATACTTTTTTAATTTTTTTACAAAACTTCTATTGCTAATGTTTAACTTTTTGTTTGCGTGGTTCAACCTTATATTAAGCCTTTGTAACGAAAATAATATGAAACAAGTAAAAAAGTTAAATTCTGCCTTGTCCGAATGTAGTGATACCCTCCACAATTTCAAAAAGATTATTGCAAAAAACTTTATTTAAAAGGAAAACACTTTTGAAAAAAAAATTTCCGCGAAAAAAAATGTTGTTAAAAAAAATCCGCGATTTTTTAATTTTTTGTCAAAAAATATGTTCGTACTTGTTTAAATACCATTTGGTGTTCAATTATGTTCACATATGCCAACCAGAAGCCGAATTAAAGCATTTTGTATATTTAGGTTATGTTGAATGTACTGAAATTTTTGAGGTGTGCTTACATTTTCGTTCATAACTTTTGAACCGCTGAACCGATATCGCTCAAATGCAATACCAAACTTCTCGGGAGAACTTCCAATAAATATGTTAAGTTTCAGTCATCTCTGTGCAATATTTTGTCCGCGACAGCATTTTCCACAGACAGACAGACGGACATCGCTAGAATGTCTTAAAATCGATCGGGCATCATGAATATATATACTTTATGGGGTCACAGATCGATATTTCGATGAATTACAAACGGAATGACAAACTTATATATACCCTCTATCACTAAGTGGAGGGTATAAAAATATAACTCATTTTCCTGGCAGCAATTCGCGTTTTTTTGTGAAAAAAGTTATAATTTTTTAGCTATTTACCTCGCGCCGAAAAAATCCTCAGCGATCCTCAGTTCGATACAATAGGTCTATATTTTTTTTTTGATATAGAATGGATCCAGATCTTTCGAAAAAAGTTGCCCAAACTTGCTCGAAATGATAAATGGCAAAACTACAGCTATATACAGTGCCGGTCAAAAAAATAGCACCAATGACAAAATCTCTATTCATTCAATTAAAACAAAATATTATGTGCGTATTTGTTTAAAGTAAATATGCAAAACCCTTATACCAAGTATATACCCCTTAAATATTTTTTCTTTTTCCAAAAATTGTGGACGGTTCTTTTTTAATGATCGATATTTAAAAAAAAACTCTGAATCAGTGCAGTCAATAAAATAGCACCGAATGACAAAATTTCTTTAAAAAAATTAATATTGTTTTAATTATTTAAATAAAAGTGTTAAATATTAAAGAAAGATTGTTTTTATTTATAAAAAAATTTAATTCATTACAAAATTTGACATTTATTTTCAAAAAAATATGACGTGGAAGGTATTACACTCCTCAAAAACGTGCTTTTGTAAAAAATATGATTTATGAACATAAACAATATTCTGAAATAGGAAAATTGGTTGGATGCGCTTATAAAATGATTGGAAATTCAACAAAATTAACTTTAGAGCTTGAAAAACGTAGTCACAAGCGATGTTTGTCACCATTAGTGGTTAGGTGTTTGTAATGACAATGGAAGAAAGCCCCATCTACGGCAGCTCCAGAGCTAAAACAGGACAGCAAATGCCGAAAATGGTTGTCAAAGATTACAAAACAACAACATTAACGCTTGTAGATTCGGAAAAGTGGGCCTACTCTCACTTAAGAATGCTGCAAGTCGTTTGAAGTTTGCTAACAGTAACTCAGAATGAACAGCTTAAAAGTGGTTCAATGTTCTATGGACAAATGAACCCATTGTTGTTTTATTTTAAGACATAGGATCACATACCTACGTTAGAAGATCCTAAAACGCGGAATTCAATCCAAAATTCGAAATAAAAATAACTTAAAATGGTGCTTATGGTGTGGGGGATACTTTCCTCCTGATGAGTGGGGTTCATGTATTGGACCATGGCTCACATATTGGACTAGATCAACCGTGGATATACACTTTACGATTATATCCTCCAGAAAGTAATGTTGCCATAAGTTTCTGAGCAAATGCCACTAATTTAGGTCTTTTAGCACGTGAATTACCCAAAGCATGATGGGAAATTGGCGAAAAATTGGGTCTGGACAATAAAGTAAACGTGATGGAATGGCCTGGTGAGTCCCCAGATCTAGACCAAATCGATAGTAAATGGACAGCTATATAGAAGGGAGTGTCTCGAATTGTAATGAAGCTCTTTGGGTGGCTGTTCAGCAAATCTGGAACTCAATTTCGAATTAAAGATCCCAAAATCTCGCAAATTCGGTACAAAACCGTTGTACAGAGGCAATTGTCAACAATGAGCACTCGACAATTTTTTTTTTTAATATTTAAAGATATCAAAACAATACTGAATTCATAACCCATTCGTTTTTCAAATTTAAGAATTAAATTTTAATACAAAAAGTACTGTGGTGCTATTTTTTTGACTGAGTCTTTTCGAAGTTTTTTTTCAAAACTCTGAAAATTTTTAATAAGATAAAAAACCGAATTAGCCTTTTCTTATGTAATATTGTTTCACACTCATGTAAGTATCTTATGACACGTTGTCGGTGGCATAAGTTAAAATTGTTAAAAAAAACCAACGAAGAAAATTTTGTTTTATCCTGGTGCTATTTTTTTGACCGCAGCTGTATGTCCAAATTCAGACAGGGCAATTTTAATTGCCGCAATTCTGATTTTATAGTGTATCGGAGAGAGAGGGAAGAATCTTATCTCTCTCTCTGATACACTAAAAAATCTGAATTGCCGCAATTAAAATTGCCCAATGTAAATTCGGTCTATGCAGTGGTCCGAGATTTGTTAAAAAAAAAAAAATAAATAATTTAACCCAAAATAATGTTTTACGGCTTGATTAGTTTTTTTATCGTCAGATAGTGCCTTAAGTGTAGGAGAAAAAAATTATCTACATTTCTAGTTTTTTTTGTAGAATTATGGAAAATATCTGTTACACCATTTCCAATTAAATGCAAAGATTTTTTATTGAATTTCCAAAATAAAGAAAAAACGTGAATAATTTGTCGTCACCATTTCCAAAAGCTTTTCTGAAACTAAGTAAGTCATTTACACCATTTCCATATTTATATCAAAAATAAAAAAAAAATTATAGATAAAAATTATGTGCGTAGATTCAACTTCAGACACTCTTAATACTCTTAAAACTAATTTTTAGTTAGATCAGACAAAGTTAAAAAATCTAGCCGCCATATTGTTTCCGCCATATTGAATTTTATCAGTTCGATTTTAAGATAACAGACCTGGAAATTTACTAGGCGACACATTCAGCTAGCTTCAACAAAGAAAGGGAATATAACTGTTTTTTTAATTTCTTGTAACAAACTTTAGTAAGCACATTTAGTCCGCCATTTTGTTTTTCAAAATTCACGCCAGTAATTCTGATTCAGTAACTCCAAGCCCCCCTTAAAACAAAATTTGAGTTAAATCGGACAATTATTAAAAAACTTGTCCGCCATATTGGATGCGCCATTTTGATTTTTTTAGTTTTTAGTTAAATTTTGAAATCAGCGACCCCGAAATACTCTAGAAGCACATTTTCAGCCGGATCCAACAACAATAAAGACTTTTGGCCGGAGTTGGATCATTCTTTAAACTTTAAGAAGCATATTTAGTCCGCCATTTTGTTTTTCAAAATTTGGAGTAACAATTCTTATTCAGTAACTCCAAGACCAGCATAAAACAAAATTTGAGTTCAACCGGACAATTTAAAAAAAAAATTGTCCGCCATATTGGATCCGCCATTTTGATTTTTTTGGTTTTTAGCTAAATTTTGAAATCATCGACCTCGAATTCCTCTAGAAGCACAATTTTCAGACGGATCCAACAACGATAAAGACTTTTGGACGGAATTGGATCTTGCTGGCCCTGTGTGCACTGGGGGGCAATTTGAAGTTTTTTTTTTTGTGTTTTTTGCCTTCTACTGATGTTCCATTGACAGATTTTTGGCAGAATTTTTACATAAACCCTTCGTACATGTATCTTGAGTATGAAAGTTCTTCAAAAGATCTATTTTCTACATAATTTCAAAAGTTTTAAGGCAAAAACCACCATAAAATTAAATGTTGCTTATCGAGTTTTTACAATAAGCCCTTCAATTGATAATTTCTGAAATTCAATTGATAATTTTTGAAATACAATTGATAAATTCTGAAAAACAATTGAAAAATTCTGAAATACAATTGAAAAATTCTGAAATACAATTGAAGGGCTTATTGTAAAATCTCGATAAGCAACATTTTATTTTATGGCGATTTTTGCCTTAAAACTTTTGAAATAATGTAAAAAATGTAACTTTAGCAAACTTTGATACTTTAGATACTTGCACGAAGGGTTTAAGCTAGACTTCTGCCAAAAATCTGTCTATGGAACATCAGTAGAACGCGAAAAACAGTTTTGCAGTAAGCCCTTCAATTGATAGCTTCTGAAATACTATTGATAACACTGTGTGACAGAAAAAAAAACCTGGGACGCGATACTTTTTTTCTAGTAGGTGTTGTCGAGTACAACAAGACCCTGTACTTGAAATTTGCGAAACACCTCCAAAATCTTGAGTTACGGGTAAAAAACCGCATTTTCGAACTTTTTACACTTATTAGCTATTAACTTTGTTGAAAACCAACCGATTTTAAATTTATCGACGGTTTTAGAAAGAAGAAACTAAGACCTTCCGAAGATCTGAACATAATATTTAAGTAATATTGAGACAACTGTGCGTATTTTTCCAGCAAACTCAATTTTTTAAAAAAAATTCTCTATTTTTCAACTTTGAAGATGTTTTTACACATTTTTTTGTTAAGGAACCGTATTATTTATGAATTTATTAAAAAATTATATTTATTTGTGAGAAAAACTCAACTTTGGTTTTTAAAATCGCAAAAAAATTGACCGAGTTATTAAACTTTTAATAAAAACTAAATTTTGGAATAAATTCCTGCATAATGTTTTTATACCCTCTAACCATAGTACGGGGTATATTCACTTCGTCATTCCGTGCGAAACGCATCAAAATATCGGTCTAGAGTCTCACAGCGAATATAATTTTTTGATCAGTGAGCGATTCTAAGACATTATAGAGATGGCGAAATATCGGTCTAGAGTTCCATAAAGAATATATTTTGTTGATCAGTGATCGATTCTAAGACATTGAAGAGATGTCCGTTGTAGAAGCGTGATAATTTAGTGGAATGTAAATCTTGTATAACTGACAATGGGACTCTTAAGCAAAAAAGTTTGGCGAAAGCTCTTGTTCTAAAATGTTGTTGAGAAGGGGAACTCAGCGGCGCGGATGTATGGCCTGCCTGAGAGACCTTTCCCTTGCGATAAAATTTTATATTTTTTTTTTTTATTTTTCGTTTAACCTAAAAGGAAAGCGGACCAAAAAAATGGCATTGTTTAATCCCCTTGGTTCAACAGCAGGTGAATGAACTACATATGACGCAAAAATGTTTTATTTGTTGAAAAAATAGACAAAAAAACTTTAAAATAAAATAGTGTATTTCTGGGGTTGCATTAGATCTCCAATGGGAAACTTTTTCCCCTGGTCCGGTTTAGCCCATTTACAAACTTCACTGTCCTATAACCATAACACATATTCGTGTCAAAACTTCAGGAGTCTAGTTCTTTTATTTTAGACAGTTTCGTGTCTTCCAAAGATGGACGGTCATACCGACGGACAAAGCTAGAATGTCGTAGAATCGATCACTGATCAAAAATATATTCTTTATGGGACCCTAGTTCGATATTTCGATGTGTTTCATACAGAATGACAAAGTGAGTATACCCCGCATATTATGGGTGGATGGTATAAAAACATTGTGCAGGCATTTATTCCAAAATTTTATTTTTATTAAAAGTTCAATAACTCAGTCAGTTTTTCACCGATTTTAAAACCAACGTTGTAATTTACTCTTAAATAAATATACTTTATTAATAAATGCATAAATGGTACGGTTCCTAAATAAAAAAATATGATAAAACATCTTCAAACTTAAAAAATAATGATTTTTTTTGGAAAAATTGAGTTTGCTGGAAAAATACGCACAGTTGTTTTAATATTACTCAAATTTCATATTAACAACTTCGAAAGATATTAGTTTTTTCTTTCTAAAACCGTCGAGAAATTCAAAATCGGTTAATATTTAACAAAGTTACTGGCACATAAGTGTAAAAATTTCGAAAAACCGGTTTTTTACCCGTAACTGAAGATTTTGGAGGTGTTTCGCAAATTTCAAGGACAGAATCTTGTTGTACTCGACAACACCTACTAAAAAAAAAGTATTGCATCCCAGGTTTTTCTGTTTCATTAATTTTTGTAACACTGTGTTATTTCTGATATACAATTGAACAGTTCATGCGAATAATGACGAATAGACCATTTGTATAATTTTACAAATGACGATAAAAACGCAGGAAACGGTTTAAAACTTATATTTTTGTGAACTTTTTTGCATTAATGGATTAGTGCATTATGCAAAAATGTTGGAAAAAATATTAGTTTTTAGCCGTTTCCTGCGTTTTTATCGTCAAATGTAAAATTATACAAATGGTCTTTTCGTCCTTATTCGCATGAAATGTTCAATTGATAAGTTCTGAAATACAATTGATAGCTTCAGAAATACAATTGATAATTTCTAAAATACAATTGAAAATGGTGTAGTTTCGGAAGTCAAAAGCTGATCGTGATAAATGTAATTCAGATTAGACGAATTTACACAAAATTTTCAAACATCTGCTCAGATTTTTTGTAGGCATAATTCCTAATTGAGAGATTTAGCCAAAAGAAAATTTTTTTAGCAACTAATTGATTTTTGTATTAGAAAAAAAAATCTTAAAACTTTAATCTTGTAAATAATTCATAAAACTTTCATTTCAAATTTTGACGAAAAAAAAAAAAAAAATAGATAAGTGGTAGAAAATTGTTTTTAATTTAATTTTAAAAAATAATTTGTTGTTAGTCAGTTTTTATGGCTTGCTAATTTATTACGTAAATACGACTTAAAAAAAAAAAAACTGTCTGTCTGTCCATCTTTTTCGCCAAATATATTTTTATTTAATACATATTTAACTAGTATGTATGAATGTATTTTACATACAAACAGACAGACAGACAATTTATACATAAATGTATATGTGAAATGCTAAAAATTCATTAGTATTCACTAGCTGAAACTTTTTTTTTCTGTTTTTGTATGTGGTTGTTGTAGCATTTTTTTTGCTAATATTTTATGCTGTAAAAAATAACAAAATTATAATGAACTCTCGAAAATTAAATTCACAAAAATAAAAAAAAAAAGTTCAATAAACTTTTCTGAGAGTTTTTGTATCATTTTGGTGTGTTTTTTTTGTTATGGTGGTATATCCGAAATAGTGTGATTTTAAAATTGAATTTTTGCAAAAAAAATAAAAAAAAAAACATTACGCCATTTTTCAATTTTGCTGTAACCATTGAACTTTTAAACTTAATTATTGTTAAATATCGTTTTTGTTCCACAGTAGGATTTAAAACTAATGAATGGAAGTGGGGGATTTGTTAATGCGATTACTTTTTTTTTTTTTTTTTTATGAATATTAATTGGCAATTGGTTTTACTGAATTAACCCATTTTCGTCTTCGAAATACACAATTTTAGAGTCTGATCGAAATCGTTCTATACAATTTTAATTACAACATGTAAAAAGTTTAACTCGGCCTAGCCGAATTCATTAATACCCTCCACAATGTAAAAAAATCCCGGCCTCGAGCTAAAACATTTTATTTTTATAGTTTAGTTGGAAAAGTCCAATAAAAAACAACTATAGTTAAAAAAAATCCGCGGAAAAAATTTTTTGTCGAAATAAAATCCATGATTTTTTTTTTATACCCTCCACTTAGTGATAGAGGGTACATATAAGTTTGTCATTCCGTTTGTAACTCATCGAAATATCAGTCTGGAACCCCATAAAGTACACACAAAAATGATTGGCTAACAATTTTCAATTAACTCTATTGATCAACAAAATTTAAATGAGTAAATCAATGGTTTGAATAAAATTTTTGTTATTTTCTTAAACTGTCGAATTAAAAATTTTCAACATACCAAAAATTTTTTTTTCGCTTAAGTTGAATTGAATACATTAATTCAAAAATATATAAAAAAAAAAATAATCGGGTTTTACTTTTTTATTGTTGTCAACATAGTAAAAAGCTAAAAAAGATGAATTTTTTCATAAAAAAAGTTTACAATTCATTCGTTAAATCAATCATTATTTTGATTGACTATAAATAAAAAAAATTATCAAATTTGTGATCAAAATCGAACAAATTTTTGATTAAAAAAATATTCAATTAATCACCTACAATTTAATGATTGGTATAAAAATTTTCTTAATTGGAGGAATTTCAATTAAAAAATTGATTGAATCCGCGTTTTTGTTGATTGAAATTCTTTCTGTGTTCAAGACAACATTTTTATTTTATTATTCGACTTCGGCCGAATAGTGAAAGTTTGGACGAATATTCGGTTTCAGTAAAAAAAAAGTTGTATTCGGTCGGACACTAGTCATTTTACAGATTTTTGGACAGAGTTTTTCTTTTGATTATACGAATAAAACACTTTAATGTTTTTATACCCTCCACTTAGTGATAGAGGGTATATATAAGTTTGTCATTCCGTTTGTAACTCATCGAAATATCGGTCTGGGACCCCATAAAGTATATATATTCATGATGCCCGATCGATTTTAAGACATTCAAGCGATGTCCGTCTGTCTGTCTGTCTGTAGAAAATGCTATCACGGACAAAATATTGCACAGAGATGACTGAAACTTGAAATATATATTGGAAGTTCTCCCGAGAAGTTTGGTATTGCATTTGAGCGATATCGGTTCAGCGGTTCAAAAGTTATGAACGAAAATGTAAGCACACCTCAAAAATTTCAGTACATTCAACATAACCTAAAAATACAAAATGCTTTAATTCGGATTCTGATTGCCATATGTGAACATAATTGAACACCAAATGGTGTTTAAACAAGTACGAACATATTTTTTGACAAAAAAAAAAGAAAAAATCGCGGATTTTTTTTTTACCAAATTTTTTTTCGCGGAAATTTTTTTTTAAAAATTTTTATTTTTTTCCAAAAGTAATTTCCTTTTTAATACACTCAAAATAATAACTCTGTAAAATACTCTGTAAAATGACTGTAATCTCAATTCAACAGATATTTGACAGAGTTTTCTGTCAAAATAAAGATTTAAAGAAAATACTTTGTATTTTGTTGTGACAAAAAAACAAAGTTTCCTCTGTTATATTACTTTTTACTTTGTAATCTTAATTTTACAGATAATTAACAGAGTTTTCTGCTAAAATACAGATCTAAGCAAAATACTTCGTATTTTTTTATAACAAAAAAGTTTTCTGTTTTGAGTAGTTTTTGTTTTTGTTACCAAACATCAAAATTTTATCTGTATATTTTTTTTTTTTTTTTGAGAGAAAAAGTTGAAAAAGTAGCAAAAAAAGTTATCAAAAATTTTTTTTTCAGAAATCTTATAAAAATTTTACAAATTAACATGCATTTAACTAAACTCTGTCAATTTACAGAGTTTTTTCTGTAATTTTTTTTTTTGCATCAAATGCATTTTACAAATATATGTAAATTTACATAGTTTTCTTTGCTAAATGGTGGTTTTTTAACCAATATTTTACTAGAAACTCTGTAAATGAACAGTTTTTTTTTGTCCAAATCATTTTACAGAGTTTTATAGTAAAATTACAGAGTTTTCTCTGTAAAAAAGCTTTCATATTTAACCAATATTTTACTATAAACTCTGTAATTTAACAGTTTTTTTCTGTCAAAATCATTTTACGGAGTTTTTTAGTAAAATTACCAAGAAATATTGTTAGCTGGAAAAGTATGGTGTACCCTGTTAAATTAGCAGAGTTTTTCTGTAATTTAACAGAGTTATTATTTTGAGTGTAAAGTTTTTTGCAATAATCTTTTTGTAATTGTGGAGGGTATCACTACACTCAAAATAATAACTCTGTTAAATTACAGAAAAACTCCGCTAATTTAACAGAGTACACCATACTTTTTCAGCTAACAACATTTCTTGGTAATTTTACTAAAAAAACTCTGTAAAATGATTTTGACAGAAAAAAACTGTTAATTAACAGAGTTTATAGTAAAATATTGGTTACATATGAAAGCTTTTTTACAGAGAAAACTCTGTAATTTTACTTTAAAACTCTGTAAAATGATTTGGACAAAAAAAAACTGTTAATTTACAGAGTTTCTAGTAAAATATTGGATAAATAAACCACCATTTAGCAAAGAAAACTATGTAAATTTACATACATTTGTAAAATGCATTTGATGCAAAAAAAATATACAGAAAAAACTCTGTAAATTTACAGAGTTTAGTTAAATACATTCTATTTTGTAAAATTTTTATAAGATTTCTGAAAAAAAAATTTTGATTTACTTTTTTTGCTACTTTTTCAAATTTTTCTCAAAAATAAAATATACAGATAAAATTTTGATGTTTGGTAACAAAAACTACTCAAAACAGAAACTTTTTTGGTTATAAAAAAATATCTGTATTTTAGCAGAAAACGCTGTTAATTATCTGTAAAATTAAGATTACAAAGTAAAAAGTAATATAACAGAGGAAACTTTGTTTTTTTTTTTGTCACAACAAAATACAAAGTATTTTCTTTAAATCTGTATTTTGACAGAAAACTCTGTCAAATATCTGTTGAATTGAGATTACAGTCATTTTACGGAGTATTTTACAGAGTTATTATTTTGAGTGTACATTCGGCAAGGCCGAATTTAACTTTTTTACTTGTTTTTAATAAATACAACCATTCCCATGGTTTAAAAACATTGAGTTCTATAAAAAAAAAAAATCATAAGAATTTTTTTCGAGCCAGGAAATTATTTTGTTTTAAGTTTTGGTTCGGTTTCGGCCGAATTTTGATTTGTTGGCCGAATATTCGGTTCGGTTCGGCAAAAACTGGTTTCGGTCGGACTCTAATAATTTTCGTTTCCTGGTTCGTATTGAATTTCAGCCTAATCGGTCCAGTGGTTCAAAAGTTATTAGCAAAACCGTGAATTTCAGATTAGTTTCACCTTAAATTCACGTGTTGAAAACCCGTTTAACATGTTTTAAAAACATTAGTAAGTCACAAAAATATTTAACAACATATTTTTGTCACTCAAAAATATTTTTACACTACAAAAAAAAAAAAATCACTCGAAAAAAATTTTACACTCAAAAAAAAAATTTGTAATTTTTTTTTTTCAAAAATTTGAAAAAAAAAAAATAAAATAAAATTTATTATCACTTAAAAAGGCCAGGGTAAGTCGAATTTAACTTTTCTACTTGTTTTATTTTTATTATTTTTTTTTTTTTTTAATTTTTTTACATTTTGAATGTGTAAAAGTTCGGCACAATTAAATTTAAATTTGTTTTTATTCAATATTATTTTATTTTTATTATTTTTTTATTTTTTTTTTTTTATTTTATTTTATTTTATTTTATTTTTTTATTTTATTTTATTTTTTTTTTTTATTTTTTTTTATTTTTTTTTTTTTTAATTTTTTTTTTTTTTTTAATTTCGAATGTATAAAAAATTCGGCACCACCAAATTTAACACTCTTACTTGATTTATATTGAGTTTAATGACTTTTACGTAAAACAGAGTTCAGAATGTACATAAATCTGGCCAGAAGAAAGTTTTGTGTGTTTGAATGTACACGGGGCTTTGAGAAGTTATTTCGAATATTCATATTTACAGCCAATTATGAGAGCTGACACGAACAACATTTTTTGTGTATGTTAAGACCTGGTAGATTAATGTCAAAAAAAAATTATTAAACCGGGAAACTACAGACCCTTTAGCTAGTAAAAGAAATAAGTCTCTAGTTACTATTATAAAAACACTTGCAATTAATTTTCAAATTAATTTTAATTCTTCAAATATTTGAAAAAATCACACTACTCAGCAATAAAAAAGTAGAATAAACTAATAAAATTTTTTGCAATAAAATGTAAAAATAAAATTGAAAAAAAAAAGAAAAAAAAAACTATGTCAATGTTAAATATAAAAATAGCAAATACTTTGTAAAAATAAAATGCGAAAATAAACTGACATCTGTGAAAAAAAAGAAAAGAAAAAAAAAAATTAAAGAAAAAAAAAATAAATAAACAAAATTACAAAATAATAAAAAAGAAATTACAAAACAAATAAACAAAATAACAGAATATAAAAATCAAAATATAACAAAGGCAGATAAATTTTAAGAACAAAACAAAAATGACAAAAAGTACTAAAAAAAAAAAAAATAAAACAGAAAAAAAAAAAATTATAAAAAAAAAAAAAAATAAACAAAATAAAATAGGAAAAATTATAAAATAAAAAAAAAATCGCGATAAACAGATAACAAAAAAAAAAAGACGAAAAACAGCTCAAAAGAAAACAAAAAGTAAAAGTAATAATATTTTCCAAAGAAACAGAAAAACATAAAAAAATTTATATTTTTTTTTAACTTCAGTCAAACAAACAACATCAAAGTAAAATGTGGGTGAATAAAATAAAAAACAACAACACAAAAAGATGCTTGAAAAGAAAATATATTAATAAAAATAAATAAAAAGAAAAAAAATTAACAAAAAAAAAAAAAACTACAAAACATAAAAAAAAGTTCCCATACATCCCATATAAAACATACAACTACTGAAAGACAGACAAAAGACAGGACGGACAGACCATGTTTTCTTTTTAGTGATTTTTATTACTTTTTGTGGTGCACTCTCTACGTTTGTTTCCTTCCCCACTTTAACTTTGGTTAAAGTATAAAGTTATAAAAAAACAAGTAAAAAAAAAAAAATAAAAAAAAAACTAAGAAAATTTTCTAAGAAAACTTTTGTCAGACTTTTCACACATGTAAGTAAATATTTTTGTGGTTGTTGCCACATATGATTTTATTATTTTTTTTTTTGCTTCCTTTTTGAAATGTGTACTCGCTCAGGTGCTTCAAAAAGACCTTCAACTCAAAACGGTAGCAAGATTTTTTTTATTTTTTCTGCAAAAGAAAATATTTTGAGTTATGACACTATACAAGTAAATGAGCAATATGTGCACCAGAAGCCGAATTAAAGCATTTTGTATTTTTAGGTTATGTGTATTAGGGTTATGTATAGGGTGACCATTTTTTTCTGAGCCTAAATCAGTACGCCCAAGTTTTTATATTTTTTTTGTTTCTAGAAATAACTTTCTTAAAATTTTTTCTATGAGAAAACACTGATGATTTTTCAACACTCAAAAAATGTCGGTTAAACCAACTTGACCCCAAGTATTTTGAGTAAAAACAACTGCAAAAAAATAACTGTTAAAAAACAACTGCAAAAAAAAAAACAACTGTCGTGATTTTGCAGAAAATTTAGTTGACTTTAAACGACTTCATTTGAATGTTTTGATCGTTTCAATGCAGAAAATGTAACAAAATTCCACAGGTTTTAAGAATAAGAAAATCCCGAAGATTTTTAAGACTTTTTCCGTTTTGACAACTTTTCTTGTAAGAAAACTTCACAGCTAATACGCACGTGTTTTTATACCCTCCACTTAGTGATAGAGGGTATATATAAGTTTGCACTCAAAAAATTATGTCATTAACTGTTTGTAGTTTATTTAAAAAGTTTTCCGTTTAGTCGTTTTTAAAAGAAAAAACATTTGTTTGATGTTCAGTTTTTATTAATAACTACTTCAGTCCTTTGTTTCAAAAATAACACACTAAAAAATAAAGACTTTCATTAACATTTAATTTTTAAAGTCATTTATTTTTGTTCTGTAAGTAAAAACTACTGATTATTCTTTTGATTTTTAATGATTTGTGTAAGTATATTTTTTTTTAAATTGTTGGTATTTTTTAATGAAATATCATTAGTTTTTACCTACACAAGTTATTTTTTTGTAGAAAAAAAATCAAAAAAATATTTATAGAAATATAAAAACACGTTTGTATCAAGTGACTTTGGCACGATGGTTAGAGTGTCTGGCCAGAATGTAGTTGATTGTGGGATCGATTCCCCAAAAATTTTATAAAAAATTTTTAAAAAAATATTTCAATAAAAAATTGTAAAAAATTACTTACGAAATCATTAATTTTTATTGTTTTCGTAGGTTATTTTTTTGGAATTTGTTGGTAAAAATAACAGAACTATCATTAATTTTTAATGTTTTCGTTGGTTATTTTTTTCGAATTTGTTGGTAAAAAAGAGTGAAAAAAACGTAATTTTTTAATGTTTAATGTTATTTATTTTAGAAAATTTTGTCAACAGTAAAAAATAAATGTTGGTGTTTGTTAAAACAAATGAATAGTTACTGGGATGGTTTTCAATTGTTTATTCACTGGTTTAAAGTGTATTTTTCATTTGTTTTTGCCTACAAAATATTTTGAGTGTGTCATTCCGATTGTAACTTATCGAAATATCGGTCGGGTACCCCATAAAGTATATATATTCATGATGTCCGATCGATTCTAAGACATTCTAGCGATGTCCGTCTGTCTGTGGAAAATGCTGTCGCGGACAAAATATTGCACAGAGATGACTGCACTCAAAATATTTTGTAGGCAAAAACAAAAGAAAAACACACTTAAAACAAGTGAATAAACAATTGAAAACCATCCCAGTAATTATTCATTTATTTTAACAAAAAGCAACATTTATTTTTTACTGTTGACAAAATTTTCTAAAATAAATAACATTAAACATTAAAAAATTACGGTTTTTTCACTCTTTTTTACTAACATATTCGAAAAAAATAACCTACGAAAACATTAAAAATAAATGATAGTTCTGTTATTTTTACCAACAAATTCCAAAAAAATAACCTACGAAAACATTAAAAATTAATGATTTCGTAGGTTATTTTATACAATTTTCTATTGAAATATTTTTTTAAAAATTTTTAATAAAATTTTGGGGAATCGATCCCGCAACCAACTACATTCTGGCCAGACACTCTACCCATCGTGCCAAAGTCACTTGATACAAACATGTTTTTATATTTCTATAAATAATTTTTTGATTTTTTTTTTCTACAAAAAATTTACTGACTTGTGTAGGTAAAAACTAATGATATTTCATTAAAAAATACCAACAATTTAAAAAAAAACGACTTACACAAATCATTAAAAATTTAAAGAATAATCAGTAGTTTTTACTTACAGAACAAAAATAAACGACTTTAAAGATTAAATGTTAATGAAAGTCTTTATTTTTTAGTGTGTTATTTTTGAAACAAAGGACAGAAGAAGTCATTAATAAAAACTGAATATCAAACAAATGTTTTTGCTTTTAAAAACGACTAAACGGAAAACTTTTTAAATAAACTACAAACAGTTAATGACATAATTTTTTGAGTGTGAAACTTAACATATTTATTGGAAGTTCTCCCGAGAAGTTTGGTATTGCATTTGAGCGATATCGGTTCAGCGGTTCAAAAGTTATGTACGAAAATGTAAGCACACCTCAAAAATTTCAGTACATTCAACATAACCTAAAAATACAAAATGCTTTAATTCGGCTTCTGGTTGACATATGTGAACATAATTGAACACCAAATGGTATTTAAACAAGTACGAACATATTTTTTGACAAAAAAAAACGCGGATTTTTTTTTTTTACCAAAATTTTTTTTCGCGGCAATTTTTTTTTTTAAAAAAAGTCCCTGATTTTCGGAGCGCTTTTTTGAATAAGCTCTGATTACATTACCTTATCTAAGATCTCAGAATCATTTGAATTCATGCAATTTACATCATCTTTCTAAAAATATAAAAAATCCATCGGCCCATTGAACTTTTCGTTATAGAAAACCTCAATGATTCTGTGCGCATTTTCATATAAATTAAGGAAGATCAAAAGAACCTCATGCTCAGATTAATTTTTGCGTTAAGGAACCTCTTGATTCACGAACTCTAACCTCCTTAGAATAAATTCATTATAAATTATCTCGTTTTCAGACCTAAGTTATAAAAAACAACTCTGACGACTTATATTATGGAAATTCAAGTTTTTGTACAGAATTTTCGACTAAAATTATTTTTTATATTGAAATGTTCAAAAATCAGTACAATAAGTACATACACTCAAAATAATAAATCTGTTAAATTACAGAAAAACTCTGCTAATTTAACAGAGTACACCATACTTTTCCAGCTAACAACATTTCTTGGTAATTTTACTAAAAAACTCGGTAAAATGATTTTTATAAAAAAAACTGTTAATTTACAGAGTTTATAGTAAAATATTTGTTAAATATGAAAGCTTTTTGACACAGAAAACTCTGTAATTTGACTTTAAAACTCTGTAAAATGATTTGGACAAAAAAAAACTGTTAATTTACAGAGTTTCTAGTAAAATATTGGTTAAATAAACCACCATTTAGCAAAAAAAAACTATGTAAATTTACATATATTTGTAAAATGCATTTGATGCAAAAAAAAATACAGAAAAAACTCTGTAAATTTACAGAGTTTAATTAAATGCATGTTATTTTGTAAAATTTTTATAAGATTTCTGAAAAAAAACCAGACGACTAATCGATATTTTAAGATATATGGAACTGTTTATGTTTAAAGTATTTAAAATTTTTTAAATACATATTTAAATAACAGCAGTGCTCCCAATTGGCATAATTGAAAGAAACCCTTATTTGTTAGGCAAAAATTCAAAATCAATAAATCCTATGGGATTTTTAAGCCTAAATTATGTAAATTTTATGTATAATATTCTGTTTAAAAAGAAATACGATATTTATACAAGAAAACTCAAAAAAAAAAATCCAATAAGAAAGGTATGATTGAAAATATACAAACAAACTTAAAAGAATATGCTCAAAAAGTATGAAGAATTTGTGAAGAAAAATAATTTTTAAACTGAAATAATCTAGCTCGAAATTGTATTGTAGGCTCATTTTCAAATAAATCGTTGTTGAATTAACAAACAATTTATTTGTATTGACAAATTGTGTTGTGAAATAATATATCAATAACTTTCTTTGTCAATGCAATTAAATTGTTTGTTAATATAACAAACGATTTAATTGAATATCAGCCAACAATACAAAGATTTTTAGTTCTTAAGTTAAAAAAAAATTCTGCTAAATTGTTTTAACAGATTTTAAAGCCTTTAAAAGTTTTTCTTAAATTTAGTATACTTTAACAACATAAAATTGCTTAAATTGTATTCACAGAATATAACACATGTATACATAAAATATTTGAATATAATTTAATTTTATACTGCAAAAAACTTAAAACAGAAAGGATGAAAAGGTAAGCTGGATTGGTGGTATTAAGTAAGGGAAAAAGGGTCATTGAATAGAATTACAGACAATAGGAACGGACGGATGGACGGACGGACAGAAGAGACAACTAAGACGCAGCACAGCAAAGACAGTTAGGGAAAGGTATGAAACCATAAAAATGGCAAATTAACCAAAACCAATGGCAGAAAAATAAAAAAAAAAACGTATGCAAACACAAAACAATCAATGTAGATTATAAGAAATGAATTCCAATTCAAAGCCTTTTGTGTGTGTAAAACAATCCCAGCAAAAAGAGATGATGGCCAAAACGAGGAGTCATCATAAATAAATTTAAAACATAAAAATAATTTCTTGGAAATTATTCTATGAGAATATTATAGTTTGAAATAATCAAGGAAAAATTACCTCGAGCTAGAATAAATCTAATCAAAATAAAATATTTTAAAGGTCGAATAAAACAATTTATGTTTAAAAACTTTTAATTTCGAATTTTTATCTTTAAAAAATTTGATTTTATCTTTAAAAAATTTAATTTTAATAAGATTTGTTGGAAAAACACCAATTATATATGAATTTTGCTTATTTTAAATATAAAATTTTACATTTAATTCTTAATGTTTGAAAAATTCTAACATAATTTCGAATTTTCGAAAATTACTAATTTTAGTTCCAAAAAACAAATATTAATAAGATAAGGGGGAAAAAAACCGCCATTTTTTCAGCTTATTTTCGTTTATCTCCTATATTATGCAAAGAAACCATGTAATATACCAAATGAAAGGTCATTTGAAAACCTAACTACTTGTTTAAGGAACGTGACCAAATATGCACAACTTTTTGTTATACAGTGGTACGCATTCCATTAATCGCATTTTGCATTTTTTCAGATTTTGGATATATCTTTAAAAAACAATTCTTGAATCCACTTGATATCAGCCAAAATAATTAAGTATGCCATGTACAATATGTGCAAAAAATATTAGGAAGTAAACCGCGTTATCAACGTCAATTTAAATATTTTTTGATAAAATCTTCATATTTAAGTGTCGCATTCAATTAAACGCAGCACTTTAATTAAAAAAAATATATATATGGACCATACATTTTTGCAAATTTTTAGGTCCGAATCTTTACTATGAACTATTCGCTTTGCTTTGTAATACAATTTAATTTTTTTGTGCAGCCATGGGTCGCGGAAAAACGCTAAATTCTGTGTAAATCAAACAAATTGACTTATTGGTCACTTTGAAAGCCAAAAAACTATCCAAAAAAGAAACTGCAAGAAAAATTGGCAGCTCCGAGTTTGTTCTTCGAAACTTTTTTAAAAATAAAATAAAATATGGACAAAGAAAAAAAAAAACAAGGTAAAAACGAAACTTATTGCGCTACAAAGTGGATGCATTTGCCATGAAGCGACCGTAAATCATCTCAAGTTAAACCAAATTAAGCAAAAACTTAAACTTCCAGTCTCCAAGCAACAAATATGCAAGGTTACAAGGCAAGGTTGGAATATCAAATGGGAATAAATGCTCCGAAAACCTTTGCTTTCACCTGTTCATACAGGGAGAAAATTAACACTTGCAAGACATCACAGGAATTAGACTGAAGAATGTCACATTGTATATTTTTCTAATGAGAACAAATCAAATCATGACAGGCCAGATTGTTAAAGTCATTATTGGCACAATTTATCAACACCATTGGTCTCAAACATACGAAGTAACTTTGGTGGTGTAAAGTTATGATTTGGAGAGCTATCATGGACAACATTGTGCTTTGTTACAACAAAAATGAATTCAGTTGCATATACCAATCTATTGGAGGATGTCCTGATTACATTTTTAAATAAAAATATTGGTGATACTTTTTTATTTTAACAGGATAATGTTGCTATTTACGCTTAAAAGACAAAAAAGGAATGGTTTATTGTTAAAACTACTGCTGTTTTGGAGTGACCATCATGCAGTCCGGACTGCAATCCAATTGAAAACCTTCAGGACATACTCTCCTCAAAAGTTTATTCCAACGGGCAACAATTTAGGACTTTAAATAATCAAAAACTAAGAATTTTAGGATGCTGGGGAGAAATCGAGCGAAACACGTTAAAAAAAATTTTTATTTGATGCCAAATCGTATTTCTGGCGTCATAAAAAATCAGGGAGGATCTACCATGTATTACATTTATTTTTTTTCTTTGTTATTGTTTTTAAATTATTTAATTAATATAGATGCGTTTAATTGAAAGCGACACCATTTTTCCATTTCTTGGACCAATGTGAGGATCATAGGTGCTAATTGCGTTTTATTTTTTATTATAGTAGTCCTAGTTCGAAGTGCTTACATTCCATATACACTTTACATTAATATCTATTGTGTAATGGTAAATACTTCAAAAAAATTGTGTGCGATTAATCGAATGCGTACCACTGTATTGAGTAAAATACCAAAATTTTAGGACATTTTTGTTAATAAGTCGAAAAATATTAACTTTTTTGGCACGTTGTTAGCACCAAGAGATAGGTATTTTAAATACCTTCAAACTGATACAAAATATGTCTATATTAATTTTGATTACATAGGCGCAAATCGTAAAAAACTGTGCAAAACGGGAAAAAACGGCCATTTTTCAGCTTTTTTCGTTTATCTCCTATATTATGCAAAGAAACCATGTAATATACCAAATGAAAGATCTTTTGAAAACCTAACTACTTGTTTAAGGAACGTGTCCAAACATGCACAACTTTTCGTCATATTGAGTAAAATACCAAAATTTTTGGACATTTTTGTTAATAAGTCGAAAAATATTAACTTTTTTGGCACGTTGTTAGCACCAAGAGATAGGTTTAAATACCTTTAAACTGATACCAAATATGTCTGTATTAATTTTGATTACATAGGCGCAAATCGTAAAAAACTGTCCAAATAATTTTCGTTCTGAACAACATATCCAAATTTCATGAAGATCGGAGGGTGACACCAGGGAGAATTCCATTGTTAGTTTTTAGATTTTTTTTTATTATTTTTTTTTTTATTTTTTTTTTTATTTTTTTATTTATTTTTTTTTTTATTTTTTTTTATTTGATTTTTATTTATTTTTTTTTATATGAAATTCAAGAAAATTAGTTCAAAAGTCAATTTATTTTGTATAATTTAAAACAAAAATTGATTAAAGGTCACAAAAAAGCGTTGGCTGTCCGCCCTCCGACATTTTGTCAGAACACGGAATACACGGTTAACAATCTGCCGATGGCATTTTTCCTCCCAGAAATGTGCCGTTGGACTTAGTCTGGTTACTTTAAGCTTTTTTTTTTTTTATTTTTTTTTTTTTTTTTTTATTTTTTTTTTTATTTTTTTTTTATTTTTTTTTTTATTTTTTTTTTATTTTTTTTTTATTTTTTTTTATTTTTTTTTATTTTTTTTTATTTTTTTTTTTTTTTTTTATTTTTTTTTTTTTTTTTTATTTTTTTATTTTTTTTTTTTTGTGATTTGATTGGGTGGCAACACAAACTGTGGTCTCACAAACCAGCCAACTGGTAAATCTAAATAGTATACAGATTTTTTTTTAACTGTTAACTAAACTTACAAGGAAAGTATCCCCAACCTTTCTGAACCGATGTGCTTGAAACTTAAAATACATTTAAAAGAGTCGTTTTTAAGGTTGGGGTGTCTCAGCTTATCGGCCATATCAGTGTTTAAAAATGTCGTTGCCACCTTATGAAACAATGTGGACCCACGGCAAAATTTCGAAAACTCCAGAACTAACAGGAATATCGTCTAGAGCAAAAATACGTGTCGATTTAAATTTAGTAAAGATTATTTCGTAATCATATGGATATCGTAAGTCTATGTCTTCACAAAAAATATTTAACGGAGCCAAGTTTTTAGTTTCAGGCAAATCGGTTCGTAAGGGTTTGGGTACTTCCCTTGTTAGAATAAACATGAATAAGCCTTGGAAAGTTTTTGTGTTTTTTTTTTTTCTTACAAAGAATTTGCTGCTTTTTGTTTAAGGAAATAGTTTTTTTTTCCAAAAACAAGTTTTCATCAATAGAAAGGAACATCATCATCACTATCAATGGTACATACAGTGGGCGACAATACATTGGAAACTTTTCTATAGTAGATGCAATTTGTTAGAAACAAAGTTAACAATACTCAACGTTTTTATTATCAATTGACTATTTTTTTTTTAAAAGCGCTATATAGGAAATTTTCAAAGCTTCAATTTAAGCTTGATAGTGTCCAGATTGAACAAATATAAAATGAGATACGAAAATGGAATAGAAAATGAAATTATTTATAAACATTTTTTTTTTTAAATATTTCGAAGTCGATTTTTTCCAAGTTAACCATTAGAATTTTTAAAAATAGTCCAATAGTTTTTATTCAGTGATCAACAATTTTTTCCAACAGCCCAAACGAGCAATGAAGTTTTTTAATTGCATAAGAGAAAATACGCATTTTTATACCCTCCAACTACAGTATGGGGGTATACTCACTTTGTCATTCCGTTTGTAACGCATTGAAATATCGGTCGGGGACCCCATAAAGTATATATATTATTGATCTATGATCGATTCTAAGACTTTTCTAGAATGTCCGTATGTCCGTCCGTCCGTCCGTCTGTATAAGACACGATGCAGTCCAAAATAAAAGAATAGACTCGTTAAGTTTGGAAGGAATATGTCTTTTGGTCCTAGGCAGTTTAAGTTCGTAAATGGGCAAAATCGGAGCAGGGGGAAAAAAGTTCCCCCTTGAAGAACTAAATTAACCTCTGAAAAACGCCATATTTTCAGAGGCTTTTTTGTATTTTTGTTTAGCAAATGAAACAATTTGATATCAGAAAAAGTTCAAGGTCCTGTATTAGGACTTCGGAAATAAAAAAAATCGTTTTTTATTGCCCGCCCCCCTTTTGTGGGCGTGGATATTAAAAATGTTTTTAAATAATGATAAAATAGTATTACTTAAGCTCAAAAAGCGTAATAAATGAATTTTTAAATATTTGCCGCATGGGTTTATGTGTCCCCCAATGACCCGCTTTGACCCCCCCCTCAAAAAAAACGACCCTGCATTTTTTTTATGTTGGAGGGTATTACAGATTCGGCACAGCCGAATTTAACACTCTCACTTGTTTGACCTCCTATTGGTTTGACCATGATTTTTTGTAAACAAAGAAGAGATGTATCAAACTAAAGTAATGAGATATTAAAATAACTAAAATTTTTCTTTGTTTACAAAAAATTGGTGGTCAAAAGAATTGGAGGTAAAAAAATGTGAAATTTTCTCAATATGATATTAAAAGTATATAAAATTATCAAAAATTTCAAATCGAAATTATCATAGTATGATGAAAAATAATTATAAAATGATCATAATATGATATCAAATGATTATAATATGATATAAAATGATTATAATACACTCAAAATAATCACTCTGTTAAAATACAGATTTACTCTGCTGAGCCAGCAGAAAATACCATAGATTTCCAACCAGCAAGATTTTTTGTTATTTTACAAGGAAAACTCTGTAAAATGATTTAGATAAAAAAAACTGAAAATTTACAGAATTATCTGTAAAATGTTGATGAAAGCGACCAGAATTTCACCAAGAAGCATGGATAAGCAATAACTTGACACAAAATAAAGGCAAGTGCTATCATTTAAACTCGCTAGATGTTCTGACGGGTTTTTTCATAAACTTCTCATTTTAAGTACCACATTTAAGCGGGGTCATTCCACTAAACACTTTTATAAAATTAAAGGGAAATCGTTTAAGAATGCTTCGACTTTCTTATATATATTTTAAATGCGCTTGATATGGCTTTTACCCAATGGTCACTATTTAATTTCTGAGCAATTTCTGCTTTCTTAATGTGCAAGTAGTGTTGACAATTGGTAAATGCCATCGTGAAAATTTGCCCGCTTTAATGCTTCCAAATTGTAAATTAACTTTTTTTGTAAAATTTAAGAGTTTTTTGCGAGTACCTCCAATTATACACGACATCCTCGTAAAATTTACCAGCTTTTAGTGTAATTTAAGACGCTTTTTAAAGAATGGTTGAAATATTTGGAAGTTTTTTGAAGAGATTTTTATTTGAAAACTGTATTACAGGGTGGTAAATAAAATTAACAGATGAAATTTAGTAACTTGAATACGAGAAAAAAGCAATGTATTTTTCTAAAATCTATATTTTAGCAAACAACTAAAGATTACAGAGTAAAATTACAAATAAAATGTTGTTTCAGTCACAAGAAAATACAAAGTATATTCTCAAAATCTGTATTTCGGCAGATAACTTTGTCAAATATCTGTCGAATTCAGATTACAGTCATTTTACAGAGTATTTAACAGAGTTATTATTTTGAGTGTATGATCCTAAATGATAATTTGATTAAAACTGTCATAGTTTTATCCGAAATGCTCATTAAACGATTCAAAACGATCATAAAATGATTTAAAACGATCATAATACCCAGCAAAACTTAGATTACCAAATAAGGTATAAAATAAGGTATAGGATCTCTTATTTTATACATTGCAGCATTGATGATTTTAACAGGCGATGAGACTCAAAGTAATGCATCCACATTATCACAAAGAATACCAGTAAGGTATAAAATAAGTCATAAATTTATAACGAAGAATACGAGTAAGGTGTAAAATATATGATATTTTATAGGTTACGAGAAATGAAATAATATAGCATACCAGAAGATAATAATAAGGTGTTACGAGTAGTGAAAACGTAATTTTGTATTAAATTTACTCACGTCATTGTAAGTGAGTGTAAGTAGATAAAATATGCTCGTGAGTGTTTGTCGTTAGAAATTTCCTGTCGTGAGCCCATCTCTAGTTTAAACTTATGCATTTTTTTATAAAATAATTATTTTTTATGTTATTGTAATGCATTATGCATCCAATTATAAATAATACATTATTTCAAATAATACATAATGTAACCAAATATAAGTCATCCATGATTTAATGCTTAGAAATAATAAATATGAAATACAATTTTTCCAATAATCATGCATTACGTATCAAATTATTAGTAATGCATTATTTTTCACTTGAAAATAATACGTTGTGGAACAAATGTTTGGTAAGACATCATAAAATAATGCTACAAATAAGTTATATGCATTACCTGGTAATGTGTTATATAATCACTACCCATTACCAAAGTTTTGCTGGGTATGATCCAAAATGATCATAATACGCTTCGAAACAATCATAATATGATCCGAAATGATTAAAATATGATTCGGAAAAACGTTTCAATCGGTTTCAACAAAAAAAGGCATGTCGCAACTATTTGGTTTTCCGATTTCATAAAAAAACTTTCGTTAAAATATATTATTTTTAATTCAGCGCAGTCATTTTTGATAATCATCATCATCCTTGTCGTTATTTTCTTTAACACCACCACTCCAGTTGACCGTTAAAAACCAGAACTTTAATGTTCTCTGCAAAACCACAAAATACCTTTCAACCGTGGCCTGACAAACGTAACCTCTCTGCATTATTAGCAGTCGTGTGTGAAAAATTTCATCATCATAGTCAGACAATATTAAAAACATCCAATATAAAGAACACAGAATATGACACGGTAGAAATTTCAAATTTGTTAAAAAAGTTTTACTTACACAAAAATCATTTTGGTCTTTAAAAGAAGATATTTTTTGGTATTATAAACTACCAAAATCGTGAATCTTTATATGCATGGCTGAACAAAGTGTATAAGATGGACACAAAACAAAAAAATGCTGATTATAAAAACGACATTATTCAAATAACAATTTTACTAACATTCAATCTAAACTATGGTCTACACCATTTCCAAATTAAATTAATTTTCGAAAATGATTAAGTTTAGCTGAAAAAAAAAACAAGTAGAAAAGTTAAGTTCGGCCTTATGGAATGTACTGATACCCTTCACAATTTCAAAAAGATTATTTCAAAAAACTTTATTTAAAAGGAAATTACTTTTGAAAAAAAAAAAATTTTTTTGAAAGAAAATTTTCGCGAAAAAAATGTTGGTAAAAAACAAAATCCGCGATTTTTTTTTTTTTTGTTCAGAAATATGTCTGTACTTGTTTAAATACCAATCCGGTGTTCAATTATGTTCACATATGTTAATCAGCAGCCAAATTAAAGCATTTTGTATTTTTAGGTTATGTTGAATGTACCAAAATTTTTAAGGTTTCCTTACATTTTAGTTTATTAATTTTGAACCTCTGAACCGATATCGCTCAAATGCAATACCAAACTGCTCGGGAGAACTTCCAATAAATATGTTAAGTTTCAGTCATGTCCGTGTAATATTTTGGCCGTGATCACCATTTCCACAGACAGACATCGCTAGAATGTCTTAAAATCGATCACTGATCAATTATAATTATTTCGATGAGTAACAAACGGAATGACAAACTTATATATCACTAGGGATGAGATTTTCATGCACTAAAAAATCGAAAATATGCGCTTAAAATATGCACTAAAAAATTCAAAATATGCACTAAAAAACCTTAAAATATGCACTAAAAAATAAAATACGTGCAATAAAAATCTTGTTTTCATACGAAAAACTTCTTAAAAAAAACAAAAAATGTAAGCAAGATTTTTTTGAAATTAGGACAATCTAAAAAAAAAATAAAGAAAAAAAATAATTTTTCTTTTTTCAAAATAAATTTTTAAAATTTTAAATAGTTTTTGAAACAAATAATTTCAATTTGTGTTTTGCTCATTTTTGCCAAAATATGCAAAAATATGCACTTAAAAGTTGGGAATATGCAAAAAATATGCATTTAAAACCAAAATATGCAAAAATATGCATTTTCACCAAAATATACAAAAATATGCAATAAAAAATCGATGCAATTTTTACTCAAATTTCTTAATTCGCAAAGATAATTGGTCGATATCGATTTTAGACTATCGACAAAAAACATGCATTTGCATGGAAATCTCATCCCTATATATCACTAACCCTAAGTGGAAGGGAAAAAAAAACAAGTAGAAAAGTTAAATTCGACTTGGCCAAGGTAATGAACACTATAGTGTCCGACCAAATATTCGGCTTCGGCCAAAAAGCACTATTCGGCTTCATTTTTGGCGGAATATGGCCGAATACCGAATAATTGTATAAAATTTGTACTCACGTGTTGAAAAATGCAGTTGACACACTTTGAATCACATTAGTAAGCCACAAACACATTTTATTAAGTGTTTTTTCAGCTAAAACACGATTTTACACTCAAAGAAATTTTTCGATCGTAAAAAAATTACACTCAAAAAAATTTTTATTTACAAAAATTCCTAAAAAAAGTTTTTTGCTCAAAATAAATCGTTCTAAACAACATTTGTGTATTCCGTCAAGTCGAGTTTCACTTTTTTTCTTGTTTTTACTACATAAATATTTTTTTTTTAATATTTTGAATTTTTTATTGAATATTTTTTTTAATTCCACTATTTTGAATACATTTTTGAAATTTATTAAAAAATTAAGAAACAATTCAACATTTAACATCTTTGTACATTAGAGGGTTAAACATTTTTTTGCAATTTCAAACAAAAAAACTAAAAGAGTTTGAAATTATAAAAATTATTAAGAGTAAGAGAAACTATATACAATAACTTAATTTTTACACAAATACTTACTCAAACAATACTTATACAATTACAATATCTTAACCAACACTATTCAAAATTCAAAAAAAAACTTTAAATGTATAGAAAAATGTATAAATTACTCGTGTAAAAGAGTTTTAGGTTTCTTAAGTATGTGTAAAAAATAATGATGATCATGATAATATTTCTTTCCCAGCTGTTTGTTGACCTCAAATCAAGTCATGGTTATGGCCAAATGTTTTAAAAAGTAAAGTTTTTTTTTTTTAAATCAAGGGACATACAATACAAATTCTCTCATGAAAAATATTTGTTATTTTTTAAAAGCCGGTATACATTTTTTTCTATATATAAACATAAGTAATCATGTGTAAAACACTGTGCAACAAATAAATATATTTTTAAAATTTAAAATAGTTTTTAAAAGGAAAAAATTTTAATTTGTGTTTTTGCTAATTTATAACAAAATATGCAAAAATATGCACTTAAAAGTTGGAAATATACACAAAATATGCATTTAAAACCAAAATATGCATTTTCACCAAAATATGAAAAATCAAACTGATGCTGCTAAATTGTTTTTCACCACACTGACCGAATACACCTTTTTGGCCGTAGCCGAAGCCGAATATTCAGCCAAATTTGTACTAAGGAGTGAGATCATAAAAATGTTAACACACATTTTTGCCTACAACTTTGGTGTAAAGCTTCCAATTTTTTTTTTTTTTCGGCAGTTTACATTTTAAAAATATGTCAGTTAATAAATTAATTTACATCATGAGTTTTAATTTGCAATTTTTTACACAATGGACGATGAAAGAAAAGTGCGTTCAAAAATAATTAAATATTTTCAACAAAACCAAACATGGACATACAAAAAAATTGCCAAAGAAACTAATGTATGCCGCCAAACAGTTTCAAAAGTGGTAAAAAGGTATCTGGAACACCTAACAATTGAAAGGAAGCCGGGAACAGGAACAACGACTGGTTATCGTAACATTGGTAAGGCATATAAAGTTAAAAGCATCCTTAAGAGAGCTCCTAACACATCTGGCAGAAAAACAGCTCGGTTAGCCCAATGCTTAGACTTTTTTGTACGTAAAGTGAAACGTAAGGCGGGACTAAAGTCCTACAAAGTTCAAAAAGTTCCCGATAGAAACGCTTTTAAAAATTTGGAGGCCAAAACCAGAGCTAGAAAATTGAAATCAAATTTTATAAAAAAATACAACTGTTGTGTAATGGACGACGAAACTTATGTCCTGGCTGATTTTGCGCAGCTCCCTGGTCAAGAATTTTATGTTTCCGATGTTCGAGGAAATGTTGCGGAAAAATTTCGGTCAAAAAAGCAAACGAAATTCCCCAAAAAATTCCTAGTATGGCAAGCCATATGTAGCTGCGGCCAAAGAAGCCAGTCATTTGTGACATCTGGCTCTATAAACAGCGAAATTTATATCAAGGAGTGTTTGCAGAAGAGACTTCTTCCGTTCTTGAGTCAGCACAATGTATCCACTTACTTTTGGCCCGATTTAGCATCTTGTCACTACAGCAAGAAAGCGCTGGAGTGGTATAATGATAATAATGTGGTTTTTGTACCAAGAGAGGCAAATCCACCAAACTGCCCGGAGCTCAGGCCAGTGGAGAGATATTGGACTCTTGTTAAAAAAGAATTAAAGGGCACAAAAAAGGTCTCCCAGGACATGCAAGATTTCAAACGTAGATGGACCACCTGCTCTAAAAAGGTGACAGAAACTACCATAAAAGCCTTAATGGGAGGGTTTCCGGAAAAAGTGGATAACTTTGTTCGTAGTGGTTAGAGTTCCATGCGGTTTTTTTGTTATGATTTTGTATTAAATTTTATTTAATAAAAATTTGGTTTGAAGTCTTAAAATTCAGTAGTATGTTTTTTATTTAACTTTATGTGTGTTAACATTTTTATGATCTCACTCCTTATTCGGCCGAAACTGAAACCGAATATTAAAAAAAAATTATTTACGTAGTAAAAACAAGAAATAAAGTAAAACTCGAATTGGCGGAATACACAAATGTATAAAAATGTTGTTGAGAACGATTTATTTTGAGCAAAACTTTTTTATGCATTTTTGTAAATACAAATTTTTTTGAGTGTAATTTTGTTTGATCGAAAAATTTTTTTGAGTGTAAAATCTTGTTTTAGCTGCAAAACACTAAAAATGTTTTTGTGGCTTACTAATGTAATTCAAAGTGTGTTTAGTGTGTTTTTCAACACGTGAGTACAAATTTTATACAATTATTCGGTATTCGGCCACATTCGGCCAAAAATGTGGCCGAAGCCGAATAGTGGCCGAATAGTTCTTTTTGGCCGAAGCCGTAGCCAAATATTCGGTCTAACATTATTTAAAACTAAAATATGCAAAAATATGCATTTTTAGCAAAATATGCAAAATCAAATCGATGCTGCAAAATTGTTTTTCACCAAAATCGTGTAAAATAAGTCGAACAAAAAAATTTATAAATCTGCTTCTGAGCTAAATAATGTTAATTGATGTCTGTAGTGAAATTTGATGGCGGTTCTTTTCATAGAACATATCATCCCTCTATCTCACGTTTTAGGTGTAATTTTGTTCCGTTTTTAAAATATCCTCATGGAACACCAATAAGGCGTGCGTTTAAAGGGTTAAACTTTTTTACAAACATTTTCTGCACCAATTTAACAGCAATTTTTAGTGTCCGACCGAATACACCTTTTTTGGCCGAAGCCGAAAACGAATATTCGGCCAAATTTTCACTATTCGGCCAAACCGAAGCCGAAGCCGAATATTAAAAAAAATGTTTTTAGTTGCAAAAACACTTAGTAAAATGTTTTTGTGGCTTACAATTGTTATTCAAAGTTAGTTTAGTATGTTTTTCAACACGTGAGCACAAATATTATACAATTATTCGCTATTCGGCCTATCGCCAAAATTGTGGCCGAAGCCGAATAGTGGCCGAATAGTGCTTTTTGGCCGAACCCGAGGCCGAAGCCGAATATTCGGTCGGACACTAGCAATTTTATAACATTTTGTCAACTTATTTTACACGATTTTGCTGAAAAACAAATAGTGTCCGACCAAATACACCTTTTTTTTTGGCAGTAGTCGAATATTCAGCCAAATTTTTACTATTCGGCCGAAACCGAAACCGAATATTCCAAAAAAAAAAAATATTTATGTAGTAAAAACAAGAAATAAAGTTAAACTCGACTTGGCGGAATACACAAATGTATAAAAATGTTGTTGAGAACGATTTATTTTGAGCAAAAAACTTTTTTTATGCATTTTTGTAAATACAAATTTTTTTGAGTGCATTTTTTTTTCGATCGAAAAATTTGTTTGAGTGTAAAATCTTGTTTAAGCTGCAACAACACTTAATAAAAAATTTTTGTGGCTTACTAATGTGATTCAAAGTGTGTTTAGTGTGTTTTTCAACACGTGAGTACAAATTTTATACAATTATTCGGTATTCGGCCATATTCGGCCAAAAAAGTGGCCGAAGCCAAATAGTGGCCGAATAGTGCTTTTTGGCCGAAGCCGTAGCCGAATATTCGGTCGTACACTATTTAAAACTAAAATATGCAAAAATATGCATTTTCAGCAAAATATGCACAAATATGCAAAATCAAATGGATGCTGCTAAATTATTTTTCACCAAAGTCGTGTAAAATAACTCGATAAAATTTTATAAATCTGCTTCTGAGTTAAATAATGTTAATTGATGTCTTGATGTCTAGTAAAATTTGATGGCGCTTCTTTTCTGAGAACACATTAACCCTCTTTCTTCCATTTTAGGGGTAAGTTTGTTCCGTTTTTAAAATATCCTCATTGAACACCACTAAGGTGTGCGTTTTAAGGGTTAAACTTATTTTACAAACATTTTCTGCATCAATTTAACAGCAATTTTATAGCATTTTGAAGACTTATTTGACACGATTTTGTTGAAAAACAATCTGGTATGTGATGGAAATCGAGCGATATCAACTTCGATCGATTTCATTAAAAATCGAAATTTAAAAAGTTAATAGAAAAGCCAAAATAACTTGAAATTGTTTTTAATGGCTTGAGTTGAATCAAATATATGAATTTATACAATTTTGTCTCATTTTAATTATAAATATTTTAAAATAATCGAGATTGAAAATTAAAAACGTTCGATTTGAAATCGATCGATTTCCATCACATGGGGGAATTAAACAGTATGTGATTTCCATGCAAATGCATATTTTTGTCGATATTCTAAAAAACGTAAATTATCTTTACGAATCAAGAGATTTGCGGTAAAATGACATCGATGTGTTTTTGCATATTTTTGTGATAATGCATATTTTAGTGATAATGCATATTTTAGTAAAAATGCATCTTTAGTAAAAATGTATTGAAAATGCATATTTTAGTGAAAATGCATATTTTAGTAAAAATGTATATTTTAGTGAAAATGCATATGTTAGTGAAAATGCATATTTTAGTGAAAATGTATATTTTAGTGAAAATGCATATTTTAGTGAAAATGCATATTTTAGTGAAAATGCATATTTTAGTGAAAATGCATATTTTAGTGAAAATGCATATTTTAGTGAAAATGCATATTTGAGTGAAAATTCATATTTGAGTGAAAATGCATATTTTAGTGTAAATACATTTTTTAGTGAAAATGCATTTTTTAGTGAAAATACATTTTTTTGTGAAAATGCATATTTTAGTGAAAATGCATATTTTAGTGAAAATGCATATTTTAGTGAAAATGCATATTTTAGTGAAAATGCATATTTTAGTGAAAATGCATATTTTAGTGAAAAAGCATATTTTAGTGAAAATACATATTTTAGTAAAAATGCATATTTTAGTGAAAGTGCATATTTTAGTGAAAATTCATATTTGAGTGAAAATGCATATTTTAGTGAAAATGCATATTTTATTGAAAATACATATTTAAGTGAAAATGCATATTTTAGTAAAAATGCACATTTTAGTGAAAATACATATTTTAGTGAAAATGCATATTTTTTCATATTTTGGTTTTAAATGCATATTTTGGTTTTAAATGTATATTTTGTGCAAATTTTTGCATATTTTAGCATACATAAGCAAACTATTTTAAATTTAAAAAAAATTATTTTGAAAATTAGAAAAATTATTTTTTTAATTTCTAAAAAAAAGTTTTAAATTTTACTATTTAAACCCCGCTTTATTTTTTGCTTTTTATGAAGTTTTTCGTATGAAAACAATATTTTTATGACAATTATTTTATTTTTTAGTGCATATTTTGAATTTTAAGTGTATATTTTCGATTTTTTAGTGCATGCAAATCTCATCCCCAGTGTTAATTAACAATTTTACCTTTTTTAAGCATCTTGAACTTTTCGCACGAACTTTTGGTCTTTGACTACCCCTAGTGAAATTTGTTGCAGAAAATGTTTTTAGAGCATTTTAACCCTTTAAATGCACCTTTTAGTGGTGTTCTATGAGGATATTGGAAAAAATACCAAAATGACCCCTAAAAATGGGAGATTAGAGGGTTAAGATGTTCGAAGAAAAGAACTGCCATTAAATTTGACTGAAGCCATTCTTTAACATTATTTAGCTCAGAAGCAGATTTTGTAACATTATTTCGACTTATTTCAAACGACTTTGTTGAAAAACGATTTAAGCAGTATGTGATAATTTACTTTTTTAAGCATCTTGCACTTATCACACGAAATTTTGACCTTTGACAACCCCTAGTGAAATTTGATGCAGAAAATTTTTGTAGAACATTTTAACCCTTTAAATGTAAGTTTTAGTGGTGTTCTATGAGGATTCTTGAGAAAAGGACCAAAATTACCCCCAAAAAATGGGAGATAGATGGATGTTCTAAGCAGGTTAATGTGTTTGAATTTAGAATTAGATTTAATACTTTTTTTTCGACTTATTTACAACGCCTTTAAAAAAATTTTGAAAAATTTAGAGGGCCATAAAAAAAAAGAAGTCGACTAAAGTTTTCAAAACTCTGCGGGGGTTTTGATCTACTATTGGTATTTTATTTTTTTTATTCCATCCAAGATACAAAATCGTGTTGCACAGTGTAATAAGAAGTTATTATTACTTCATTTTTGTCCAGTACTGTCAACTTGTTTGTTTTTAATTACCCGGCATAGCTACTGGCTTTAATTTTGGTTGCCATCATCATCATCATCATTACCAAGAAATTTTTATTGCTAATTCATTTTTTACTTTTATGTATTTTTAAAGTGGAGTTTGTTCGAAGTTTCTTTATAATATTTTATTCCATTTCTATAATTCTAGGAAATTAAAACATGATTTACTTGATCGCTCATGTTGAAATAATTAAAAAATAAAACAAATGAAAATCATTTATAGACAACATTTTTTTTTATATAGAAATACTAAAGCAACTTTGTATTGTGAAACTAAAAAAAAAAAAAATATTAGCAAATTTTATAAATTTCAATGGAAACTACATAGTACATATTTGGAAAATAAATTTTGAAAATTGATTTCATTTTTGCATAAGACAATTTTGAGAATTTTCTTTTGAAAAAATCTACCAGCTTTTCCTATAGATTTTTCTATAAAAAAATAAAATTTGATGCATAAAATGTTTGTAGAACAGTTTAACCCTTTAAATGCACGCCTTAGTGGTGGATATGAGGATATTTGAAAAAGGGACTAAAATGGCCACTATAAATGGGAGATAGAGGGTTAATATAGTCTAAGTAAAGAACCGGAATCAAATTTCACTGAAGACATCTATTAACGTTATTTAGCTCAGAAGCAGATTTATATAATTTTTTCGACTTATTTCACACAAATTTGGTGAAAACAAATTTAATAGTATGTGATAATTAAGGATGAGATTTTTATGCACTAAAAAATTCAAAATATGCACTAAAACCCTAAAAATATGCAGTAAAAAATAAAATGTATGCAATAAAAATCTTGTTTTCATACGAAAAACTTCTTAAAACGCATAAAATAACGCTGGATTTTAATAGTTACATTTAAGATTTAATGTAAGCAAGTTTTTTTTAGAAATTAAGAATAATAAATAAAATATTTTTTTCTTTCAAAATAATTTTTTCAAATTTAAAATAGTTTTTGAAATAAACAAAATTCAACTTGTGTTTTTGTTAATTTTTAGCAAAATATGCACTTAAAAGTTGGAAATATGCACAAAATATGCCTTTAAAACCAAAATATGCAAAAATATGCATTTTCACCGAAATATGCAAAATTATGCAAAAACAAATCGATGCCATTTTAACGCAAATTTCTTGATTCGAAAAGATAATTGGTCGATATCGTTATTAGAACATGGACAAAAAAATGCATTTGCATGGAAATCACATCGCTAATGATAATTTACAATTTTATTTGTTTAAACATTTTTCACTTTTGGCACGAACTTTTGGACTTGAGAACTTTTGGACTGCAGAAATTTTTTGTATAGCATGTTAACCCTTTAAACGCACGTTTATTTATTATTATTTAAACTATTTTATATATCCACGCCCACAAAAGGGGGGGCGGACAAAAAAATATTTTTTTTTTGCCCCTGGATCCAAGAGCAGGACTTTAAGCTTCTTCTGACGTAAAAATGTTTTATTTTCTTAACAAAAGTACAACAAATCTGCCAAAAAAAATCTGGAAAAAAAACTGCCGTTTTTCAGAGGTTGGTTTGGATCTTCAAGGAGCTGCTTTCCGTTGGTCCAATTTCGCAGATTTACAAACTTATCCAGCCTATGACTATAAGACATAATTTTGAAACACTTCAGAAGAAGTCTAGCTCTTTTGTTTGGGACTGCCTTCTGGTTTCTAAAGATTAACGGACGAACATCGCAAGAATGTCTTAGAATCAATAACACTACGTGACAGTTTTTTGACCAAATGTATCTGACACCTAAGCGGACAATTGTCCGCTGAATCCGAATGTGAAGTCAGAATGGTCAAAAGTAGAACAGTTTTCGAGATATTCGAAAATAAGCGTTATTGTGTTTTTAAAAAAGATGAATTCACTTAAATGCAAATATCTTCAAAACTATTAGTCGATTTATGTATTTATTTATTTTTAATGAAAGATAATAAAATTACTAAAATAACCAAGGGTCGCTTGTGAAGATTAGTCAAGAAATGACAGAGTTACAGTGGACAAAAGTTCAAACTTCATGAAAAATTTGATGATTTTTTGCAATTTTGCTCTTTTCAAGTTATTTTTTTTAAACCAAACAATTAAAAATTATAATGTTTTATTGCATATGACATTATTTTATTTCAATACGAACATTTTGCGCCCAACAAGACCCAGATGGGTGCAAAAATGACAAAGCTACAGAAGATTTAGTGAATTAACCCACGTTTCATTACTAACATTTCGCTTTGTATACACTGCGAATCACATCAATAAGGAATCGAGTTTTTCACTTTTTAATCGAATATATCTTTGTAACGAATGAGCGGAAAAATATAAAAAAATGCACTGATAGAGGCCATTATCTAGCTAATAATGTCAAATAATAACAATAATCAAAAGACTGCAAAAAGTCCTTTAAAAAAATATTTTTCTGCAACTTGTTTAAAAATCACAAGTTTTTTTTGAATCACTTGAATAAGGAATTTTGGAATACAGACCAAGTAGGACCTGAATCCAATTTGTAATGAATAGCAATTCCTTAAACAATAAAAACAAAACAGTTTTGTTTTGAATTTTAATAAAAATGGGACTCCCAAAGCTCTTAGCTCTTCCGAAAAGGAAAAAGTACTGACTTTGAAGTTCAAAGTGTTAAAGGTCGTTTAAATCGCGAAAATAATAGAGAGGAGCAAACCTATTGAATGCAATTATTTAAATAACATTCAGAACTATGGAAAAAACATGAATGGGCGAACTCAAATGGCAACAACTGAACGAGATCGACAAAAATTTTAAGAATTCCCCCAAATTCTACGCCGACATCTTTCAAAATTCTCAAAGAAAGTGGCGTTAATGCAAGTATTTGTAAAGTCCGTCGCGTTTAAAAGTCAAGTGAGTTCATAGCTCGTCGAAAATTATGCAAAAACTAATCGCTGAATACCAAACGTAGTAAGCAGCGCCTTAATCTCTGCAGGAATACAATGACACGGTCTGAGAAATTTTTCAAAGTAGTTTATTCCGACGAAAAAGAAAAATAATACCGTTGCATTAGACGGATACAATTGTTTTCGGTGATTTGAGACAATAAAAACAGTTTTTGCATATCAGACAGATCATAGAAGGTGTTGTTATGGTATGGGGTGCGCTATTCTACTGTGGCTTCATTACTGTTCCTTACGTTACCATCGATGCTTCTTAAGTTTGGAATTAAGGAGTGTTTTTTTTTGCAATTTGCAACAGACTATGAACTCATTTAATTTTTAATCGTGATGGACTGTACAAATACCCATTAAATCGCCACTTTTTGAGAATTTTGCAACCTGTCATCGTGGAATTCGAGGGAATTTTTAAAATGTTTGTCGATTTCGTTCTATTGTTGCCATTTTAGTTCGCCCATTCATGTTTTTTCCATAGTTCTTAATGTTATTTAAATAATTGCATTCAATAGGTTTGCTCCTCTCTATTATTTTCGCGATTTCAACGGCCTTTAACACTTTGGACTTTAAATACAGTACTTTTTTCTTTTCGGAAGATCTAAGAGCTGTTGAGAGTCTCATTTTCATTGAAATTCGAAACAAAACTGTTTTGTTTTTATTGTTTAAGGAATTGCTATCCATAACAAATTGGATTCAGGTCCTACTTGGTCCGTATTCCAAAATTCCTTATTCAAGTGATTCATAAGAAACTAGTGATTTTTTAACAAGTTTCCGAAAAATATTTTTTTAAAGGACTTCTTTCAGTCTTTTGATTATTGTTATTATTTGACATTATTCGTTAGATAATGCTATCTATCAGTGCATTTTTTTATATTTTTCCGCTTATTCGTTACAAAGATATATTCGATCAAAAAGTGAAAAACTCGATTCCTTATTGATGTGATTCGCAGTGTATTTACTTGTGTTTTTTTTTAAAAAGTCAAAAATTGGGATAATTCAATTAACCTACTGTAACTTTGTCATTTTTGCACCAATCTGGATCCTATTGGGCACAAAATGTTCGTATTGAAATAAGCTAACGTTCTAAGTGATAAAATTTTAAAAAATTTTATTGTTTGGTTTTAAAAAATAAGTTTAAAAGAGCAAATAACGGTAATTTTCTCGATTTTCTCGTAAATATCTCGAAAACTGTTCTACTTTTGACCGTTCTGACTTCATATTAGGATTCAGCGTTCGGATTTACATAAAGATTAGGTGTCAGATTCATTTGGTCACGACTTTGTTGAAAATTTGTGACACAGTGTAATTAGTCCATCATGTGGACTTAAGACTCGTAATGCTATGTTTTGGCTAAATATTGAAAATTTAACCGAATATTCGACTACAGATTCGGCCCTCGGTCGGGCAATAGCAATGTGAATAAATTTGATAGTCATTGTTTATATTTAAAAGTGTCCGACCGAACATTCGGCTACGGCTTCGGCCAATACGCACTATTCGGCTTCGGCCACATTTTTGGCAGAATATGGCCGAATACCGAATAATTGTATAAAATTTGTACTCACGTGTTTAAAAACACACTAAACTCACTTTGAATCACATTAGAAAGCCAAAAAAAACATTTTTTTAAATGTTTTTGCAGCTAAAACAAGATTTTGCACTCAAAAAAAATTTTTTGATTGAAAAAAAATTACACTCAAAAAAATTTGTATTTACAAAAATGCCTAAAAAAGGTTTATCTCCCGAGTAAAAATAAACATATATAACAATATATAACTTGATACAAACATAATAAATCATATATGATTATACATCCCGTGAGGTATTTCCTAATTTTTTTAAATGCAGTCATATGTTGTAATATATAATTTAATCATAATTCGGATTAAAAGGCATACGGTTGATATAAATATATGAAATAATATTAGGGCCAATACAAAATTTGTTTTTCTGTATAATTTAATATAAAATTATATATAGCTTATTCTGTTCCATATATAAATGTTTCCAATTAACAAAAAATGTTCTAAGTTTTTTAAGCAAAGTACATATAAGAATCTTTTAAAATGTTCCTAAACATTTCCTTGTTAGGGTAATGTATATCACCTATCTGGTTCGAAGCGTACCCAAACATTTTTTTTGTTTTAGAAAACTATATGTTTGGTGAATGTATCGTTGACCTGTGGTGTAACTCACCCAAACCAAAACACACCAAGATTTTTTATGATTTTTTGCAATTAGATCTAATTGGATCCAATGAAATATGGCAATGTCTGGTCAAAACTCGGATGAAATCGAATCATATTTTATACAAGTTGATCTTTTTTAATGCAAAAACATCCACCATTATTCGGATTAAATTGCGTATAAATATATATTGTGTCATATATCATTATATATTGCATCATATAAAAATTTTTACTCGGGCTTCAAAATAAATCGTTCTAAACAATATTTTTATACATTTGTGTATTCCGCCAAGTCGAGTTTAACTTTTTTTTTCTTGTTTTTACAACATAAATATTTTTTTTGAATATTCGGCTTCGGTTTCGGCTGTATAGTGAAAATTTAGCCGAATATTCGGCTACGGTCAAAAAAAGGTGTATTCGGTCGGACACTAATATTTGATAAAAAAACACCTACGACTTGTTAAAGATTTGTGTGAGGATATGTTTTCTAACAAACTAATCTTGTTTTTGATTATTACTGTGGGTTATTCAAATAAATAACAAGCAGAAAAATAACAGATTTCCCTAAGCATTAATCTTTTATAGACAAATTTTGTTAAAATTAAGATATCAAAATTGAATGCAGATCAAATATTAATCCAGTTAAAGTATTTCCAAATTGAAATTCATTGATTTAAAATGTAAAACAACAAAAAAAAATCCACATTTCACTTCCTGAACACTTAAATTTGACCTCATTTTTTTAGCAAAAACAAATTTAAAAGGAATAAAACTGAAAAACATCTTTTTAAAGTAAAATTTAAAGAAAACAAGAATATTCTAAAGAAAAATACAAAAAAGTAAACATGTACAAAATGACAATTTAGTAAAGAAGATGTCTTTGTGGTGGAATAAATACATAAAAAAGTCAAAAAAAAAACGGATTTCTTTGTTTTTCTTTACTGTGCTTTTATGCTGCTATTTTTTTTTTATAGACTTGATGATAATAAAATAAATCTTTCAAGGACGTATAAACAACATAAGAAGGAATTTGTGTAAAGTAGTAATATTATCAAACAGACAACAAGTACGACTAAAGTAGTAAAACTGGATTCCTGTGTTCATATTTTTAACAATAAAATTCACAAGGAGGAGAGCAAGACAATAAAACAGAAGAGGAGGAAAAATATAAATATAAAAAGTTAAACTAGACAAAAAAAAATATATAAAAATATGTACAGTGACCGCCAAAAGTCTACGTACGATTATAAAGAAGATATAATTTGTTAACGACAAAGTTAAAAATAATAGGCCTAATTATTATTAAACAAGTATTTTTACAAAAAGTGATTTATCAAGGTTTAATTTAAGCTTAATGGCACCCAGATTGAGTTAATATTAAATGTGCTACGAGGGTCGAAATGTAAATGAAAACAAGTATTTTTGTAAATATTGCTGTGAAATAAGCTTTAATTTAAGCTTAATGGCGTTCAGATTGAATAAATATCAAATGTGCTGAGAGGGTCGACATGAAAATTGAAATTGTTAAACGAACTTTTTTAGAAAAATTTTTAAAAATATTTTAAAGTAGATTTTTTCCAAGTTTGAACATTAAAAATTAAAAAAAATGGTCCAATTATTTCTACTCAGTTATCAAAAAAAAAATTCTAACAATTCCAACAAAAACAATTTTTTTTTTTAAATACAGTAGAAAAATCCGTATTTTTTAACCTCTAATTCTTTTGACCAACAATTTTTTGTAAACAAAGAAAAGATTTTATTGTTTATTTATTTAAGTGCACCTAAGTGTATAGTAATGAGTAGGGATGTGATTTTCATGCAAATGCATGTTTTTTGTCGATGTTCTAAAAACGATATCGACCAATTACACAGGGCAACACTTTTTTTGCCCGGATTCTGGTAACTAATTTTGGGTAATAGGGTACGCTGATTTCAAATCTGGCTACCGTTTTTTTGGGTCAGCTCTAGTTTTCGAGATATAGCCTAAGGAAACTTTGAAAATAGGCTATATTTGGCATGTTTGCGAGTCTATATTTACCAACACTAGTCTTACATCCAAAAAGTGAATGACAATTTTATGTATGTTGGATATGCTGATTCCAAAAATGCTCTTACTTTTGTTGAGTCATCTTAAGTATTTGAGATATCGCTAAAATAAAATTTTTAAATTTATGACCTCTGTAATTTTGTCTGAATATTTATGCCCTTTTTAATAACTCGAAAACTAAAGCTGTCAGAAAAAACCTAATACCAGTTTTGGAACCCTGGCATCCAATATAGTTAAGTTCGTGTTTAAAACTGATGCACTAAATTTTTTTTTTGGAAATTATAGCCAAGCAAAATTGGTAAAAAAACGCACTTTTTCGACTCTTTAACAGCGATTTTCTCGCGAACGCGAGCTGATGGAAAAAATTGGATAACAGATTCGGAATCAGCACACTAAAATCCATATAAATCAGGTGTCAAAGGTCAGGCAAATTGAAAAAGTTCAAATTTTGTGAACCTGTGTTATCTATCCGAATCAAGAAATTTGCGTTAAAATGACATTGATTTGTTTTTGGATATTTTTGCATATTTTAGTGAAAATGCATATTTTAGTGAAAATTCATATTTTTGCGTATTTTGGTTTTAAATGCATATTTTGGCTTTTTTCCAACTTTAAAGCGCATATTTTTGCATATTTGGGCATAAATTAACAAAAACACAAATTTAAATTTTTTAATTCAAAAACTATTTTAAATTTTTAAAATTTATTTTGAAAATAAGAAAAAATATTTTTTTTTTTTTAAATTTTTTTTTATAGTTTGTTTTAGTTTCTAAAAAATCTGGCTTACATATAGTTTTAAATGTTACTATTTAAACTCGGCGTTATTTTTGGCTTTTTAGGAACTTTTTGGTATGAAAACAAAATTTTTATTGCACACATTTTATTTTTAGTGCCTATTTTTACACTCAAAATAATAACTCTATTAAATTACAGAAAAACTCTGCTAATTTAACAGAGTACACCATACTTTTCCAGCTAGCAACTTTTCTTGGTAATTTCACTATAAAACTCTGTAAAATTATTTTGATAAAAAAACTGTTAATTTACAGAGTTTCTAGTAAAATATTGGTCAAATAAAACACCATTTAGCAAAGAAAAACTTTGTAAATTTACATATATTTGTAAAATGCATTTTATGCAACCAAAATTTTACAGAAAAAAACTCTGTAAATTTACAGAGTTTAGTAAAAAACATGTTATTTTGTAAAATTTTTATAAGATTTTAGAAAAGATTTTTTTGTTTTTTTTTATCATTTTCTCAAAAAAAAAAAATACAGATAAAATTTTGGTGTTTTTACAGAAAACTCTGTTTTTAACTATGAAATTAAGATTACATAGAAATAAGTAAAAATACAGATAAAACTCAGTTTTTTGGTTATAAAATATACAGAGTATTTCGCTTAAATCTGTATTTTAGCAGAAATCTCTGTTAATTATCTGTAAAATTAAGATTACAAAGTTAAAAGTAATATTACAGAAGAAACTTTGTTTTTTTGTCACAACAAAATACAAAGTTTTTTCTTTAAATCTGTATTTTGACAGAAAACTCTGTCATATATCTGTTGAATTGAGATTACAGTCATTTTACAGAGTATCTAACAGAGTTATTATATTGAGTGTACTTATTTCTACATTATTATTATTTTACTTTGTAATCTTAATTTTACAGATAATTAACAGAGTTTTCTGCTAAAATACAGATATAAGCAAAATACTTCGTATTTTTTTATAACCAAAAAAGTTTTCTGTATTGAGTAGTTTTTGTTTTTGTTACCAAGCATCAAAATTTTATCTGTATTTTTTTTTTTGAGAAAAAGTTGAAAAAGAAGCAAAAAAAGTTAGAAACTTTGTTTTTTTGTCACAACAAATACAAAGTTTTTTCTTTAAATCTGTATTTTGACAGAAAACTCTGTCAAATATCTGTTGAATTGAGATTACAGTCATTTTACAGAGTATTTAACAGAGTTATTATTTTGAGTGTAACTTTGTCGTTACATCTACTAAGTCGTTTACAAAAAATTGGTGATCAAGGAATTGGAGGTTAAAAAATGCGGATTTCTTCTTGTGTATTTAAAAAATTTAACTTTTGTTGTAGTCGTTGATAACTGAATAAAAATTATTGGATAACTTTTTAATTTTTAATGTTTGAGCTTGAAAAAAATCGACTTAAAAATATTTTTAAAAAAATGTTTAAAAAAATTTCTAAAAAATATCTTTCAATAATTTCCATTTCGACCCTCGTAGCACATTTAATATTTACTCAATCTGAATGCCATTAAGCTCAAATTAAAGCTTGATAAATTACCTAAACAGCATTTTTTACAAAAATACTTGTTACTCGACTTAAAAATATTTTTAAAAAATATTTGAAAAAACGTCTTCTAATAATTTCAATTTCCATTTCGACCCTCGTAGCACATTTAATATTATTTCAATCTGGACGCCATTAAGCTTAAATTAAAGCTTGATAAATTACCTACACAGCTTTTTTTACAAAAATACCTGTTTGATAATAATTAAGTCTATTATTGTTAACTTACACCTATTATGTAGTCGTATGTATACTTTTGGCGGTCACTGTTTAAAAAAAAGTATAAAAATCAAAATAAACTAAAAAAGAAGATGTTAAAATTGTGTTGACGACGTCGACGACGTGTATGTATATAAAAAGGTATAAATTCAATAAACAGGATGTGTCTTACACAATAAAAAAATAATATTAAGTGAACAACATACATACAAAAAAAAAAGAGAGAGGGAAGTCTAAGACCAGACACAAGAAAATCAAGTTTTTCAAAATAATAGCAGCAGCAGCAGACAAAACAACAATAAAATTATATAGGTAACATTACGCGAAAAATAAAAAAAAAAAAAAATGTAAGAAAAATAAGAAAAAAAATCATATACACACATGTGTGTAAAGACCAGTGATGTCAACTGGTTTAAGACTGTAAAAAAAAAACTTAAAAAAATCTTTAGAACAAATTTTGGTAAAATTTAAGCATTTTCAAAAATTCGAAATTAAGTTCGAAATTTTCGAATATCTGAAAATTGTTGCAAAACTCTATATTTATGAAATTAGTTATGCAGAAATATTTTTTGTTAAAATCGTTGGAAAATTTTTTTGATAACTGAATATAAACTATTGCACGATTTTTTAATTTTTTTTTATGTTTGAACTTGGAAAAAATCGACTTAAAAATATTTTTAAAAAATTATTTAAAAAGGAATTTTTAATAAATTCAATTTCCAATTCGACCCTCGTAGCAAATTTAATATTTACTCAATCTGGACGCCATTAAGCTTAAATTCAAGCATTGATAGATTCTGTCTGGAAAATTTTAGTGATTTCCGAAAATTCGAAATAATAATTTTAAACGATTTCAATGAATATAAAGCTATAATGATTCGATCCAAACACTCTGTCGAATGTTTAGTTCCATCTGGAAAATAAAAGTGATTTTCGAAAATTCCAAATTAAAATTTTAAGCGATTCCAATAAATATAAATCTGTGACGATTGGACAATTTTAAAGAATTCTACAATCTTTTCTAAAAAACGTTCATCTGTCATAGACAAAAATCGCTAACTCAATTTTGAAAACAACCGCTACATTAGCAACGCAATTGTAAAACAAAATTGGTAAAAATAAAAATAACAAAAAATTACCGGAAAATGTATGAAAAAAAGAAAATATAATAAAAAATCGACCTTTAAAAATAAAACATGTTTTGTTGTGTCTTTAAAAATAAAAGATTTAGGCCAAAAACACCGCATAGATAGACTGGCAAAACTCGTCGTTGTCGTAAATAGACAAAAAATAAAATAAAAAAATTAAATAATATAAAAAATGAAAAGAAAAACGTTCATATCTATAACATACACGTGTAATACACAATGGGGGTCTGGTTCTGGTCGTTCTTTAACATCTTTTCTTTCTTAACTTGACTCTATTGCACACGCAAACAAAACTACGGTAAATTATACAATTCAACTTGTTTAAAATTAATTTGTATGAAGTTGGAGGGGGTTTATGGTAAAATTTTATAAATTTAACCTTTTATGAAAATAACTTTGTTTTTTATTTATTTGCATAGTTTTTTTTGGTAATTTTCCTTAAGCGATTTACCTAAGTTGTAATAACAGCTGAGTTGGGTGTAATTTTATATAATACACAATGGGGGTCAGTTTTTGGTATATCTTTAACATATTTTCTTTCTTAATTTGACTCTATAGTGCATGCAAATAAAACTACGAAAAGTTATACAATTAAACTTGGTTAAAATAAATTGGTATGAAGTTGATCTCGTTTATGGGAATCTGGTCTGGTCTTTCGTTAATATTTTTTATACCCTCCACTTAGTGATAGAGGGTATATATAAGTTTGTCATTCCGTTTGTAACTCATCGAAATATCGGTCTGGGACCCCATAAAGTATATACATTCATGATCACCGATCGATTTTAAGACATTCTAGCGATGTCCGTCTGTCTGTATGTGGAAATGGCGATCACGGCCAAAATATTACATGGAGGTGACTGAAACTTTACATATTTCTTGGACGTTCTCCCGAGAAGTTTGGTATTGCATTTGAGCGATATCGGTTCAGCAGTTCAAAAGTTATGAACGAAAATGTAAGAACACCTGCAAAATTTTAGTATATTCAACATAACCTAAAAACACAAAATGCTTTAATTCGGCAGCTGGTTGACATATGTGAACGTAATTGAACACCAAATGGTATTAAAACTAGTACGAACATCTTTTTTTTGACAAAAAAAAGAAAAAAAATCGCGGATTCTTTTTTTACCAATTTTTTTTTTTTTTTGCGAAAATTTTTTTTCAAAATTTTTTTTTTTTAAATGTAATTTCCTTTTAAATAAAGTTTTTTTCAATAATCTTTTTGAAATTATGGAAGGTATAACTACATTCGGCAAAGCCGAATTTAACTTTTTTACTTGTTCTTTCTTAACTTGACTAGTATACACGCAATCAAAACTAGGGTAAATTATTAGAGTCCGACCGAATATTCGGTTTCGGTCTCGGTTTCGGCCGAATAATGGGGTTTCGGCCTCTATTCGGTATTCGGCAAAATTTTGGCCGAATATTAGCCGAAACCGAAACTTTTTGGTATTTTAAAAAATATGTAAAAATATCGCTGAATTTTTTTATTTCGTATTTCATTACACTTGATTCAGTTCAATTGAAGAAAATGTTACAAGTTTATGCAATAAATGTAAAACTGTTTCAGTTCAAAAACTATTTTCTTCTAATCTGTAAATGAAATATAAAATTTTTTTGTAAGTTTTTTAAAAAACATATTTTTTTTTTTCAAAAATACAACAATTTCTATGGTTTAAAAGCATTATATGCTGTATATTAATCTTTAACAACTTTTTAATAATTTTATTCATGCCAGGCGGTAATTTTTTGTAAGTTTCGGTTTCGGTTCGGTTTCGGCCGAATATTACTTTTTCGGCCGAATATTCGGTTCGGTTTCGGTTCGGCCTCGAAAACTGGTTTCGGTCGGACTCTATAAATTATACAAAACAACTTGGTTAAAATTAATGGCCCTTACCACAAGAAAACAAAAAGTCTATTTTAACAAAAGTTTTATTTTAAATTTCAAATTTTCAATACATTTTTTGAAAGTCGATTTTAAAAACAAAAACAATTTGTATGGAAATAAAATTAAAAGCTCATTTTAAATTTATTTTATTTTCTTGTGGTAAGGCTGATAGTGTATGAAATTGACAATGTTTATGGTAGATTTTTATAAATTTAACCCTGCAATAAAAAAATAAAACGCTTCTTTATTTGTTTGCATAGTTTTTCTTCATAATTTTCCTTAGGCGATATACCTAAGTTGTAAAAAACAGCTGAGTTGGGTGTAATTTTTGTTAAAACTTGGTTAACTTATAAAATTTACCTAAGTAAGGGATTTTGCAATAAAAATTTTAATGTTTTTTTATTTGTTTAAATAGTTTTTATATTGTCATTTTACTTAAGCGATTTACCTAAGTTGAAAAACAGCTAAGTTAAGTGTAATTTTTGTTTCATCTTGGATAACTTATATAAATGCTAAACTTTTATAAATTTAAACCTGCAATAAAAAATTATAATGTTTCTTTATTTATTTGCATTGTTTTAATTCATCATTTTCCTTAGGCAATTTACCTAAGTTGTAAAAACAGTTAAAAACAGCTAATTTTTGTTAAAACTTGGTTAACTTAAAAAAATTACCTAAGTAGGGGTTTTGCAATAAAATGTTTTATTATTTGTTTGTATAGTTTTTATTTTGTCATTTTCATAAGGCGATTTACCTAAGTTGTAAAAACAGCTAAGTTGAGTGTAATTTTTGTTAAAACTTCGTTAACTTATAACATTTACCTAATGGATTTTACAATAAAAATTACGATGTTTTTTATTTGTCATTTTGTCATTTTCTTTAGGCGATTTACACTTATAAAATTTAACTAAGGGATTTACCTAAATTTAAAAAAAAAAAAAAACTGGTCGTTTTTATGTTATACAAAAACTTGTTTAAAAATATTAAATCTGCAATAAAAAATTATAATGTTTCTTTATTTACTTGCATAGTTTATATTCATCATTTTTCTTAGGCTATTTACCTAAGTTATAGAAAACAGCTAATACCCAATTCACACCTGAGCTGAAATATCGTTCGAAGAAGATTTCGATCATATGATTGTGTATAAAATAATACAGTTCCATGTGATCAAAATCTCGTTCGAACGAAATTTCATATCGGGTGTGAATAGGCCCTAAGGAGGACTTTACACACAGACTTTTTCCTTGATTTTTTTTCAATTTCCTTTTGAAATTTCTCCGTTTTCTTGTCTTATTCTGCCTCTTTTGCCCAAGGACGGTCGACTTTATAAGGATGTGCAGAACTCAGAAAGTTATGCTGCAAAAATGAAAAACAATTATGCTGCAAAAAAAAAATTATGCTGCAAAAAAAATAAAAATTATGCTGCAAAAAAACAAAAATTAAAAAAAAAAGTTTAATGAAAAATTTTTTTTAAAATGCCAAAATGTAAAGAATTTAATGACAAAAATTACAAAAATGTTTACTAAAAAAATTAGCTTATGAAAAGTGGTGAAAATTTTTTTTTTTCAATCGAAATTTTTTTAAAAAATTTTTTAACCATTTTTGACAAGTTTATTTTTTTGTTAGTTAATTTTGTATTTTTTGTTAGTTAATTTTGTATTTTTTGTCTTTAATTTCTTTACATTTTGGCATTTTAAAAAAAAATTTTTATTGAACTTTTTTTTTTTAATTTTTGTTTTTTTGCAGCATAATTTTTATTTTTTTTGCAGCATAATTTTTTTTTTGCAGCATAATTGTTTTTCATTTTTGCAGCATAACTTTCTGATGTCCCCACTTCTGAGTTCTGCACATCCTTATAAAGTCGACCGTCCTTGCTTTTGCCCACAAACTCAAATGCAGTAGCAGACATGCAAGGAAAAAAGTCTGTGTGTAAATTCCCTCTAAGTTGAGTTAAATTTTTGTTAAAACTTGGTTAACTTATAAAATTTACCTAAGGGATTTTGCACGAAAAATTGCAATGTTTTTTATTTGTTTGCATAATTTTTTCATCAAATTTCCTTAGGCGATTTACCTAAATTAAAAAAATCTACATAGTTGGTTCTAATTTTCATTAAAACTTGGTTTACTTTTAAAACTTTCCTAAGGGATTTAGTTAAATTCTAAAAACAACTTTGTCCTTAGTGTACATAAGTTGTAAAAAAAAACAACTTGGTTGAAATTTTCGTTAAAACGTGGTAAACTTTTAAAATTTACCTAAGGGATTTAGTTAAATTCTAAAAAACAACTTTATCGTTTGTCTGTTTTACAAAAACTTGTTTATCCTATACAAGAATTTTACCCAAGTTCTTTTTTCTGCGTGTTTTTTAACGTTTTGTTATGATGATGCAATAAAATGATTCTTTTAGAACAACAATAGCAATACAAAAGTAAAAGTTAATACAAAAAAATGTTGCTATTGTTATTATTTCTTTATTTTTTGTAAGAAAGAAAAAGTCATCAAAAACGATAAGGAACCAAATTAATATCTGTCTGTCTTTCTACATAAAGAAAAAGATGTCGATGTTGTTAATGATAATAAAAAAACCACATCAATGTTAGTGTGTGTTATAATTTTCTTATTTTGAAACAGGTGAAATTATTTGGGTTTCTAACAGGTAGAAAATTTAATAAGAATTTAAACAATTAAATTTTTAGGGGTTAAAAAGATACACTGATAGAAAAAAATGGTTTTCCAACTGACAAGAAAGGTATCGTGGGGATTTATTTTATAAATTTTTGAATTAGTAGCTAAAATTAACCAATTTTCGAAAAGTCGAAATTAAGTTCGAAATTTTCAAGATTTGCTAGTATAAAATGCGAATTTTTTCTACTGTATTTTAAAAATTTATTTTTATACCCTCCAACTACAGTATGGGGGTATATTCACTTTGTCATTCCGTGTGTAACGCATCGAAATATCGGTCGGGGACCCCATAAAGTATATATATTATTGATCAGTGATCGATTCTAAGACATTCTAGCGATGTCCGTCCGTCCGTCCGTCCGTCCGTCCGTCCGTCTGTAGTTAACACGATGCAGTCCAAAATAAAAGAGCTAGATCCCTCAAGTTTGGCACAAATATGTCTTGTGTTCCTAGGCAGGTTAAGTTCGGAAATTGGCCAAATCGGACCAGGGGGAAAAAAGTTCCCCCTTGAAGAACTAAACCAACCTCTAAAAAAATACACTTTTTTACATGTTTTTTTGTATTTTTGTTAAGTAAATGAAACATTTAGTATATTTATCGCGATGGGAAGGTGCTCTCAACGTCCCCCACTGACCTTATCAACCCCCCCCCCCCAAAAAAAAAAGATACGCCCCTGACAAATTTTTGTTTTAATTTTTTTTTTTACATTTTGGAGGGTATAAAAGATTCGGCACAGCCGAATTTAACACTCTCACTTGTTTTTGTTTGCATTGTTGAAAAAATTAATTGATAACTGAATAAAAACTATTGGACCATTTTTTTAAATGTTTGAACTTAGAAAAAATCGACTTAGGAATATTTTTCAGAAAAACGTCTATAATTTCATTTTCCAGATCGACCCTCGTAGCACATTTATTATTTACTCAATCTGGACACTATCAAGCTCAAATTAAAGCTTCATAAATTACCTACATAACATTTTTTGAAATTATACTTGTTTGATAATAATAACGTTGACTATTTTTAACTTTATCTTTAACAAATTGCATATACTATAGAAACGTTTCTAATAAGCTGACAACCAGTTTAAGTGTAACTGTCCAAGGAGAGGATTTTCATGCATGTTTTTTCCCATTAGTCTTAGAACAACATTAATCAAATATCTTTGAAAATCAAAGAATTTGCTTAAAAATGGCATCGATTCGTTAGTGCATGTTTTGCATAATTTGCTGATAATGCATATTTTTTGCATATTCTGCTATAAATGCATATTTTTAGGTTATATTTTGTATAAAATTTTTGTTTCGAGCTTTTTTACCCATTTTTTAATTTTTTTTTGTATAATTTTCCTGTGGGACAAGAATTTTTTTTTAACAATAAGTCAAGTACTTGTCTAAACGAAATTACGTTTTTTTTTGTTAATAAGTCAAAAAAGTAAAAAAACTTTTTTTTTTTATTGCAAAAATGTACAAATGCCCCATTTTTTTAATTTTTAGTGCATATTTTTGTAGTTTTTAGTGCATATTTCAAGATTTTTAGTGCATATTGAAGGCGCCTAAAACATAGTTTTTTAGTGCATGAAAATCCTGTCCCTGGTAATGTCGAAAATTCTTAAAATAGCATTTTATACTTACAATTAAAGTTGATTTGTTAAAAAGATTCTTACCTGAAAATATATAGAAATGAAAGAAATTTATTAAAAATTTTGTTAAATAATATATAAAAAACACGTTTTTTTACAGAAACTAGCTTGATTGCTAAAAAAACAAGTGAATTTGCTAAATACTGCTTGTTTCGCTAAAAACTACTTATTATGCTAAAATTAGCAGGTACATTCTAACTAACAGGTATATTTACTAAAAACCACTGGTTTTACTAACAACCACTGGTTTTACTAACAAACACTGATTTTACTAACAACCACTGGATTTACTAAAAACCAATGGTTTTACTAAAAACCACGGGTTTTACTAAAAACCACTGGTTTTACTAACCAAGGACGGTCGACTTTATAGGATGTGCAGAACTCAGAAGTGGGGACATCAGAAAGTTATGCTGCAAAAATGAAAAACATTTATGCTGCAAAAAAAAAAAAATTATGCTGCAAAAAAAATAAAAATTATGCTGCAAAAAAACAAAAATTTTAAAAAAAAAAGTTTATTGAAAAATTTTTTTTAAAATGCCAAAATGTAAAGAAATTAAAGACAAAAAATACAAAATTAACTAACAAAAAAATAAACTTGTCAAAAATGGTTAAAAAATTTTTTTAAAAAATTTCGATTGAAAAAAAAAAATTTCACCACTTTTCATAAGCTAATTTTTTTAGTAAACATTTTTGTAATTTTTGTCATTAAATTCTTTACATTTTGGCATTTTAAAAAAAAATTTTCATTAAACTTTTTTTTTTTTTTTAATTTTTGTTTTTTGCAGCATAATTTTTATTTTTTTTGCAGCATAATTTTTTTTTTTGCAGCATAATTGTTTTTCATTTTTGCAGCATAACTTTCTGATGTCCCCACTTCTGAGTTCTGCACATCCTTATAAAGTCGACCGTCCTTGCTAAAAACTACTGGTTTTACTAAAAACTACTGGTTTTGCTAAAAACTACTGGTGGGTGCTGTGGCTTAGTGGTTAGCGCGTTGGACTACTAGCCAGCAAGCCTGGGTTCGATTCTCAGCTCAGGCAGAACAACATTTTTTTCAGATATTTATTAGTTTCTATTTATAACTAATATCTATCGCAGCACCCTCCTTCGTTGATAAATAACACTAAAAACGTCAACGAAGTAAAATAATAAAATAATGGCTATAAACACAGCTTCAAAAATAATTCGCCAGATCAATAACAGATGGCGATGCAACAACTGTACTCAAAATTATCAACACGCGCAATTACAGTGTTGCCATACTGAAGCTCTTCTATCTTTCAAATCTTTCACCTCTCTGCTATCCCCTTCCCGAAAGAAGTATCACGGTTACATTAGTAATTAATAGGCAGCATTGCCTGAGTGTTGCTTCTTTTAAAAAAAAAAAAACTACTTGTTTTACTAAAAACCGCTGGTTTTACTAAAAACCAGTGGTTTTACTAAAAACAGCTGGTTTAGCTAAAACCATCTGGTTTAGCTAAATCCAACTGGTTTAGTTAAAACCGACTGGTTTAGCTAAAAGCAACTGGTTCAGCTAAACCAACTAGTTTAGCTAAAATCAAATGGTTTAGCAAAACCAACTGGTATAGCTAAAACTAACTGGTTTAGCTAAAACCAACTGGTTTAGCTAAAACCAACTGGTTTAGCTAAAACCATTTGGTTCAGCTAAAACCAACTAGATCAGCTAAAACCAACTAAAATCAAATGGTTTAGCAAAACCAACTGGTATAGCTAAAACCAACTGGTTTAGCTAAAACCAACTGGTTTAGCTAAAACCAACTAGTTTAGCTGAAACCAACTGGTTCAGCTAAAACCAACTAGTTTAGCTAAAATCAGCTTGTTTAGCTAAAGCCAGCTAGTTTAGCTAAAGCCAGCTAGTTTAGCTTAAAACCAACTGTTTTAGCTAAAATCAACTGGTTTTGGCTAAAACCAACTGGTTTAGCTAAAATTAACAGGTTAAGATAAAACCAACTGGTTTAGCTAAATCCAATTACTTTAGCTAAAACCAACTGGTTAAGCTAAAACCCAATTTTCTAAGAAGTAACAATTTTTTTTTACAATTCCTTTAAAAGAATGTAATCATTAACATAAAATCAATTAATACATTTAGATACTGCAAAAAGCATGGAAATTTTACTTAATTTAAGCTTATTAACTAATTAATTGGTATGATGATATTTCAAAAAAAAAAAAAAAAACATAGAAATAGCAATATCGAAATAACTACAAGACGAAGAAAAAAATGTATATACAACAATCAAAAATATTTGAAAGTTATCAGTGCGTAGTCACAGTCCATCCATTCCAAACAATATGGTGGTGGTGATGGTGGATGGATGTATGGATAAATGTTTGGTTAGTTATTTTTAGGTGTCTTAAATGCTGTTGCCTGGTTGGAAATAAAAGCGTGTAATTAACACTAATTAATCATAATTCCAAAGAAATCATTATATTTGGTGATTTAGCTGTTGTATGTATGTATGGAACTTACATAAAAACACAACAACCATTCCTTTTAATACATAAATATATTTCTTCAAATTATAATTGTTCACACAAACAAACATAAAAAAAATAAAATTATGTATGAACCAGAAAAGGCCTTGAACTTGTCTTCTTCAGGTTGTGTGTTAAGAGCCAACAAAAAAAAAAAAAAAAAACTGAAATCATTATGATGATGATGACGATGTTCATTTACTTCATGTCTACACATAAAAGTGCGTATGAAAACATTATGTTGGATTGTTCGATTTCTTAGAAAACATACACATTAGGGTAGAGCTATATTTTATTTTTTGCAAAAAAAAAAAAAAATTAAAAAAAATATATTTATAAAAAAACAGAAAAAAAAATAAAAAAAAAAATGAGAGCACCTTCCCATTGCGATAAATATACCAGATGTTTCATTTATTTAACAAAAATACAAAAAACCATGTAAAAAAGTGTATTTTTTTTCAGATGTTGGTTCAGTTCTTCAAGGGGGAACTTTTTATTTCCCCCTCGCCCGATTTTGCCCATTCACGAACTTAACCTGCCTATGAACATGAGACATATTTGTGCCAAACTTGAGGAGTCTACCTGTTTTATTTTGGACTGCATTGTGTTATCTACAGACAGACGGAAGGACGGACAGACGGACATTCACAGATTGTCTTAGAATCGATCATAGATCAATAATATATATACTTTATGGGGTCCCCGACCGATATTTCAATGCGTTACAAACGGAATGACAAAGTGAGTATACCCCCATACTGTGGTTGGAGGGTATAAAAAATAGGCAACTATTTCGACCCGGACAATTTCGAAAATCGAAAAAAGAAAAATTTGCTCCACCCTAATACACATATGGACATTTGCATTAAAAGGTCGGTCATCGTATAGTTTTTACAAAATTTAAGCTGAATATAATTTATAGCCATTTTCTTAGCATTACTCCGTAAGCCATGCTATAAAATTAGTTTTCTAAAAAAAAGAATTAGTTTTGCCAAAAACTAAAAGTATTTTTACTTAAAACTAATAGTTTTACTAAAACCAAATAGTTTTGCTAAAACCAAATAGTTTTGCTATAAACGAATAGTTTTGCTATAAACAAATAGTTTTGCTATAAAAGAATTGTTTTGCTATAAACGAATTGTTTTGCTATAAACGAATTGTTTTGCTATAAACGAATTGTTTTGCTATAAACGAATCGTTTTGAAAAAATTTAATAGTTTTGCTAAAAAAACTAATAGTTTTACTAAAACCTATAGTAATTAAAAACGAATAGCCCGTGTAAAAATGTATTAGATCTTATCTGATCTGTTCATATATGTTCATATATGATCGTATCTGATTGCATATAATTATATCTAAAATGTTCAAAATCGAGATCTAATTATATCTCGGATTTGGTCAACATTGCCACAAAATTGACATTTAATTATATCTGACCAGATATAATTATATACAATCAGATGCAATCATATATAATTAGATAAAAGTAGATCTGACAAGATCTAATCGATTTTTACACGGGAGTTTACCAAAAACGAATAGTTTTACTAACAACGAATAGTTTTACTAAAAACCAGTGTTGGCTACCGTTACCCTTTCAATACCGTTACCGATTAAAAACCCTTTAATATTGACTACCGTTACCGTTACCAATACCGAAATAAAAAATTTTAAATACCGTTACCGATTAAAAACCATTACCTTTATTCGGATTTTTACCGGTATTATATCGGTTTTGTTTCGGTTGTCTTAATATTACTTTTTTTTTACTTTTTTTGCAGATAAAAATCAAATTAAAATATTTTTAATGTTGGTAAAATAAATAAATTTTTGTTCATTGTAAACCGGATTGTCATTTTTGCCCAAAATAATGAAAAAGTCTGTCCAACCAATTATTACATTCGCAATTTTCTAAATTATGTGGAAATCGGTCCAACCAATGATCACATTTGCTCTTTACCTAAAAATTTCTGAAGAGAAAAGTGAGTGCCACGACAAATTCGCTCAAGTTTTGCTGGCGTTGTCATCCACGCAGGTAAGCGTGGAGAGTCGTACAGTCTGAAGAAAAACTCTGTCGGAAAATCTGTAAAACAACTTTCAGTTTGAATTAGAAAGCTTTTACCAGATTTTTCTGCTATAATGAAAACTTCTAACTTAATTCTCTGTCATTAAGTTTTAAAAAATAACAGACATTTTTCTGTGTTTTTACAGACTCTGTTTGCTTATTTTAAAAAATATTTTTGTTAAAATTTTAGCAGATTATATTGTAATTTTACCAAAAAAATTGTTGGCATTTTTTTTAATTTTTGTTTAATTTAAACGATTAAAACTAAAAATTAATCAAATGTGAAAGAATCAGCTAATTATTTTAATAATTTTACAGTAATTGTCTTGTTTGTAAGAACATTTTCTTGAAAAAAAAAATTAAAAAAATTTGAAAAGTTTATTGAAATGAAAAACTTCGCTTTTTTTATAACAGTTTTTAACAAAAATAAGTATTTTTTACTTTAATAAAATATAATTTCGATGTTCAAGCTGTTTATTTGAAATCAGAAGATTTTTCAACTTAAAGCCGCAGATTTATCTGTGGTCTTGACACATTTTTCTGCAGACTCTGCTAAAACTATCAGATTTTTTAAATGGCTCAAAGTTCAGATATTACTGCTGATTGGGCAGAGAAATCTTATAAACACGTAAAAAATAAATGATTTTTTTGTTGAATTACAATATTGCGTGAATACTTTAATTTAATTCTGTGTTAATTAATTAAAGTATTAAGTACTTCTATATAATTATATGTTGAAATGCACACCATTTTTCAGTTTTTACGTGTTTTTAAAAAATTTGTGACTTTTTAACATGTTGGGTAAATTTTATTCATAATACCGGTACGTACCGGAATCGTTGTTTCGGTAACGGTTAACCGTTACCTAAATAATCAAAAATACCGTTACCTTTACCGTTACCGATATAAAAAATATGTAATACCAATACCGTTACCGATACCGTTATTCGTTTCGGTTGCCAACCCTGCTAAAAACTAACAATTTTGCTTAACACTAATTGTTTTACTAATAATGAATAGTTTTTTACTAAAAGCGAATAGTTTTACTAAAAACAAGTTTTATTATAAACGAATAATTTTGCTAAAAAAGAATAGTTTTGCTAAAAAGGAATAGTTTTGCTAAAAAGGAATAGTTTTGCTAAAAACAAATAGCATTACTAAAAACAAAGAGTTTTTCTAAAAACCAATACTTTTGCTAAAAACGAATAGTTTTGCTAAAAACGAATAATTTTGCTAAAAAGGAATAGTTTTGCTAAAAACAAGTAGCATTACTAAAAACGAAGAGTTTTTCTAAAAACCAATACTTTTGCTAAAAACAAATCCACACAAAATTTTTTTTTTCCATGAACGATTTTTATAGTATTTATGAACAAATTCATACAATTTATTAACTTTTTCATAATATTTATAATCTTTTTCATAGTATTTATGAAAAATGTTAAAAATTCTTAAATTTTACATATTATGATTTATTCATAAATACTATGAAAAAGTTTATAAATATTATGAAAATGTTAATAAATTGTATGAATTTGTTCATAAATACTATGAAAATCGTTCATGGAAAAAAAAAATTTGTGTGTCGTTCGCTAAAAACGAATAGTTTTGAAGAAAACGAATAGTTTTGCTAAAAACGAATAGTTTTGATAAAAACGAAAAATTTTGCTAAAACAAATAGTTTTGCATACAACAAATAGGAAAAGTTTTTCTAAAAACTAAAACTTTTGCTAAAAACGAATAGTTTTGCTAAAAACGAATAGTTTTGCTAAAAACGAATAGTTTTGCTAAAAACGAAGTTTTGCTAAAAACGAATAGTTTTGCTACAAACGAATAGTTTTGCTAAAAAAGAATAGTTTTGCTACTACCAATAGTTTTGCGACAACCAATAGTTTTGTTAAAAAAAATAGTTTTGCTTAAAAACAAATAATTTTGCTTAAAAACAAATAATTTTGCTTAAAAACGTATAGTTTTGCTTTAAAAAATAGTTTTGATTAAAAACGTATAGTTTTGCTAAAACTAGTAACTTTGCTTAAAACTTAACTTTTGCTAAAAACGAATAGTTTTTCTTAAACTTTTGAAATCTTAATTGTAGCACCATTTTCACAAACAGTCTTTTAAATCACTTTTTTTAATGAATACAGGTAACTTTTAATCAAAATGCTTTACTCTACTTCAACCAGCATATATATGATATATTTTTTTATTTTTTATAAAAACATTTTTACTTTAGAGAAGGGGGTAATTTTTTTGTATTTGATTTCATTCATTGGCGCTTTTGAAATATGTACCTTTATAATTCGATGGGGGGGCTTCGTAGCACATAAGGAGTGAGATCATAAAAATGTTAACACACATAAAGTTAAATAAAAAACAGACTACTGAATTTTAAGACTTCAAACCAAATTTTTATTAAATAAAATTTAATACAAAATCATAACAAAAAAACCGCATGGAACTCTAACCACTACGAACAAAGTTATCCACTTTTTCCGGAAACCCTCCCATTAAGGCTTTTATGGTAGTTTCTGTCACCTTTTTAGAGCAGGTGGTCCATCTACGTTTGAAATCTTGCATGTCCTGGGAGACCTTTTTTGTGCCCTTTAATTCTTTTTTAACAAGAGCCCAATATCTCTCCACTGGCCTGAGCTCCGGGCAGTTTGGTGGATTTGCCTCTCTTGGTACAAAAACCACATTATTATCATTATACCACTCCAGCGCTTTCTTGCTGTAGTGACAAGATGCTAAATCGGGCCAAAAGTAAGTGGATACATTGTGCTGACTCAAGAACGGAAGAAGTCTCTTCTGCAAACACTCCTTGATATAAATTTCGCTGTTTATAGAGCCAGATGTCACAAATGACTGGCTTCTTTGGCCGCAGCTACATATGGCTTGCCATACTAGGAATTTTTTGGGGAATTTCGTTTGCTTTTTTGACCGAAATTTTTCCGCAACATTTCCTCGAACATCGGAAACATAAAATTCTTGACCAGGGAGCTGCGCAAAATCAGCCAGGACATAAGTTTCGTCGTCCATTACACAACAGTTGTATTTTTTTATAAAATTTGATTTCAATTTTCTAGCTCTGGTTTTGGCCTCCAAATTTTTAAAAGCGTTTCTATCGGGAACTTTTTGAACTTTGTAGGACTTTAGTCCCGCCTTACGTTTCACTTTACGTACAAAAAAGTCTGAGCATTGGGCTAACCGAGCTGTTTTTCTGCCAGATGTGTTAGGAGCTCTCTTAAGGATGCTTTTAACTTTATATGCCTTACCAATGTTACGATAACCAGTCGTTGTTCCTGTTCCCGGCTTCCTTTCAATTGTTAGGTGTTCCAGATACCTTTTTACCACTTTTGAAACTGTTTGGCGGCATACATTAGTTTCTTTGGCAATTTTTTTGTATGTCCATGTTTGGTTTTGTTGAAAATATTTAATTATTTTTGAACGCACTTTTCTTTCATCGTCCATTGTGTAAAAAATTGCAAATTAAAACTCATGATGTAAATTAATTTATTAACTGACATATTTTTAAAATGTAAACTGCCGAAAAAAAAAAAAAATTGGAAGCTTTACACCAAAGTTGTAGGCAAAAATGTGTGTTAACATTTTTATGATCTCACTCCTTAATGATAATTTTTGATAATGATAATGGTTGAAATATACATAGATTTTTTTTTTTTTTAATTTCTTAATAATACAAGTGAACAAAATTAAGCCTAAATAATAACCTTGATTAATTTAATGAACTAAATATAAAAACATTTATGAAATCATTTCCTAAAATATCAAAAATTATAAATTTTTATTCATTTAAGGAAACAAAAAATATTTAAATTTCAAAAAAAAATATATATAAATTGTTTTGCTGAAAACGAATAGTTTTGCTAAAAACGAATAATTTTGCTAAAAAGTAATAGGTATGGTAAAAATACTAGTTTGGCTCAAAACGAATAGTTTAGCTAAAAACGAATAGTTTTGTTAAAAACGAATAGTTTTGTTAAAAACGAATAGTTTTGTTAAAAACGAATAGTTTTGTTAAAAACTCATAGTTTTGCTAAAAACGAATAGTTTTGCTAAACCGAAAAGTTATGCTAAAAACAAATAGTTTTGCTAAAAACAAATAGTTTTGCTAAAAACAAATAGTTTTGCCAAAAACGAATAATTTTGCTAAAAAACGAATAGTTTTAGTAAAAACGAATATGTTTGCAAAAAATTTAAAGTTAAGCTAAAAACAAAAGTTTTGCTAAAAACGAATAGTTTAGCTAAAAAATAATAGTTTTGCTAAAAACGTATAGTTTTGTTAAAAACGAATAGTTTTGGTAAAAACGAATAGTTTCAATAAAAACTAAAATCGTTTTGCTAAAAACAATTTGTTTTGTTAAAACGAATAGTTTAGCTAAAAACGAATATTTAGCTGAAAACGAATAGTTTTGCTAGAAACGAATAGTTTTTCTAAAACCGAATAGTTTTGCTAAAAACGAATAGCTTTGCAAAAAACGGAGTCTTGCTAAAAACGAAAAGCTTTGCTAAAAACGAATAGTTTTACTAAAACCAATAAGTTTTGCTAAATATTAATAGTTTTCTTAAAAATAAAGTTTTGACAACAACGAATAGTTTTGCCAAAAACGAATAGTTTTACTAAAACGAATAGTTTTGATAAAAACGACTAGTTTTTCAAAAAACAAATAGTTTTGCTAAAAAAAAACAAGCAGTTTTGATAAAAAACTAATAGTTTTGTTAGAAATGAATGGTTTCAATAAAAACTAATAGTTTTTGCTAAAAACGAATAGTTTAGCTAAAAACGAATAATTTTGCTAAAAACGATTAGTTTTTCTAAAAACGATTAGTTTTGCTAAAAACGAATAGTTTTGCTAAAAACGAATAGTTTTGCTAAAAACGAATAGTTTTGCTAAAAACGAATAGTTTTGCTAAAAACGAATAGTTTTGCTAAAAACGAATAGTTTTGCTAAAAACAAGCAGTTTTGATAAAAAACGAATAGTTTTGTTAGAAATGAATAGTTTCAAAAAAAACTAATAGTTTTTGCTAAAAATGAATAGTTCAGCTAAAAACGAATAGTTTTGTTAAAAACGAATAGTTTTGTTAAAAACAAATAGTTTTGTTAAAAACGAATAGTTTTTGTTAAAAACGAATAGTTTTGCTAAAAACGAATAGTTTTGCTAAAAACGAATAGTTTTACTAAAACCAATAAGTTTTGCTAAATATTAATAGTTTTTCTAAAAATAAAGTTTTGACAACAACGAAGAGTTTTGCCAAAAACGAATAGTTTTTCTAAAAATAAAGTTTTGACAACAACGACTAGTTTTGAAAAAACGAATAGCAGTTTTGATCAAAAACGAATAGTTTTGTTTGAAATGAATAGTTTCAATAAAAACTAATAGTTTTTGCTAAAAAGAAAAGTTTTTGCTAAAAACGAATAACTTTACTAAAAACGATTAGTTTTGTTAAAAACGAATAATTTTGCTAAAAACGAATAGTTTTGCTAAAAACAAATACTTTTGCTAAAAACGAATAGTTTTGCTAAAAACGAATAGTTTTGCTAAAAACGAATAGTTTTGCTAAAAACGAATGGTTTTGCTAAAAACGAATAGTTTTGCTAAAAACGAATAGTTTTGCTAAAAACGAATAGTTTTGCTAAAAACGAATAGGTTTGCAAATAAATTAAAAGTCTAGCTAAAAACAAGTTTTGCTAAAAACAAAAGTTTTGCTAAAAACAAAAGTTTTGCTAAAAACTAATTGTTTGGATAAAAGCGAATAGTTTTGCTTAAACCGAATAGTTTTACTTAAACGAATAGTTTTACTTAAACGAATAGTTTTACTTAAACGAATAGTTTTGCTAAAAACGAATAGTTATGTTAAAAACGAATAGCTTTGCCAAAAACAATTAGTTTTGCCAAAAATAAATAGTTTTGCAAAAAACAAATAGTTTTGCCCAAAACTAATAGTTTAGCTTAAAACAAAAATTTTGCAAAAAAAAAATGTATAGTTTTGCTAAAAACGTATAGCTTTGCTAAAAACGTATAGCTTTGCTAAAAACGTATAGCTTTGGTAAAAACGTATAGCTTTGCTAAAAACGAATAGCTTTGCTAAAAACGAATAGTTTTGCTTAAAACTAATAATTTTGCTAAAAGAATACTTTTGCAAAAACGAAGAGTTTTGCTAAAAACGAATAGTTTTGCTAAAAACGAATAGTTTTGCTAAAAACAAATAGTTTTGCTATAAACGAATAGTTTTGCTAAATAAATTAAAAGTCTAGCTTAAAACAAAAGTTTTGCTAAAAACTAATTGTTTGGATAAAAACGAATAGTTTTGCTAAAACCGAATAGTTTTACTTAAACGAATAGTTTTACTCAAAACGAATAGTTTTACTTAAACGAATAGTTTTGGTAAAAACGAATAGTTTTACTTAAACGAATAGTTTTGGTAAAAACGAATAGTTTTGCCAAAAACAAATAGTTTTGCCAAAAACAAATAGTTTTGACAAAAACTAATAGTTTAGCTTAAAACGAAAATTTTGCAAAAAAAAAAAACGTATAGTTTTGCTAAAAACGTATAGTTTTGCTAAAAACGAATAGTTTTGCTAAAAACGAATAGTTTTGCTAAAAACGAATAGCTTTGCTAAAAACGAATAGTTTTGATAAAAACAAATAGTTTTGCTAAATACAAATAGTTTTGCTAAAAACGAATAGTTTTGCTAAAAACGAATAGTTTTGCTAAAAACGAATAGTTTTGCTTAAAACGAATAATTTTGCTAAAAAGAATACTTTTGCTAAAAACGAATAGTTTTGCTAAAAAGAAGTTTTTTTAAAAACGTATAGTTTTGCTAAAAACAAATAATTTTGCTAAAAATTAATAATTTTGCTAAAAACAAATAATTTTGCTAAAAACAAATAATTTTGCTAAAAACAAATAATTTTGCTAAAAACAAATAATTTTGCTAAACTCTTCTCGGAAACTGTCACAGATTTCTTCAACACACTTACGAAGAAATGTATATTATATATTTTTTTTCTTCTTGTTCAAAAGAAAAATCATTATAAATTGAGTTCAATACCAGTAGCAACAATTGCAATTTCATCATTATAGATTTTTTTTCTTGCATTGCAAATGTATACTATATTTTTATTAATTAAATTAAAAAAAAAAACAGAAAGCAAAATAAAAAAATCAATTTGCCATAATAACTACAACACAAAACGGTCAATAATTGAAAAAAATAAATAAAAAATCTAGTGTATCAGCTACTTGTACTGTTTTCAAAAAAAAAATAAAAATAATGGTCAAGAAAATTGCAATTTTATGCATACCATTAAAAAAAAAAAGAAAAAAATCATAATTGAGTTTAACACAAAACGCTGATTTTAAGTTAAAACAAAAGAAGGCTAAATCAAGCGAATGCTTTTTAAATTGTTTACAAAAAAAAAAATAATTTTTTTTGAACAAAATATTTAAGAGATTATTTGAACTATAACATATGCACGTACGTAACAAAGTGTTAATTGCCAATATTGGTAAAAGAAATCGAAACAGAAAACAAAAAAATAAAAAATCATCATCATATAATCCATAGCACAAGAAAAGAAGATACAAATCAATGATTTGCAGCTTGGCTATACTTGGACCATAGAGATGGAGTAGTGTGGAGCCATGATGATATGCATATGTTGGCTATAAACACCAGTAAAGGCTAACAAAGAAGATATAATATATAAAATTTGTACAGCAACATCTTTTAGCATTTGTAGTTAGTAGCAGCTGATATTGTTTCAATTACCAACAACATGAATCAGCAAAGAACTAAAAGAACATATGTATGTATGTTGTTATGTTCTGAAAATCATTGAAGATGCTACTTTATGGTACTCCACATATGTATGTGTATAAAAGCATGTAAAAAAAATGCTACTTGTATCTTTCTTGGTTTATAGTTTTTTTTTTTTGTATTGACTGATTCATAACTACAAACTACATACACTACTACTGCTACTGACTTAGCCATGATTGCTTGGACGCTCTGACGGAACAAACAATCGACCAACCGGCATAATTTAACCAAAAGAAGCCAAGTAACCGTAAGCCTTATTTTCTTTCTCTTTTAACAGCAATTTGTGCATCATGCAACTGCTACCCGGTAATACTATGCTGATAACTACACTTGCTAAAAAAATGTAAGTAGAGAAAAAAAAAATATAAACAATAAAAAAAAAATGGCTAAAAAAATTAATTTGCTAAAAATTTAAATAAATTTGTTAAAACTTAACAGTTTTTGCTATAAAAAATAGTTTTGCTAAAATCAAGTAATTTTGCTAAAATCAAGTAGTTTTGCTAAAATCAAGTAGTTTTGCTAAAATCAAGTAGTTTTGCTAAAATCAAGTAGTTTTGCTAAAAGCAAGCAGTTTTGCTAAAAACGAATTTTTTGCTTAAAACTAATAGTTTTGCTAAAAACGAATAGTTTTGCTAAAATCAAGTAGTTTTGCTAAAAACGAATTGTTTTGCTTAAAACGAATAGTTTTGCTAAAAATTAATAGTTTTGCTAAAAACAAATAGTTTTGCTAAAAACAAATAGTTTTGCTAAAAACAAATAGTTTTGCTAAAAACAAATAGTTTTGCTAAAAACAAATAGTTTTGCTAAAAACAAAAAATTATTAGTGTCTGACCGAATACACCTTTTTTGGCCGAAGCCGAATGTTCAAAAAAAAGTTATTTATTTATTAGTAAAACCAAGTAAAACTCGACTTGGAAAAATACACAAATGTATAAAAATGTTGTTTACAACGATTTATTTTGAGCCAAAATTTTATTTTAGGCATTTTTGTAAATACATTTTTTTTTGAGTGTAATTTTTTTCGATCGAAAAATTTGTTTGAGTGTAAAATCTTGTTTTAGCTGCGAAAACACTTAATAAAATGTTTTTGTGGCTTACTAATGTGATTCAAAGTGTGTTTAGTGTGTTTTTCAACACGCGAGTACAAATTTTATACAATTATTCGGTATTCGGCCAAAAATGTAGCAGAAGCCGAATAGTGCTTTTTGGCCGAAAAAAACAAATAGTTTTGCCTAAAGCTAATAGTTTTGCTAAAAACGAATAGTTTTGCTAAAAACGAATAGTTTTGCCAAAAACGAATAGCTTTGCTAAAAACGAATAGTTTTGCTAAAAAAAGAGTAGTTTTGCTAAAAACTAAAAGTTTTGTTAAAAATAAATAGTTTTGCTAAAAACTAATAATTTTGTTAAAAAGAAATAGTTTTGCTAAAAACTAATAGTTTTGCTAAAAACAAAAGTTTTGTTAAAAACTTTTAGCTTTGCTAAAAACGAATAGTTAAACTAAAAACCGAAAGTTTTACAAAAAACGAACAGTTTTACTAAAAAAAGTATAGTTTTGCTAAAAACAAAGTTTTGCTAAAAACAAAGTTTTGCTAAAAACAAAGTTTTGCTAAAAACAAAGTTTTGATAAAAACAAATAGTTTTGCTAAAAACATATTGAGTTGAGTTAAGGGTGGGTTGTACAAGCCCAAAAATAAGTAAATTTTCTAGGCAAGTCCATGGCGCTCAGACTTAAAATAGTCCATTGTACCGTACCCTGAAAAGAAAGATTAAGTAAGGGTGATAAAAGGTTGAGAAGGAAAAGAAAGAAAAGTGCTTGTTCAGAATTTCTCAGTTGCTTTCACAAACTTGAGAAAATCAGACAAGGGAAGTCTATGGACCGTGTCCATAGACAGAATATCAGAACCCAATATCCGCAGTCTAGCCCTTGAGAACGCTGGACAACAACAGACGTAATGTTCAGTTGTGTCATCATCCTCAAGACAAGCCACGCATAATGGGTCTGATAAGACACCTAATCTCGTCATATGACGAGCACAGGCATCATGTCCCGTAATTAAGCCAGTAAGTCTGCGACAGTCTATTCTACTGAGGCTGAGTAAATAGTTAGCCACTTTCTTGTCTGGCTTAATCACAAAACGTTTGGTATTCTTGCATGCCAACTCATTTGACCATCTTTCAATGAAAGTTTCTTTCATATGAGAGTTGATCCAACGCATCAGCCATGTCAAGCCAATACCAATTTGAGGTTCCGGATTGTAAGGAATTGTATCAGAGCCAAGATTTGCCAAAGAGTCGGCAATCTCGTTTCCCCGTATTCCCCTATGACCCGGAACCCACAGAAGACTGACGCTATTCCCACATGAGACCTCATTGAGTCTGCGTCTACATTCCTGGACAATTTTGGATGAAGTGACTGGAGATTCAAGTGCAATGAGCGCAGCCTGGCTGTCACTGCAAATACTGATTCTTCTATTACTCCATCTGTTCCTAATTATCCAGGTCCAAAAACATATAGTTTTGATAAAAACGAATAGTTTTGATAAAAACGAATAGTTGTGATAAAAACAAATAGTTTTGCTAAAAACATATAGTTTTGCTAAAAACGAATAGTTTCGTTAAAAACAAATAGTTTTTTTAAACAAATTTTTAAAAACGAATAGCTTTTTTTAAAATACAAATAGTTTTTCTAAGAGCATATATTTTTGCTTAAAATGAATAGTTAAGCTAAGCTTATAGCTATTAGTTTTGTTTAAAGAAATAGTTTTGTTAAAAGGAAAAAAGTTTTTCTAAAAAAACAAATAGTTTTATAAAAAAGCAAGTAGTTTTTTTAAAAAAAGTGAATAGTTTTGTTAAAAAAACAAATAGTTTTTCAAAAAAGAAAACAGCTTTTTTTTTTTAAAGCAAAAAGTTTTGCCACAAAAGCAATAGTTTTATTAAAAGAAATCGTTTTTCTAAACACCAACTGTTTTGCAAAAAAAAAAAAAAAAATCGTTTAGCTAAAAAAAACAAGTTTTGCTAAAAAAAATCGTTTTGCTAAAAAAAAAACAGGGGGCTAATCACGTAAAACGAAAACGATTGACGATGCATAAACGACATCAAAATACATATCGTTTTGAAGGGAAATTTGAAAGTTTTTCTTTTTTTTTTAATTTTATCGACCTTTTTCTCTATTATCTAACGTTTTTTGGAATTTCCAATCAGGCTTTCAAGGTCAAATTATATCCTATATGCAAATAAAAGACTTATTTCATATTTTTCTCCGACGTTTCGTAGGTTGTTTTCCTACCTCTTCAGGGATAAGTTTTATTGAATTTTATTTTATTATTAAAGAGTGTTGTCCAACCCAGAAACATTTAAAAAATTGGAAACATTCTGTTTAGTTTAGGAACAACAAGGCTCCAAAAATCGACGATAATCAACTCTCGTTTAACGTGATCACAGTCCAATTTTACTAAGCCCAAATAGTTTTGCTAAGTTTTGCTAAAAACTAATAGTTTTGCTAAAAACTAATAGTTGTGCTAAAAACTAATAGTTGTGCTAAAAATGCCGAAAACTAATAATTTTGCTAAAAACTAACAATTTTGCTAAAAGCTATTAGTTTTTCTAGAAACATATAGTTTTGCTAAAACAAAAAAGTTTTGCTAAAAAAAATATAGTTTTGCTAAAAACTAATAGTTTTACTAAAAACTAATAGTTTTACTAAAAACTAATAGTTTTACTAAAAACTAATAGTTTTACTAAAACCTAATAGTTGTGCTAAAAAAAAAATCGTTTTGCTACAAAAAAAAATCGTTTTGCTACAAAAAAAATCGTTTTGCTACAAAAAAAAATCGTTTTGCTAAAAAAAAATCGTTTTGCTAAAAAAAATCGTTTTGCTAAAAAAAAGTTTTGCTAAAACAAAAAACTAGTTTTACTAAACCCGAATAGTTTTGCTAAGTTTTGCTGACAACTAATAGTTGTGCTAAAAACTAATAGTTTTGCAAAAAACTGATAGTTTTGCTAAAAACTAATAGTTTTGCTAACAACTAATAGTTTTGCTAAAAACTAATAGTTTTGCTAAAAACCAATAGTATTGCTAAAAACTAATAGTTTTGCTAAAAACTAATAGTTTTGCTAAAAACTAATAGTTTTACCAAAAACTAACAGTTTTGCCGAAAACTAATAATTTTGCTGAAAACTAATAATTTTGCTAAAAGCTATTAGTTTTTATAGAAACAAATAGTTTTGCTAAAACAAAAAGTTTTGCTAAAAAAAAATATAGTTTTGCTAAAAACAAAAAATTAAAAATTTGCGAGTAGTTTTTGAGAATTTTGCTGAAAGAAAAATATTTTAGAGCCTAATAATTTTTCAATAGGGTTTTCCTCAGAATTCGTTCTGTGGAAAAAAGAAATTCAAAACCCGCGAGAATGGTATTTAAATATTTTTTTAAATATTTTAAATATTTTTTTGTGAGTGTACCATCCCGTTTAACAATCAATTTGCACATACAAAGTCAATTACATATATGTATATAAATTTTTGCTTACTACCACATACTTAAAACTTAATCAAACATTAAAATCCATTTACAACAAAATAGAGTGAGTAACTTATATGCAGCAATGCAATGAAATGCAATCAACAAACAAATAGCAGAAGCACACCAAGTCTCAATTTTTGTTTGCCAAGTTTCATTTGGCATAAATGTGGCTTCAGTCAACAACAACAACAACAACAACCGAGAAATAAAAACAGCCATCATGCATTACGGGCGTCGGCAGATTGTCTATAAGTCTGTCTGACGTGTCACTTTGACCATTCTTCAATAGTCTCTAGTCTTTTTTTACGTTCAATCATCATGTGGAACCGTTACGCTTAAACTGTATGGTTTAAAAACAATTTCTTTACAACATTGTTGTACAAAAATCCATTAACAATTTATTTGTATTTTAGTCTAAAATCAATACAACAGTTTACACTCAACTCCCCCAAATTATAAAATTTTCACTGTTTTGTTTAGAGATTTTAAGAAAGCAAGGAAAAATCAGGATGACTTTAAATTTAATGAAGAGTTGAAGGATTTTGAACTCTGGAAGGTTTCAAAATTTATTTGTTTTTAAGACTAAAACACAACAGTTTACATTTCCCATCTCCAAATTATTGAATTAAAATTGATTTTAGATATTTTAAGAAGGCAATGAAAAAAATTATGAGTCCGAATCAAATTAGAATTGCAGGACTTTGAACCCTGAAAGGAAATTTTTCTTAGAAACTACTATGATTTTTTTGTGTAAAATTTTTTTTGCAAAATTTTATTTCTTCGTTATAAAATTTCAGAATTAGTTTTGGTCAAATATCAGGTATAAATTCGGTTAAAGACCCTCTGCAAAAGGGCAAAAGTGGTAAATCAAAAAGTCAAAAAAATTTATTTCAGAAGATCCTTTTTCACAGGTTCTACTCTTCAGAAAAGTATAATTTTACTTCAAGAAACATCTGCATCAAAACGAAAAACAAAAATAATCAAATTGATGACGATTTAAATCTTCCTTTCTAAATTTATATTGTGACCAATAAAAAATGAAATGATTTTTTTTTTGTTTGTTACAAAATTAAAAATTTTTTTGTGAAAGGGAGCTTAATTATCATCTTCACACCACAATTTGACCGACCTTGACCATACCACCTCAAACGTCGTAGAGTTGAAAAAACTAATTAAATGAAGAGATACCTAATCATACATTAATGAAAACAAATGTCAAGGCAAACTAAAATTATGAAAAGCTAAATTTTTAAAGACTTGCAAAAAAATATTTGCTAACATTTTCTGCAAAAAAAAAAAAAACTACTAAATATATTAACAAAAAATATATTTATAAAAAATATTACCACAGGTTAAATGGTTTTTTGTTAAAAAAAAATTAATGATGGTTAAGTAACGATAACACAGGAAAGAAACTGAAAATTTAAATGATGTTTTAATTTAAAACAAGTTTTTTAAGAAAATTAAACAATTAATTTTGAAACTAATGTTTAACAACGATTAAATTAAGATTTGGGAGAAAAAAGTTGCCAAAAAAACAAGTACTGTGAATTTTAATGGTTTTTGAATAAAATTTAGGATTTTATTAAAAACAACGATTTTTAGAATCAAAAAACACCTGACACAAATATCATGACATAATTGTCATGACATAAATTATTATATATTATTATCATATTATAAAATTAGTAAAAATTACATATATTTTTGGAACTTTTTCTCAAAACATATAACATTTTTGTCTAGACTTAATGTTTACATCACGATGAATGCGATAAAATTGCAGAAAATGCATTTAAGTGTCTTTTTACATAAAATCCATTCATAACATTAGTCTGCGATAAGTCCATTCTCTTAAGTAAAAACATTGATATTTATGTTATACTAATAATATTTATGTAAACTCAAATAAAACTTATGTTAAGACAAATGAGATTAATGTGAAGACTTACCCCCAGTTTATGTAACACGAACGTCATTTGTCTGCAACGAATTTTCATGTATTTTGTTTTTGTAACAAAAACAAAATACATGCAAATTTGTCGCAGACGAATGGCGTTCGTGTTACGGAAACTGGAAATTAAAATTTATGTCAAAATATCTGATATTTATGTCAGAACATGATGTTAATGTCGAAATCATATCAAATCAAATAATGTCGAGACATAAAATGTATGTCATGACAGATTTTTTTTTTAATTTATGTCAAGACATAAAATTTATGTCAAGACACAAAATGTATGTCAACACGTAAAATGTATATAAAAACACACAATTTATTTCAAGACATAATATTAATTTCAAGATATGAAATTTATATCAAGACAAAAATTACTGTCAATACATAAACAATATGTCAAGACATAAAATATATGTCAAAAAAAAAATTTATGTCAAAAAATAGAATTTATGTCAAGACCTAAAATGTATGTCAATACATAAAAATTATGTCGAGACACAAAATTTATATCAAAAAATAAAATTTATGTCACGACATAAAATTTATGTCAAGAGATAAAATTTATGTCAAGACATAAAATAATTTATGTAAAACATAAAATTTATACCCACGGTTTGGTATTGATTCGAACCCCTTAAATTTATATGAATATATAAAACTTATGTAAGTTTTAGAAGAACAAATATCAGATATTAAATTTTCCGAGGTTATATGGTAATTTTATCAAAGAGGACGTTTGTATTGGAATCGGTATAAACAGGGACCCTTTTTTTATTTTAATTTTAATTCAATAAAGCAGTTAAAACTTCCAATTTCAAGGTATGAAATTTATGGCAAGAATATAAAATGTATATCAAGGCATAAAATGAAATTTATGTCAAGAAATGAAATTGATGTCAAGATATGAAAAAGTTTATGTCGACATAAAATTTATGTTAAGACAGGAAATATATGCTCATATATGAAATTTATGTTATGACAAAAAAAAAAAAATGTCAAGACATGAAATGTATGTATGTCGAGACATGAAATGTATGTCGAGACATGAAAATTATGTCAAGATATAAAAAATTATGTGATGATATAAAAATTATATGAAGATATAAAAATTATATGAAGATATAAAAATTATGTCAAGACATAAAAATTAGGTCAAGATATGAGATTAATGTGAAGACATGAAATTTATGTCAAGACATAAAATTTAAATTAAAAATTTAAATAAATATCAGATTTTGACACAAATTTCATGTTTTTACATAATTTTCGTGGCTTGATATTAATTTTGTGTCTTGGCATAAATTTCATATATGGATAAAAATTTTATATCTGGACATAAATTTCATATCTAGACATAAATTTTATGTCTTGACATAAACTTTATGTCAAGATATAAAATTTATGTAAAGACATAAAATTTAGGTAAAGACATAAAATTTATGTATATATATGAGGCATTCCACACCAAATGTCCAGCGAAAAAAAACATGTGTACCGTAAACTTCTGAATAGGTGATATGGATAGCCCTATATGGAACTTAGAAAATTGCGTTTTTGGTTTTTCAATTTTTCAAAAACTGGGCTTAGGAGGCGTGGTCAAATATTGGAAAAATTGTCAAATTTGTGGCGAGTTGCCTTGATTAAATATTTATCACATTAAAACGGAATGCACCACAATGTCAAAAATTTACATTCTTATATAGTTTTGTATGGGCTATCGATTAAAATTTTTTTTTTTGGAAAATTTTCAGAACCCGTTCTGAAATTTTCCATTTTTAAAAAAGTCAATTTATCAAAAATCCGGCCACTTTTTTTTTCTTTTTTATTTATTTTTTTAAAAGTTTAAATGTTTGTCCATCCACACAAAAAAAATCAGAAACATGTTCATCTTTTTTTTCGAGAAAATCGCATTTGAACTTTAAATTTCATAACAATTTAGTAATTTGCTTGTATTTTCTTGTGTCAACAGAGCGTATGACGAATATTTATGCAATTATTATTACTCATTCGCAACTTTAAAACAAAGAAATACAAGCAAATATCAAAATTGTTATAAAATTTAAAGTTCAAATGCGATTTTCTCGAAAAAAAAGATGAACGTGTTTCTGATTTTTTTTGTGTGGATGGACAAACATCTAAACTTTTAAAAAAATAAATAAAAAAGAAAAAAAAAGTGGCCGGATTTTTGATAAATTGACTTTTTTAAAAAATGGAAAATTTCAGAACGGGTTCTGAAAATTTTCCAAAAAAAAAAATTTTAATTGATAGCCCATACAAAACTATATAAGAACGTAAATTTTTGACATTGTGGTGCATTCCGTTTTAATGTGATAAATATTTAATCAAGGCAACTCGCCACAAATTTTACCATTTTTCCAATATTTGACCACGCCTCCTAAGCCCAGTTTTCGAAAATTTTAAAAACCAAAAACGCAATTTTCTTAGTTACATATAGGGCTATCCAAACAACCTATTCAGAAATTTACGGGACACATGTTTTTCTGTAGCGGGACATTTGGTGTGGAATGCCTCATATGTCCTTTATTTAATTAAATATTAATAGAAATAGAAATACATATCGATTTTTAATTAATACTTAAATAAAAGTTCAAAGTGAACATAGGGCGTCTTTTATTTGAATTAATTGACGTTTCTGTAATCATTTTGATTTAGGAATGAGGGCTGATTAGACCACTGCATCCCGATCCTAGTGTTGGGGCTGCCAACTACCTCTAGGCAGGTTGCCTTCTCACTCTAGCTGCCACCAGACGGTTGTCTGAATGGCATTACCAGGGAATACTTGGTCTAAGACCGGAAGTAGTGAGCTGCTTGGAAAATTCATACAGAGGAATTGCTTCTTGCTATTCCCAAGTGAATAGCAGACAGAGAGCGTTCCGCACCAAAGTGCACCTCTGCGAAAGTCCCCATTCCCCCAAATTTATGTAAAGACATAAAATTTATGTCAAAACATAAAATTTATTACAAGACATAAAATTTATGTCAAGACTTAAAATTTATGTCAAGATATGAAATTTATGTCCAGATATGAAAATTTTTATCCATATATAAAACTTTTGTCAATACACAAAATTTATGTCAAGCCACGAAAATTATGTAAAAACATGAAATTTATGTCAAAATCTGATATTTATGCCACGAAATTTAAATTACGACATGAAATTTATATCAAGACATTAAATTTATGTCAAGACATGAAATGTATGTCAAGACATGAAATTTATGTCAAGACATGAAATTTATGTCAAAACTTGAAATTGAGGTGAAAACCTGAAATTAATGATGTGAAAACCTGATATTTATGCCACGAAATTTAAATTAAGACATGAAATTTATGTCAAGATATAAAATTTATGTCAAAACCTGAAATTTATGTCAAAACCTGAAATTTATGTCAAAACCTAAAATTTATGTTAAAACCTTAAATTTGAGTCAAACCCTGAAATTTGTGTCAACAAAACTTTAAATTTATATCAAAACCTGAAATTTATTTCAAAACCTGAAATTTATGTCAAAACCTGAAATTTATGTCAAAACCTGAAATTGATGTCAAAACCTGAAATTTATGTCAAAACCTGAAATTTATGTCAAAACCTAAAATTTATGTCAATACATGAAATTTATGACAAAACCTGAAATTTATGTCAAAACCTGATATTTATATCAAAACCTGAAATTTATATCAAAACCTGAAATTTATATCAAAACCTGAAATTTATTACAAAACCTGAAATTTATGTCAAAACCTGAAATTTATGTCAAAACCTGAAATTTATGTCAAAACCTGAAATTTATGTCAAAACCTGAAATTTATATCAAAACCTGAAATTTATGTCAAAACCTGAAATTTATGTCAAAACCTGAAATTTATGTCAAAACCTGAAATTTATGTCAAAACCTGAAATTTATGTTAAAAACTGAAATTTATGTCAAAACCTGATATTTATATTAAAACCTGAAATTTATGTCAAAACATGAAATATATGTCAAAACCTGAAATTTATGTCAAAACCCGAAATTTATGTCAAAACCTGAAATTTATGTCAAAACCTGAAATTTATGTCAAAACCTGAAATTTATGCCAAAACCTGAAATTTATGTCAAAACCTGAAATTTATATCAAAACCTGAAATTTATGTCAAAACCTGAAATTTATGTCAAAACCTGATATTTATATCAAAACCTGAAATTTATATCAAAACCTGAAATTTATGTCAAAACCTGAAATTTATGTCAAAACCAAAAATTTATGTCAAAAAAATTTATGTCAAGAAAAAAGAAATATAGGAAAAATTGCTCAGATTCTGAGGATTTTTCTATAAGAAAAATTGCTCAGATTCTGAGAAATTTTCTATAAGAAAAATTGCTCAGATTCTGAGAAATTTTCTATAAGAAAAATTGCTCAGATTCTGAGAAATTTTCTATAAGAAAAATTGCTCAGATTCTGAGGATTTTTCTATAAGAAAAATTGCTCAGATTCTGAGAAATTTTCTATAAGAAAAATTGCTCAGATTCTGAGAAATTTTCTATAAGAAAAATTGCTCAGATTCTGAGAAATTTTCTATAAGAAAAATTGCTCAGATTCTGAGAAATTTTCTATAAAAAAAATTGCTCAGATTCTGAGAAATTTTCTGTAAGAAAAATTGCTCAGATTCTGAGAAATTTTCTATAAGAAAAATTGCTCAGATTCTGAGAAATTTTCTATAGGAAAAATTGCTCAGATTCTAAGGATTTTTCTATAAGAAAAATTGCTCAGATTTTAGGGATTTTTCTACAAGAAAAATTGCTCAGATTCTAAGGAATTTTCTATAAGAAAAATTGCTCAGATTCTGAGGAATTTTCTATAAGAAAAATTGCTCAGATTCTGAGGATTTTTCTATAAGAAAAATTGCTCAGATTCTGAGGATTTTTCTATAAGAAAAATTGCTCAGATTCTGAGGATTTTTCTATAAGAAAAATTGCTCAGATTCTGAGGATTTTTCTATAAGAAATAATGCTCAGATTCTGAGGATTTTCTGTAAGAAAAATTGCTCAGATTCTGAGAAATTTTCTATAAGAAAAATTGCTCAGATTCTGAGAAATTTTCTATAAGAAAAATTGCTCAGATTCTGAGAAATTTTCTATTAGAAAAATTGCTCAGATTCTGAAAATTCCTCAGAATCTGAGAAATTTTCTATTAGAAAAATTGCTCAGATTCTGAGAAATTTTCTATAAGAAAAATTGCTCAGATTCTGAGGATTTTTCTATAAGAAAAATTGCTCAGATTCTGAGGAATTTTCTATAAGAAAAATTGCTCAGACTCTGAGGATTTTTCTCAAGAAAAATTGCTCAGATTCTAAGGATTTTTCTATAAGAAAAATTGCTCAGATTCTGAGGATTTTTCTATGAGAAAATTGCTCAGATTTTGTAAATTTTCAATATGAAAAATTTTTCAGATTCTGAGATTTTTTTTTTTATCCTCAGAATCTGAGCAATTTTTCTTTAAAAATTTTGATTTGAAAATTTAATTTGATTATTTCATTGAAAACACATTGGAAACCTTCCCCTTTTATTTCTATTTTTTAAGAAAACAGTTTTAAAAAATCAATACATAACATTATTTGAACAACGCGTCAGCAATAATTAATCAATATTAATTAAAGCAACAACATCAAAAGAGAAAAAAAATATTGAAAAATGATCATATAGTCACAATGCCCAAAAATAAAAGGCCTAACACAATATGAACCATAATGAAACAATAAAAAAAGTTTCGATAGGCTTAAATTTGATTTGTACCAAAATTAAAAAAAAAAAAAAAAAAAAAATGGAGGTTATAACGAATTTAGCATCCGGTTTTATAAAAGAATCTTAATAAAAAAATAATTATGATTTTTTTTTTTTATATTTTGAAGATTCAATTCAATTCGATTTTTTTGAAAACTTTTTATAAAAAAAATTATTCAGAGTCTGTGAAAATTAAAAATCCGAAAATTTTCTATATTTTATTATAAAAAAGATTCAGGCTTTTGTGACTTGGGCAAAATGCTTAGTTTCCCAAGTTTTTTTAGAAAGAAACAAATTTCTAAGATATAAAGACTTTTTTGACTGGAACATTTTTTTTTTTTGTCTGGTTTTTTTTATGGAATTTGTTTTTAAACTGAAACTTTTACTATAAAAAAAATTGCTCAGAATCTGAATATATATAATTTTGTCATTCCGTTTGTAACTCATCGAAATATCGGTCTGGGACACCATAAAGTATATATATTCATGATCCCCGATCGATTTTAACACATTCTAGCGATGTCCGTCTGCCCGTGATCACGGCCAAAATATTACACGGAGATAACTGAAACTTTACATATTTATTGGAAGTTCTCCCGAGAAGTTTGGTATTGTATTTGAGCGATATCGGTTCAGCGTTTCAAAAGTTATGAACGAAAATGTAAGGACACCTCAAAAATTTTAGTACATTCAACATAACCTAAAAATACAAAATGCTTTAATTCGGCTGCTGGTTGACTTATGTGAACTGAATTGAACACTAAATGGTATTTAAACAATTACAAACATATTTTTTGACAAAAAAAGAAAAAAAATCGCGGATTTTTTTTTTCGCTGAAATTTTTTTCAATTTTTTTTTTTTTTTTCAAACTAATTTCCTTTTAAATAAAGTTTTTGCAATAATCTTTTTGAAATTGTGGAGGATATCACTACTTGTGTCCGACCGAATATTCGGCTTCGGCTTCGGCCAAAAAGCACTATTCGGCCACTATTCGGCTTCGGCCACATTTTTGGCCGAATATTACCGAGTGAATTAATATTTTTGTTTGGAAATTAACGATTTGTCATTTAAATTCTCTATGCTACTTGTAGTATAGGGTTTTTATATTTTTGCTAAGTAGTCTTGACAATGGAATCTGACAAATTCCGAAACACGTGCTGGCTAAGTAATGCAACAAAGTAAAATCAATTTGAAACAGACAAATTAATTTTTTGAAAATTTATCTATGACAATATAATAGTTTTAATTAAAAAAAGGAAAAATTACCTCGAGCTAGAATAAAAAAAAAATGCAAAACTATAATATTTTAAAGGTCGAATAAAAAAAATTTTATTTATTAATAAAAATTAATCAGAATTTGGAGTATTTTTCTTGAAAATTATTCTATGAGAATATCATACACTCAAAATAATAACTCTGTTAAATACTCTGTAAAATGACTGTAATCTCAATTCGACAGATATTTGACAAAGTTATCTGTCGAAATACAGATTTTAAGAAAATACTTTGTATTTTATTGTGACCGAAAAACAAAATTTTTTAAAATTGGAGTTACTCATTAAAAACTCGTAATTTTCACAAAAATAAAAAAGTAAATATACAATTTGGAAGCATTAAAGAGGGAAATTTAACAAAATTTTAATTTTAATTAATTTAATTTTAATTAATGTTTTTGAAGCAGTGAAGTTTTACTCATAAAATAGATTTAACTAAGTAAAACTTTGTAATTTTACAGAGTTTTTTTTTGTAAAATTTTGAACTCATTAAATGTATTTAACTAAAACTTTGTAAATATACAGAGTTTTATTGGTAAATTTCTTTTTGGTTTTATCAATATTTTACAGATAATTCTGTAAATTTTTAGTTTTTTTATCGAAATAATTTTACAGAGTTTTCTTCGTAAAATAACAAAAAATCTTGCTGGTTGGAAATCTATTGTATTTTCTGCTGGCTTAGCAGAGTATCTCTGTAATTTAACAGAGTGATTATTTTGAGTGTAGTTTTACTTAGTAAAGGAACTAGAATAAACCTACTCAAAAATTTTATATTTTAAAGGTCGAATAAAACAATTTTTATTTCTTAATAAAAATTATTCAGAATTTTTATATATTATATCATATTTTTTTTTTATAAATAAAAGTCTGAAGATTTTTTAGGAAAATTTGCAAAGTCCGACCGAATATTTGGTTTCGGTCTCGGTTTCGGCCGAATAATGGGGTTTCGGCCTCTATTCGGTATTCGGCAAAATTTTGGCCGAATATTAGCCGAAACCGAAACTTTTTGGTATTTTAAAAAATATGTAAAAAAGTCGGTGAATTTTTTGATTTCGTATTTTATTACACTAGTTTCAGTTCAATTGAAGAAAATGTTACAAGTTTATGCAATAAATGTAAAACTGTTTCAGTTCAAAAACTATTTTCTTCTAATCTGTAAATGAAATATAAAATTTTTTTGTAAGTTTTTTAAAAAACATATTTTTTTTTCAAAAATACAACAATTTCTATGGTTTAAAAGCATTATATGCTGTATATTAATATTTAACAACTTTTCGGTTCGGTTTCGGTTCGGCCTCGAAAACTGGTTTCGGTCGGACTCTAAAAATTTGTTTAGAATCTGTAACTTTTTCTACAGAAAATATTCTTCGAATCTGTTGAATTTTGTCTATAGGAAAAATATCAACGAATCTTAAGGACATTTCTTAGAGAAGTATTGATTTCTCTCTACAAAAAATAAATCAAGAGAATAAAATTATTTTCCTTTAATAAAAAATGTATAATCAGAGTGATCTGCTTTAAGATTTTTTTTTTTTTTTTTTAAATCTGCGTTTTATTAAAAATATTATTAAATTGTTATAAATATAAAAAATCTTACCTTTTTAAAGAATAAAGTTTTTAAATCCGTTTAAGAAAAATTTTAGCTTAAAAGGAACCTTAAATTTTCAAAATTTATGTTGATTAAAGATGTTTTAAATATTTTTTAAAAATTTTTTAAAGATTTTGAATTTAAAAATTTGTTTCAATTAATCACAGTTTTCAATAAAATTTGTATTCTGAAATTTTTTGTATAGAATTTTAAGCACAAAACAAACTAATTCAAAAATATTAATTTTTTTGTTAAGAAAATGATCTATCAAAAATAAATAATAAAAAAACACACATTAAGAAATTAAAGAAAAACACACAAACAAAATTAAAAGATAAAAAAAAGTCAAACCAGAATAATATTGACGGTCTTGAGTTTTTCGAATGAATGAAAAGAAAAAAAATTGAAGGAAATTCCAAAAAAGAAGAATACACAAAAAAAAGATATAAAAAGCACTTGTTCAAAAAAAAAAAAAAAAAAAAAAAAAACTGAAAATCTTTTTTTTTTTTTTCAATATTTTGAACTGAAATCCCGGTAAATTCTGTCGATAATAAACATTTTTTGTTATAATTTTTTATTGTTTTATAAAATTTTTATAGTTTTATTATTTTTTTAATTTGTTTTTTGTTAAAAAAATATTTTTTTGAAAATTTTTAAAAAAAAAAAATTCAAACTTTATTTTTTAATTTTTTGTTCAAAAAACTACCGTCTCCGTACCTTTTTTCGTGTCAAGAAACGTGTTGTATGTAAGAAATTATACTGAAGCCAAAGAAAAGCAAGAAAAAAATAATTCCAAAACCTAAATTGTATATTTTTATTTTATTTTTTTTTTTGCTTTTAACCACCAATACAAACACATGCAACAAGCGGTATTAATACATTAAATATGTGTAAATATATGTGTAAAAATAAGAAATATACATACATTTGTATATAATCATATTAACACACACACAATTAAGATGTGTACACATACACATACAAATAGCTAATGGTAAGAAGACTGTCAGTTTGAATACTGACAACTACACCTTTTTTAAAGTAAGACTTTAATTGTAAAGACACGGTTTTGGGTTTCCGTAGCTAATAAGCCAACTCAACAGTGTAATTATAGAGTTGCCAAGAGAGCAAAAAAACTCCTAAATTCTACACACACAAAAAAAAACTTTGTCAAATTACTAGGATAAGTCTCGTAATCCCATTTTACCAATATTTGATAGTTTTCCTTGTTTTTAAACAAATCGAAATTTACAATTTTTTTTTTGTAATTTAACAAATTTTTTGGTAATTTTACAAATTTTCAAGATAATTTTACAAAAAAAAATCTAGTAAATTCACGAGAATTCCTTGTAATTTTAATTGCGCCAAAAAAACTGTAAATTTACAATTTTATTGGTAACAAGCTTGTAAAATTACAAAATTATTGGTAAAAAGCTTGTAAAATTACTAGGAATTCTCGTAAAATAGGAGGTAGCAAAAAATCTAGTAAAATTACAAAACCTCTGTAAATTTTATCGTGTCAAAAAATTTTTATATTTACAACTTTATTAGTAAAAGCCTTGTTAAATTACAAAATTATTGATAAAAATCTTGTAAAATTACTAGGAATTTTTGTCAAATAGGAGGTAGCAAACAAAAAAAATTGCAAGTTTTTCTTGTAATTTTACAAGTTTTTTTTTTTTTTGAGTGTAAATAATTAATTGAAATTAACAATTTTACTCTTTTAAGCATTTTACTTTTTTAAACATTTTGATCAAAAATATGTGTGATATCAGTGTTGCCATTTTGACGCTTTTCGGGTATTTTCTGGTGCTTTTTTTGTCTTTTTACCCGGAGTTTTTTACGAATACCCTTTTTTAAAATAACGGGTATTCATGGTGCTTTTTTATTTTTTCGTGACGCTTTTGGTGCTTTTTATAAAAACTTTGTGATTTTGTTATTATTTCTTTTTGTTGATTATTTTTATGTTAAGGTCTTTCAGCAAATATTTACTGACATTTTTGTAGCAAAACTATAATTTTTGTACGTTTTTCTGGAGTGTTGTATTTTAAAACAATTCTAAAATTTGCTGGCAAAATTATGAACTGCCTTCAAGTATTTACAGTCAAATTTATTCAAATCAATGCTATCAAATATCATTTACAAAAGAGGTATTTAAAAAAAAATATTTTGTTGGCGTGATGACAATTAGGGTGTTCAATTAATCGGCTTTTTTTATTGTTCGATTAAACAATTAATCGATATTTGGCATTTCTGACTTATTCGATTAAACGAATAAAATTTTAAAATTGCTCGATTAATCGAATAATTCCAAATTCAGAAATTTTCTAAATTACAAGATTTTTTTCCGACATTTTAGAACAAAATTGGTACTTGATTTAATAAAAAATATTAGTTTAAAGTATTTTAGCATTCTATTAACAAAAAATAAATTAAAACAAACGCAAAGGCATTACAAAATGTATCGAAATTTAAGTTTTCTGCAATTTCTTTTTAAGAAAATTAAAAAAAAATAATTTTGGAGATTTGAAAAATATGTAGAATTCAAAAGTTTTTTTAGTTGTCAAATTTATATGGATTACCGATATCACAAATATTTTATATGTACTATCTGACTACATTTGGGAAAATGTTAAACACAAAATATATTTTTTTTAAATTTAGTCGGTTTTTGTCCAAAACACGAAACTTTCACCAATTTTAGCGCGGTCAAAGAGTCAACCAATTTGGCCCAAAATTTCATCAGATACTTATTTTAGGTAGTTTATAAAATTCAAGCTTTAGGATCAGCGAAAATCAGAAAACATTTTAAAATAGGGACCACTCTAGTAAACACGACAGTTTTTTTTTGTATTCCAACGGCCACATACATTTTGTTTGTTAATTTGACTTAAAACTTTTAAAAAATTATACATATTTCCAGAAAAACCATGTATTATTATTCGATTAATCGGCATAAATTCTTCGATTAATCCTTTAATCGAAATTAGCAATTTTAAATTAATCGAACACTTATTCGTCTAAAATTTTTCGATTAATCGAACAAGAATTAATCGACTGAACACCCTAATGACAATGGAACAGATTTATTTGAAAATTGTTTATTTTTTTATAAAGACAAATATTTTTATTTAAAATTTTGTGTTAATTGTTATCCTTATATTATTTAAATAATTTGAATTGCAATTTTCTTTTTAGTTTTATCTCAATAAATTTAGTAAATTCCGGAAAAAAATCATATAGTTTTTTTTTTTTTAATTTTATGTTTGTGACGCTTTTTACCCTTTTTATGTTCCAGTTTTACCCCTTTTTACCCTTTTTTAAATGTTCTTTTCGTAGTAAAAAAGTACGTTTTCAAAATAAATTTTAAAATTTTGACTTTTTCCTCTTGGCGCTTTTTTTTGTAAATTTTTACCCTTTTTTACCCTTTTTTCCAAAATTTTGGCGCTTTTCTTCATTTTGGAAATGGCAACACTGTGTGATATACACGAAATTTTGCTCTTTTACAACCCTAGTGAAATTTGATGCAGAAAATTCTTTAAACGCACATTTTAGTGGTGTTCGATATTTACAAAAAAAAAAAAAACACTAAAATGGCCTCTAAAAATGGAAGATAGAGGATTAAAATGTTTTAAGAAAATAAGCGCCATAAAATTTCACTGTAGTAAATTTTCTAACGTGAAAAAAAAATAACATTTTTGACTAGCAATATTTTATTTTGTTTAAAAAAACTTTTTTTTAAAGTAATTTTTGAAAAAAAAAATAATTTACTAAATTTTTTTTTTGAGTGTAAAATTTTTTTTAGTGTAAAATTTTTTTTTTGAGTGTAAAATTTTTTTTGAGTGTATTTTTTTTTGTTTTTTTTTTATTTTTAAAATGTTTTTGAGTGACAAAAATACGTTGCAAAATATTTTTGTGACTTACCAATGTTTTTCAAACATGTTTAACGGGTTTTCGACACGTGAATTTAAGGTAAAACTAATCTGATATTCACGGTTTTGCTAAAAACTTTTGAACCACTGGACCGATTTGTCTGAAATTCAATACGAAATAAACCAGGGAAACAACAAATACACACAAAAATTTTTTTTTTTTCATGAACGATTTTCATAGTATTTATGAACAAATTCATACAATTTATTACTTTTTCATAATATTTATAAACTTTTTCATAGTATTTATGAATAAATCATAATACAGTTGAACCTCGATTATCCGGCCCTCTATTAACCGGTGCCTCTATTAACCGGCATGCTGTGTGTTTGTTTTTTACCTCTATTATCCGTGCTTTACCTCTACCATCCGTGCAATTCATACATGTACTTACATATTGTATTTTTTGTTATTGTTTTTACCTCTATTAACCGTGCTTTACCTCTATTATCCGTGCAATATATTCACGAACATATACAAATGTAGAAAAATATATACCCTCTTTCAACCGTGTTTTTCGATTATCCGTGCTTAGTCCGGTCCCGTGCAACCCGGTTAATCGAGGTTCAACTGTATGTGAAATTTAAGAATTTTTAACATTTTTCATAAATACTATGAAAAAGTTTATAAATATTATGAAAAAGTAATAAATTGTATGATGATGGTCAGAGATTTTGACCGAAATATTGGGAAAAATAAATTAAATAAATAAATTAAATTTTGAATTTTTATTTATTATTAATAAAGGACCTCAAGCCGAAATAATAAAACAACATTGTATGAATTTGTTCATAAATACTATGAAAATCGTTCATGGAAAAAAAAAAATTTTGTGTGTATATATGCTAAGCTTAGGAACCCTCAGAATTGTCTTTGAAAGTTATAGTGTTTTTTATATCGCAAATTCGCGAAAAACCCTTGCCGAAATTCACTCTTTTGTTTATAACTTTTGAACCACTGGACCGATTTCGCTGGATTGCAATACCAACCTGACCAGGTAAATTACAAACATACATATATGCTAAACTTCAAGAGCCTCCGTAGTCTTTCAAAAGTTAGCGTGTTTTCAACAGACAGACAGACGGACATAATTTATGGGGTTCTAAGACCGATATTTCGATGCGTTACACAAAGTGTTGCCACCATTAGAACTGGAAATTACACACAAAATTATCCAAAATCTCACAAATTACACAAAAAAAAATTCTTTTCACTAAAAAATTATAAACTTTTTTTTTTTTTTTGTAATTCAATAGATCATAGTTTTTGTATTGTTATACTTAAAAAAAAGAAATTAAATAAATAAATTTATTTTTTTCTCTTAATTTTCTTTGTAGATTTTTTCTTGAACTTTAATAGTACGTTCAAAATTAGCTACTGAATTTTTTTTCAATTCCAATATTTGTAAAAAATATTGATGTAGTTGTGTTTTTCGATAATAAAGAATTTTAAAGAGCCGTTTAGACGATTAGTGTTTTTCGATAATAAAGAATTTTAAAGAGCCGTTTAGACGATTAGTATTTCAGTAAGATTTGTCCTTTCGGTGTACCTTGTATGTTAAATATTTGATCCGCTTGGGAATAATTTCAAAAGATGAGGAAAGCCATTCGTATTTCAAATTACATAAATTTATTCAAAAAATTTTAACAGATCGACTCACTAGCCTGCTCGTCTGAAAATAATTTTAACTGAAGAATGGGAGAATGGTAATATTAAAAGAAGTTTAAGAAAAAATGACGCATTCTCTAGAAAATTTTTTACATTTAAAAACTCAAGACTAGGTTTTTATGGTCCGAAAATGTATGTCCGTCAATATTGTAAATTGATTTGTTTAAGCAGAAAATGTCAATAAAATTATAAAAAAAAAACTTAAATATGATCAAAATTAGTTGGAACTTTGTTGAGGTGAAATTACACAAAAAATTTCATTATCCAAAAATTATCCAAGGATTTTGAAATTGTCCCACTTGTGGATAACACCGCTCAACAGTCATTTTCCGGTTTGAATTCTGGTGATCAATTTTAGTAGACTTTGATCTCCTGATTCCAAATCTGTACTCCAAATTTTTCCGTCACGTCCAGATTTTTAGTTATTTACGGTTAAAAATACGAAAAATTACGATTTTTGCATTATTTGAAAGCCTGCACAGCAGCCATTGAGTGGAATACAAATCTGATATAAAGCGCAAAAGTATTATTTGTCTTTGGTCTCCAACATAGAAAACAATTTTTTTCTAATTATTGCGTTTTGTTGGGTTACAATTGCATTTTAAAATGACTCTGTTAAAATTATCATTTTTGTAAAAAGATAAGGTAGATAGATACCTTAGTTTTTTTTGATATTTTTCAAAGAAAAACTAAAAAAATATATATTTTACAAATTAAGTTTTCTGTATTATTTTTCTTACAAACCGAAAGATATCTTTAATGGGTTTAAAAGTCTATAAGAAAGAATGAACTTTTGCCTAAATTTTGAGCTCATCACAGTAAAGATTGATCATTTGGTTTTTGTTTTAGAGCCTTTTAAAAATGGTGCTCTTTCTGATTTTTTTCACAGTGTTTTTTTAAAGTACATGTTTGGCTAATAATAGTGCAACAACTTAAAATTTTTTTGATCATATATTTGAGATCATAGTTCAATTCTACTCTAACGCTTTATACCAGATTTTTATTCCACCCATTGGCTGCTGTGCAGGCTTTCAAAAAATGCAAAAATCGCGTTTTTTCGCATTTTCAACCGCGAATAATTAAAATTCTAGACGTGATGGAAAAATTTGGAGCACAGATTTGGAATCAGCGAGTCAAAATCTTTAAAAATTTTGTATCAAACTTCAAACCGGAGTCAAAAACCTTCGATTTGTTGAGCAGTGTAATTATCCAGAAAGTGGCAACACTGGTTACACACGGAATGACAAAGTGAGTATACCCCCATACTGTGGTTGGAGGGTATAAAAAAAAATCAATAAAAAAAATGCAATAAAAAAAATAAAATTAAAGTGACGGTTCCCAGCAAAACTTAGATTACCAAATAAGGTATAAAATAATGTATAGGATCTCTTATTTTATACATTGCAGCATTGATGATTTTAACAGGCGATGAGACTCAAAGTAATGCATCCACATTATCACAAAGAATACCAGTAAGGTATAAAATAAGTCAAAAATTTATAACGAAGAATACCAGTAAGGTGTAAAATATATGATATTTTATAGGTTACGAGAAATTAAATAATATAGCATACCAGAAGATAATATATAAGGTGTTACGAGTAGCGAAAAAGTAATTTTGTATTTAATTTACTCACGTGATTGTAAGTGAGTGCAAGTAGATAAAATATGCTCGTGAGTGTGTGTCGTTAGAAAGTTCCTGTCGTGATTCCATCTCTAGATTAAACTTATGCATTTTTTTATAAAATAATTATTTTTTATGTTATTGTAATGCATTATGCATCCAATTATAAATAATGCATTATTTCAAACTTTCAAATAATACATAATGTAGCCAAATATAAGTCATCGATGATTTAATGTTTAGAAATAATAAATATGAAATAAATTCTTTCCAATAATCATGTATTACGTAGCAAATTATTAGTAATGCATTATTTTTCACTTAAAAATAATACGTTGTGGAACAAATGTTTGGTAAGACATCATAAAATAATGCTACAAATAAGTTATATGCATTACCTGGTAATGTGTTATATAATCACTACCCATTACCAAAGTTTTGCTGGGTTACACATGCCTCACCAAAAAACTGAGTAAAATGTATAAATAAAAAAAAATGTGAGTGAATTTTTCTAACTTGTTTTTGTGATTTTTTTCAGACGTTTTATATGAAATTCAAAATGTAAAATAAATTATTAATTTTATATTTATTTCATATTATTTCGTGGTTTTACGAATGTGTTATAATTTAAGTTTGGTGTAAAAATTTGTGAAAACCATAAAAAAATGTAAATGTATTTTTTCTACCTTTTTTACTACAATTACGTAAATTAAATGAAATTTGAGTGACGGTTACATGTCTCACCAAAAATTGTTATTGATGAACAATTTAATTTCATTTTTTGGTTGCAATGTATGAATACTTTCATACATTTCATGAAAAACTTCATAAAACGTTTCAAACAAGTTTTACATATATTTTCAATATTTACATGTAAGTTTTCATTGAAAGATAACAGTTTCATTGATTGAATGAAACCTGCCTTCAGTTGAAACCGTGAGTCATTTTTCATTAAGCTTATGTAAATTTTCATTATTTTCAGGATTTTTTTTTTTTTTTTTAAGTATAGATTCTGAAGATGCTTTCCTGCATACCCCCGCAAAAATTACCTTCAAAATGGTAACTCTGTTTTTGTGTTATAAAGCGAACGTAATTATATGAAAATATGTATTTGTGTTTGTTCTCCCAAAGTATTAGTGCAAGAAAACACCACAACATAGATGCTCAATTTTTTTAAACACGCTCTCAAACTTATCGTAACCATGCAAAGTAAGAAGTCATCGCCATCAATGGATGGATAGATGGATGAAACACAAAACATTTAACTTTGTTTAAAAATTGTACAATATTTATTTACAACAATGTTTTATTGTGTTAAAGTCGAGCAGCATAAATCGTTGCTTATTTGTATGTATTTTTAATATCATTAAAAGAGAATCAAGACAGACAGACAAACAGGTAGATATTAAATGTATGTGTATTGAAATTCTACAACAAAAAAAAAACGAAGTCTTCAGCCGTCATCGTCATCATCGTAAACTACAGATTAGAGATGGGCATATAAGCAGATTAATGCGTGATTCACACGTGATCAAGCGGAAGTGTGATTGAAACTCAGTTTTACTCACGTGGTTCTGAGAGAGTGAAAACAAAATTGCGTGAGTGAGTGTGCGTGAGTGAGTTTTTTGCGTACACAGAAAAAAATAAAAAAAATATTTGAGTAAATTTTTAATACTATTTAGTAAAAAATTAATCAATTTTTCACCAGTAAACGATTTAATAGTATTGAGTAAAGTTTTTAATAAAAATTTATTAAATGTTTGCAAAAAAATTTGAGTAAATTTTTAGTTGACACAATTAAAAATTTACTCAAAATTTATCTATTTATTTTTTTATTTTTTTTTTAAAGTTTAAAAAAGTTTTAAACTTTTTTACAAAAAAAAAAACAAAAAACTTGTTTTTTCAAACTTTACCAAGCATATTTATTAGTGTCCGACCGAATATTCTGCTTCGGCCAAAAAGCACTATTCGGCCACCATTCGGCTTCGGCCACAATTTTGGCCGAATACCGAATAGTGGCCGAAACCCCATTATTCGGCCGAAACCGAGACCGAAACCGAATATTCGGTCGGACTCTAAAAAAAGCTATTAAATTTGTATTAAATTATTTACTTAAATTGTTTTTAAAATTTTTGAGTAAATTTTTAATTGCGTCAATTAAAAAATTACTCAATTTTTGTTTTTAAATTTAAACAAGTGATTACTCAAATTTGTTTCCCCCATATTATTTTTCTGTGTAAGTTTGTGTGAACTATTTTCTATTCGTATTTCCTTTCGTCCCGAAAAATTTGGTTAAACTAAAAAATTTGCTAAAAATTTTGTTAAGATTTTTAACCCATTTTGGACCAAGATTCAATTTTATTTTTCTTTTTTGGAAATAGGTACTTTTTAAAGGTAATTAGCACCCGCTGATCTCAAAAATTTTTTCAATATGCCGTTTTCCCAGAAAAGCCTGCATTCCAACTTTTTATGCAATTTTAATATTTGGATTTATTTGCTATTTTATTAATTTATTTCATTATTTTCAAAGTAAATAGTTTCAAAATAATTCAAATTATTGGAATTTGATAATAAATTAAATCTAGAAAAATTTTAAGTTAAGTCAAAAAAATTGAAAAGTCGAAAATCGAAAAATGCTAAATTTTCGTTTTTGCTTGAAAAAATTTCTGTGCTGATTTGCAATGTATTTAATGGACATATAAATTGCGGTGGTCAAGCGGGTATATTTTTTTTAATTGCACAAAGATGAGACTTAACATTCATAACCACATTTACCCGAAATTCCAGCTCTTTCATACATAAATATTTTTTTGAAAAAGGTGTTCTCTACTGTTCGAAAAATCGAACAGAGGATCAAAATGGGTTAAAATTTTGATTCCTTTTTTATACCCTCCAACCACAGTATGGGGTATGTCATTCCGTTTGGAACGCATCGAAATATCGGTCGGGGACCCCATAAAGTATATATATATTATTGATCCATGATCGATTCTACGACATTCTATGAATGTCCGTCTGTCCGTCCGTCTGTCTGTATATAACACAATGCAGTCCAAAATAAAACAGCTAGACTCCTGAAGTTTGGCACAAATATGTCTCATGTTCATAGGCAGGTTAAGTTCGCGAATGGGCAAAATCGGCCAAGGGGGAAAAAAGTTCCCCCTTGAAGAACTGAACCAACCTCTGAAAAAATACACTTTTTTACATGTTTTTTTGTATTTTTGTTAAATAAATGAAACATTTGGTATTTATCGCGATGGGAAGGTGCTCTCAATGTCCCCCACTGACCCCATCACCCACCCCCACCCCCCAAAAAAAACGCCCCTGACAATTTTTTTTTTTTTTTTAATTTTTTATACATTTTGGAGGGTATAAAAGATTCGGCACAGCCGAATTTAACACTCTCACTTGTTTGTATTAATAAGAGTTTTGAGAGTGTGGTTCAACGTGAGTGTGATTAAAGCTAAAAGAAGAGATATGATTGTGGCAACCATAATTTAAGAGCGTCATAAAGTGATTGAAAATTGTATCATAGTATGTTTATAGCAATCAATTTTTTTTTATTTTCAATCATAGTGCCACAATTAGAACTCTTCTCTGCGTAAGTGCACGTGAGTGTGAGTTGCCTTAAATTTACTCACGTGATTGATGAGTATGCTGGTTAAGAAAATTCCTGTCGTGAGTGTGATTAAAAAATTCACTCACGCTCCCTTCTCTACCACAAATCCATAGTGGTAGACACTTGTAAGTTAGTATAGGTGGGAATTAGTTGTTGTTTTTAATTCTTTCAAGTGTAAATTAGTTACTTTTACTTGTCATTTACGTGTACGCACACTATAAAACAGGTAAAAAGAACTACTGCTTTTATACCAATATATAATAAAAAAAAAATACCTATTAAAATACAATATTCCCCAGGTTTTATTTGTATTAATGATGAATTTATCTTGCAAAAGAGTAATTTCGTAAAGAGAAGAGTTTTAAAGAGAATTGATACGAAAGTTTAGAAAAGAAGGGCTTTGAAGAAGAGGACGATTTTGAAGTTGCATGTATCCCAGTAATTCTCACAGAGTTTATAAATTGGGAGTTATAGGGGGCTTTTTATGGCAAATCGAACACTTAGAAAAAAAAAATATTTTTCCAACTTCTTTAGTTTTTAGTACCTTTCGAACCATCCTTCGTGGTAAATTTTCAGATTTTTTTTGATGACCCATTCAAAAGATATCAGATTTTCAAAAATTTTAAGCTTATTTCTTTATTCAAACTTGACTCAAACCGTCCGACAAAAATAAAAAAAGTCGTTGAACACGAACTGGATAATAAACGTTTGAAAATAGAGACTAAATGTAGTAAAACTGCATTTACAGTTTTTCATTTCGTGATCCTGTTTTCTTTTAAAAGAACTTCAAAGTTTTAGAGGATTAAATTTTATAAAATATTTTTTTCAATATTTGTACTTGTCCTAGGATGCCACTATTGATAGCAAATGAAAGAGGAGAATCTCCCCTAATTTTCCTATTTAATTATTTTGACATATCAGGAAAAAGGAGGCAACGTCCATTCAAAACTGTGTCCTTCAATATCATTCAAAATTTTCAACAAAATATTTTGATAAAGTTTTCAAATGACTTTATTCAAATCCTTTTATCCTGATATGACAAAATATGAAAATGGAAAAATTAGGGGAGATCCTCCTCTTTCATTTACCGTCGCCAATGTCATTGTAGGACAATTACAATTGTTAAAAAAAAAATTATTTTATAAAATTTAATCCTCTAAAAAATATTTTACAAAATGTTTCCTTTAAAACTTTGAAGTCCTTTTAAAAGGAAACAGGATCACGAAATTAAAAACTGTACATGCAGTTTTACTCCATTTAATTTCTAGTTTCAGACGTATATCATCCGGTTCATGTTTAATATTGGCTGACGGACGGTGTACACACAAAAAATTATTGGCTAAAAATGTTCAATTAAATCTATTGATCAACAAAATTTAAATGAGTCTATCAATGTTCTTATTAAAATGTTCTTATTTTCTTTATCTGTCGAATTACAAATTTTCAATATAACAGATTTTTTTTTGGCTTTAATTTATTTGAATAGATTAATTCAAAAATATTTAAAATAATCGGGTTTTACTTTTTTTTATTATTGGCAACATAATGGAAAGCAAAAAATATGAATTTTTTTGATAATTTTGTCATAAGCTTACAATTTATTTGTTAAATCAATTATTATTTTGATTGACTTTAAATAAAAAATTTATCAAATTTTTTATCAAAATCGAAAAAATGTTTGATTGAAAAAATTTTCAATCAATCACCTACAATTTGATGATTGGTATAACAATTTTCTTAATTGGAGGAATTTCAATCAAAAAATTAATTGAATCCGCGTTTTTGTTAATTAAAATTCGTTTCAAATTCTTTCTGTGTAATTAAATATCCAACAAAACATAGATCTAATTGGTTCATGTTTAGAGTTGTGATCCATTTTCCGGAAAACAGTGGTGTAGGCTATTATATTGGTTTTTTGCCACTAGCATTACACAGAAAATAATATCGTATGTTTTATTTTAATTAAAATTTTAATTGTTTTTTTAATTTAATATTAATTAAATTTTTAATTAATATAATTAATTGTTTAATTAAATTTTTAACTTTATTTTAATTAACATTTTAATTGTTTTTAAATTTAAAATTAATTAAATATTTAATTAATATAATTATTTGTTTAATTAAATTTATAGCTTCACTTAGTTTTGTTTTTATACCCTACACCACTCTGTGGTACAGGGTATAATGAGTTTGTGCTGATGTTTGTAACTACACGAAATATTGGTCCTATCCCCACTTTCAAGTATACCGATCGACTCAGAATCACTTTTTGAGTCGATTTAGCGATGTCCGTCTGTCCGTCCATGTAAACGTTGTGCGCACGATACAGGTCGCAATTTTTAACCGATTTGTCTGAAATTTGAAACTTAAGCTTCTTTTGACCCAAGGACGAACGCTATTGAAATTCGAAAAAATCAGTCCATGTTTTGACCTAGCTCCCATACAAACGTCCCCTTTAAATATGGGTCAAATGACCCTTACAACCGTATTTTAGTAGGTATACTTTCGAAATTTGGCAGTTAAACGTGTTTTCACAAATCACCATTGCAGATTTGAAAGGAAGCGGACTAGTTCTTTTTGTAGCCCCCATACAAACCACCTTCCCGATATTCACATAAATCGCTAAGATTTCATGAAAATAAAATAAAATTAATTAAAATTTGGTTTGTGTGTGTTTAACGCGTACTTTAATAACCTAATCAAATCTAATTATAATCGGACCATTTTTGGACTTAGGCCCCATATAAAAATTTCCCCGATATTCAATTAAATCGGTTTATTGGCAACAAATTGAAGCGTATTACACTCAAATTTGGTTTGTGAGTGTTTTTTACACTTCTAAAAGATTTGGCAAAAGGTAGATCCAATAGGTCAATGTTTGAACTTTTGACCCATTTTGCGGGAAACACTGGTGTAGGGTATTATATGGTCGGTCTTGACCGACTATAACTTTCTTACTTGTTTTTTGTTGTGTTTTGTTATCCGTGTGTGCGCGAGTGTGTGTTTTTTTCTTGCATTGTATTACATACACTCAAAAAAAAAAGTTTGTAAAATGACATAAAATCCCCGTGATTTTACGGGGCAGGTTTTGTAAAATATGTACTAGCAAGAATCCCCGTAAAGTTACGGGGATAATTTGTAAATTGATTTAACAAAAGAAAATGTAAATTTACAATTTTTTTTGTAAAATATCATCTTTGAGGTGAACATTTTTTTTGTAAATTTGCAAAAAATTTGGTAAATTTACAAAACAAAATTGTAAACTTACAGAAAAAGGTTGTTATTTTACAAGGAAAAATAGAAAATGAAAAAAAATAAATTGTAGATTAACAAATTATTTGGTTAAACTACTGTTTTTTATGCAAAAAACTTGTATATTTACAATAAAAAGTGGTAAATTTACAATTTTTATTGTATATGTACCATTTTTCCTTATTTTTTTGCCGTAAAAACAGTAGTTTAACCATAAAATTTGTAAATTTACAATATTGTTTTTGTATTTTCTATTTCATTTTTGTAAAATTACAACTTTTTTCGTAAGTATACAATTTTGTTTTTTAAATTTTCATATTTGTTTTGTAAATTTACAAAAAAATTGGTTTATTTACATATTGGTTTTGTAAATTTAAAGGTTTTTTCCATTGGTGCATCTTATTTTTCCTTCTTCGGCAGCTGGAGTAGCACTTCAACAACCTGAAAAGATTTTTTTTCACTTGAGCACTTTTAACAAACTTTTTAATGTATAACACTGCACTTTTTTATTTTTTTTTTCGACATTTAGTTTTTCTTAAGTAGAATATACAGTGGGCGACAATACATTGGAAACTTTTTTATAGTAGATGAAATTTGTTAAAGGCAAAGTTAACAAAACTAAAGGTTATAATTATCAAACAAGTATTATAAAAAAATATTATGTAGGCAATTTATCAAGCTTTAATTTAAGCTTAATAGCGTCCAGATTGGGAAAATAATGAATGTGTTACGAGGGTCGATGTGGAAAATGAAAAAATTTATAGACATTTTTCAGAACATTTTTAAAAAATATTTCCGAGTAGATTTTTTCCAAGTTAAAACATTAGAAATTTAAAAAAAGGTCCAATAGTTTTTATTCAGTGATCAAATAATTTTTCCAACAACCCAAACAAACAGTGGAATTTTTTAAGTACAGTAGCAAAAATCCACATTTTTTGACCTCCAATTCTTTTGACCACCAATTTTTTGTTAACAAAGAGAAATTAAAATTATCTTAATATATCCTTAGCATATACTTAAGTGTACTAAAATTAACAAACAATAACATATTTTCTTTGTTTATAAAAAATTGGTGGTCAAAAGAATTGGAGGTCAAAAAATTTGGATTTTTGCTACTGTACTTAAAAAATTCCACTGTCTGTTTGGGTTGTTGGAAAAATTACCTGATCACTGAATAAAAACTATTGGACTTTTTTTTAAATTTTTAATGTTTTAACTTGGAAAAAATCGACTCGCAAATATTTTTTAAAAATGTTCTGAAAAATGTCTATAAATTTTTTCATTTTCCACATCGACCCTCGTAACACATTCATTATTTTCCCAATCTGGACGCTATTAAGCTTAAATTAAAGCTTGATAAATTACCTACATATCGTTTTTTTATATTACTTGTTTGATAATTATAACGTTTAGTTTTGTTAACTTTGTTTTTAACAAATTTCATCTACTATAAAAAAGTTTCCAATGTATTGTCGCCCACTGTATGAGAATTGCGTAGGAGGCTACGCAAGAAATTTCTTATATTTTCAGGAAAAATTAGTCAAAAAATAACAATTTTTTTTTGAATTTTTAATTATTTTCACAAGTATTTTTAAAAAATCGGAAAAAAAAATTTTGGATATTGTAGATTGGATGTTTAAGTACCAGTTAAAATAAGAAAAAATTGATTTTTCATAATTGGCAGCTTTCTATTGACATTTTAGGCACCAAATTTAAAAAAAAAATTACCAAAAAAATAGGGTAAAATCACCAAAAAAAATGGTAAAAATACAAAAAAAAAACTAGAACAATTATATAGTAGAAAGACATAAAAATTGTGGTATTTTACTTAACGCAAATTACCAAAAAAATGGTGTAAAAATTATTTATAAAAAATTATTTTTAACTAAATTTTTTACTCCAAAACGCAAAAAAAAAAAAATCTGAACTTAGAAAATTTTTGCGTGTCCTATTGTTGAATAATTTATTTTTTTTTTTGTTAAACAACATTAATTCTAGTAATAAAATAAGTTTTGTAAAATTATATTGGAATTTTGTACTTTTCAATACATACATTTCAAACTGAAAACCTTGTAAACGATCTTAAAAAAAAATGTTTGTAATAAAACATTTTTTTGGTAAAAAGACTTAATAACATTAAGTAAAATTATGTTGTACAATTACAGTTTTCTTGTGTAAAAAAACTAAACACCTTGTAATATTTTTTTAATTTGTAAAATAATTCACTTTTTTGTAAATTTACCTAAAAAATTTGTAAAATAAATTTACCAACATATAATAGTAAAATTACAAAGCAAACTGTAGTTTTCGTTTTATTAAATATACAACAATTTTTGTAAAAAGACAAAAATATTAGTAAAATAGAATTACAAGACCTTTTACTTGTAAATTTACAAACTTTTTTTTTTGAGTGTATAAAAGATTTATAATCAACTTTATAAAATTATCTTAGTGACTTTGTCTTTACGGCATAAAAATATTTTGTAAAGTTTGAAGAAACATTTTTTTATACTATTTTATTTAAAAAAAAAAGTGTTTTTTTTTTAATTATTTATTTTTAAAAAAATTTATTGTTTTATTTATAGAATTAAAAATTTTAATTGTTTTTAAAAATTCTTTTTAATTAAATTTTTAATTTATATAATTAAAACTTTATTTATTTTTGTTTTTAAATTTTAATTAAATTTTTTAATTTATTGTATTAAGTTTTTAATTAAATGTATATTTATTTTTAATTAATGGCATACAAATATTTTTAATTTATATGCGCATTTTAGTGATTGGTCTGGATTTGATTAATTTTTTAATTAAATCTACGAATTTTTTAATTAAATTTTTGTTTTCTGTGTATGGACTTACAGTTTAATTTTTAAAGAATTTGATGAGTTTTCTTACCTGAAAATAGAAAAATAAAAAATTTAATTAGAAAATTGTTATAAATAAAATTTATAGAATACACCCTAAAAAAAATGAGTCCAGTTTCCTACTATAAATTGGTAGATTCCGACCGAAACCAGTTTTCGAGGCCGAACCGAAACCGAACCGAATATTCGGCCGATAAAGTAATATTCGGCCGAAACCGAACCGAAACCGAAACTTAAAAAAAATTACCGCCTGGCATGAATAAAATTATTAAAAAGTTGTTAAAGATAAATATACAGCATATAATGCTTTTAAACCATAGGAATGTTGTATTTTTGAAAAAAAAAATAGGTTTTTTAAAAAACTTACAAAAAAAATTGTATATTTATTTCGTTTGAAGATTAGGAGAAAATAATTTTTGAACTGAAACAGTTTTACATTTATTGCATAAACTTGTAACATTTTCTTCAATTGAACTGAATCAAGTGTAATGAAATACGAAATCAAAAAATTCAGCTACTTTTTTACATATTTTTTAAAATATCAAAAAGTTTCGGTTTCGGCTAATATTCGGCCAAAATTTTGCCGAATACCGAATAGTGGCCGAAACCCCATTATTCGGCCGAAACCGAGACCGAAACCGAATATTCGGTCGGACTCTATAAATTGGGTAAATTTCAACAAATTCAAAATATATACTACTAATAATAATAATTTTGATCACATGATCAATTATTTTTATTTATTCTTTCTATTTATTTACAACTCATTTTTAATAAATTCAACCTAACCGAGAACTGGTAACAAAAACCGTAGTCTCGTTGTAGCGAAAAAACCAAGGGTTCTAGTGGGAATCGAACCCACGACCCCCACGTTGAAAGGCTAGCACGCTACCAACTAGCCTACGGGGGCCCCTATATATACTATAAATTGAGTATATACTACTATAAATTGAGTAAATTTCAAACATTTTTGAGTAGAATTACGCAATTTGTGTAAATTTACCCAATTTATAGTAGGAAACTGAAATCATTTTAATTAGAGTGTATACAAGTAAAAAGTTAAATGGTAATGAATGTAAACAAGATTATTTGCAAAAAATAATTTTTTGGGGGAAAAAAACCGCGATTTTTTTTTTTTTTTTTTTAGAAAAAAAAACATGTTTATTCCTGCTATATATAAATACAATTCGGCATCGAATTTTGTTAAAATATGTCAACCAGCTGCCGCATTAAATCATTTTGTATTTTTAGGTTATGTTGAATGTATCAAAATTTTCGAGGTGTCTTTACATTTTCGATCATGAATTTTGAACCGCTGAACCGATATTGCTAAAATGCAATACCAAACTGTTCCGGACAACTACAAGTATGTATGTTAAATTCCAGTCATATATGTTTAATATTTTGACCGTGATCGCCATTTCAACAGACAGACATCGCTAGAAAGTCTTAGAATCGATCACTGATCAATAATTTATAATTTACGGAATGACAAACTTATATATACCCTCTATCACAGTGGAGGATATAAAAATGGACATTTTTCAAAGATTGGTTGGATTAGTTCTTCAAGTTTGCCCCCCGGTCCGGTTTTGTACATTTACAAAGTTAACCTCCGTCACCAAAGGATGTCACCAAAGGACGTGTCAAACTTTACAACTCTACCTCATTTATTTCTGATGGCATTGTTTCAGACAGACGAATGGGCATTCATAGATTAAAATCAATCATGGGTAGTCCCTGACCTATATTTCGATGAGTTACAGCTCGAATAACGGTGGGCCTCAGCGATGTTTAGGTTGAACTTTAGTGTCGACGAAAAGTGTAAGTGCAGTTCGATTTGTACAAGATTTAATGTCACAAAACTGTTAACAGCGAAATCATAGCTGCTCGTATCGCGAGATAACGCGAAATTAGTGTTTTTGTATTTTTTAAAATTTTGACATTAAAGTTTTTTAAATATTTTTCAAAAACTGACAAGGGAAGTATCTCAACCCTTATGAACCGATTTGCCTGAAACTTAAAATATATACTAAAGAGACGATTTTAAGGTTGGGGTGTCTCGGCTTATCGGCCATATCGGTGTTTAAAAATTTCGTTGTCCCCTTATGAAACCATTTGGACCTTCGGGAAAATTTTGATAACTTCCAAACTAACAGGAATATCATCAAGGGCAAAAATACGGGTCGACTTAAATTTAATAAAGATTATTTCTTATCCATATGGATATCGTAGGTCTATGTCTTCACATAAGTACCCCCCAAAATTTACACATTTTCCTGAAAAAAATATTTAAAGAAGCCGAATTTTTACAAGGTTATGCCACCATTGGATAGGCATTAAAAAAACCTTTATTCTCATATGAAAACATCATATAGTTTCTTAAAAAGAAATGGCTGAAAAATCCAAAAAACGATTTTTTCGCCATTTTTTGACCCATGTTTTGAACCCCTAAATCCCCGATATGGCCGATAAGCCGAGACACCCCAACCTTAGAATTGTCTCTTTGATATATATTTCAAGTTTCAGGCAAATCGGTTCATAAGGGTTGAGATACTTCCCTTGTGAGTATACAGTTTTAATTGTACTTATTTAAATGTCACAAAACAGTAAACATGAAAATCCTATTATTTTTTTTTCTTCTTGAGTTCGCAAGAAAACGCGAAATACATTTTTTCTGTTTTTGTTTTCGTTTTTTATCTTTGGATAGGTTTCTTTAATATTTCGTAAAAACATGGTATGCAGTTTTACTCGTGTTTGATCAAAGGTCACACAGCTGTTGACATCGAAATTGTAGGTGTTAAATTTCGCGAGATATCGCGAAATTATATTTTTTTTATTATTATTATTTATTTATATTTTAAAACCGGTTCTTTAGAAATAATAAAAAAAGTGGTATGCAGTTTGATTTCAGAATGTTGGAAGAAATTAAAACTGCCCACAAAAAAATTATAGCTGCTCACTTTCGCGAGAAATAGCGAAAACAGCTTTTTGGGGGTATTTCTTGTTTTGATTAATAAAAGAAGTTTCTTGAACACTGTTGAAAAACACGAAATGAAGTTTGATTTGCTATTGATTAAAGGTGATAAGGCTGTTAACATTTAAATTCTAGCGGCTCAATTCTTCGAGATATCGCTAAACTACAATTTATTCATTACTTTGTGTTATTTAGGTCTGTAAAAACATTTACTTCAATTAACGACTAAAATGTGGTATGCAGTTTGAATTCGAGGTTATTAAAGTTGACAAAACTGCAAGCATAAAAATTATAGATGATCAATTTCCCGAGAAATTGCAAAATTACTGTTCAAGCTCTTATATTAATTAATTTATTTTTTCTTTAGTGTCTAAAATAAGGGAGAAAAAATCAAGAAACAACAAATACTTATATTGTATGCAGTTTAAATTTTATGTGGTTAAAGGTGGAAAATTGCTCAAATCAATATCTTGACTGCTAATTTACGCGAAAAATAAAATTTGTCCCAAATTTTTTTTTTCTCGCGAAATTGAGAAGATATGATTTCGATGTTAACTGTTTTGTGACCAGTAACCAAATACAATTAAAACTGCAACTCATTATTTGAAGATATTTAAAAAACTTCATTGTCAAAATTGTAGAAAATACAAAAACACTAATTTCGCGATATCTCGCGAATGCGAGCAGCTATGATTTCGCTGTTAACAGTTTTGTGACATTTAATAAAGTAGAAATCGAACTGCGTTTACACTTTTCGTCGACACTAAAGTTGAACCTAAACATCGCTGAGGCTCACCGTGTATATATACCAACCACGGATGGTATAAAAAATTCTTTTTTTTACATAAAATATTTAAATCTTCGGGAAATCTTTAAAATTCATCATGAAAAATGTTTAAGAAAAAGGTTGGGGGTGAAGAAAAGAAGTTGGCAATGATAAAAAAAAAAATCAGTATGTATATATGTAAATGATTGAAATTCAAAACTTAATTGCACAGGAAGGAAGGAAACGAAATGAAAAAAATCTCTGCACATTCAGTACTTGCTATTTTTTTTTTATACATTTTTTTCTTGCATTATTTTGCACGACTCTGAAACCAAAACGACATTTGAGCTGGATTTTTTTGCTAACGTGTATAAATTATCCCATACAAATTTGACGTTTTTTAACTATATACGGCAAATTTATGTCAAATATGTATGGGATAATTTATACACGTTAGCAAAAAAATCCACCTTTGAATTGTTAACAAACACAGAGATGGAATATACCAACCAAACGATGGAATTTGCAAAAAAAAAAAATATATTGAAACTATATGCTTATGAGAAGAAACAAACAATATATCATCAAAGTGAAGCCAAGTGAGCTTAAAAACAATAGTACGAAAAAAAAATAAAGTAATTTGACATTAACGAATCTATAAACACCCTTCACGATATAAAGTATTATTTCAACAAATAACTGTTTAATCAAAACAAACAGAAAACGAAAAGAATTTTCAAGTAAAAATAATGGAAAACGCATTTTGTTACCAAAAAAAATAAAAATAAAAAAAAAAAAAAAAAAAAAAAAAATATAAACAAAAACAAAACAAGTAAGAAAATTATAGTCGGTCAAGACCGACTATTAGAGTCCGACCGAATATTCAGTTTCGGTCTCGGTTTCGGCCGAATAATGGGGTTTCGGCCTCTATTCGGTATTCGGCAAAATTTTGGCCGAATATTAGCCGAAACCGAAACTTTTTGGTATTTTAAAAAATATGTAAAAAAAAGTCGCTGAATTTTTTTATTTCGTATTTCATTTTACTTGTTTCAGTTCAATTGAAGAAAATGTGACAAGTTTGTGCAATAAATGTAAAACTGTTTCAGTTCAAAAATTATTTTCTCCTAATCTACAAACGAAATATCCAATTTTTTTGTAAGTTTTCAAAAAAACATATTTTTTTTTTTTCAAAAATACAACAATTCCTATGGATTAAAAGCATTATATGCTGTATATTTATCTATAACAACTTTTTAATAATTTTATTCATGCCAGGCGGTAACTTTTTTTTAAGTTTTGGTTTCGGTTCGGTTTCGGCCGAATATTACTTTTTCGGCCGAATATTCGGTTCGGTTTCGGTTCGGCCTCGAAAACTGGTTTCGGTCGGACTCTACCGACTATGCATGGCGATGTTTAGGTTCAACTTTAGTGTCGACTAAAAGTGTAAGCCCAATTCGATTTCTACAAGAATTAATGTCACAAAACTGTTAACAGCGAAATCGTAGCTGCTCGCATTCGCGAGATATCGCGAAATTAGTGTTTTTGTATTTTCTAAAATTTTGACAATGAAGTTTTTTAAATATTTTCAAAAACTGTGTATGCAGATTTAATTGTATTTATTTACAGGTCACAAAACAGTAACCATCGAAATCTTATCTTCTCAATTTCGCGAGAAATCGCAAAATTAAAAAAAAAAAAAAAAAAAATAAAAAAAAAAAAAAAAATTTTCGCGTAAATTAATAATTGCTCAAATTGATTTGAGCAGTTTTACCCCTTTAGCCACATAAAATTTAAACTGCATGCAATATATTTGTCGTTTCTTGATATTTTTCCTTTATTTTAGACACTAAAGAAAAAATAAATTAATTAATATAAAAGCTTGAACAGTAATTTTGCGATTTCTCGGGAATTGATCATCTATAAATTTTATGCTTGCAGTTTTGTCAACTTTAATAACCTCGAATTCAAACTGCATACCACATTTTTGTCGTTTATTGAAGTAAATGTTTTTACAGACCAAAAATAACACAAAGTAGTAGTAATGAATAATTAGTAGTTTAGCGAGTTTTTTAGCGATATCTCGAAGAATTGAGCAGCTAGAATTAAAATGTTAACAGCCTTATCACTTTTAATCAATAGCAAATCAAACTGCATTTCCTGTTTTTCAAACATGTTAAAGAAACTTCTTTTATTAATCAAAACAAGAAATACCCCCAAAAAGCTGTTTTTCGCTATTTCTCGCGGAAGTGAGCAGCTATAATTTTTTTGTGGGCAGTTTTAATTTCTTCCAACATGCTCAAATCAAACTGCATACAACTTTTTTTTATTATTTCTAAAGAACCGGTTATAAAATATAAATAAATAATAAAAAAAAAAAAATTATATAATTACGCGATATCTCGCGAACCTTCAATTTCGGTGTCAACAGCTGTGTGACCTTTGATCAAGCAGAAGTAAAACTGCATACCATATTTTTATGAAATTTTTAGAGTCCGACCGAAACCAGTTTTCGAGACCGAACCGAAACCGAACCGAATATTCGGCCGAAAAAGTAATATTCGGCCGAAACCGAACCGAAACCGAAACTTAAAAAAAATTACCGCCTGGCATAATAAAATTATTAAAAAGTTGTTAAAGATTAATATACAGCATAAAATGCTTTTAAACCATAGGAATTGTTGTATTTTTGAAAAAAAAAAAATTGTTTTTTTAAAAAACTTACAAAAAAACTGTATATTTCATTTGCAGATTAGGAGAAAATATTTTTTGAACTGAAACAGTTTTACATTTATTGAATAAACTTGTAACATGCTCTTCAATTGAACTGAAACAAGTGCAGTGGCGGGTACAGTTTTTGGGTCTGGGGGGGGAAAAATTTTTTTTTTTCGAAAAAAATCATAAATTCTCCTCTGTTGACGAGCAAAAAAAAGGGATCCGTTTTTTTAAAAAAAAAGTGATGGAAAAGCTATAAAATCATCAAATTAATACATAGAAAATATCAGATGTTGAGACATTTTTCGTGAAAAAATTATTTTTTATAGGGAAAATGTCTCAGAATCTGAAACTATTTTCGTATAGAAAAATTTTCGGATTTTTAAAAGAAAATTGTATATTTTTCGTATACATAAGAAGAGTCTAAATCTGAGAATTTAATAGAAGAAATTCTACCTACATAGAAAATATCAGATTTTGAGACATTTTTCGTGATTTTTTTTTATAGGGAACATGTCTAAGAATATAAGACTTCTTCTTAACGGAAAATGTCTCAGAATCTGAGACTTTTTTCGTACAGAAAAATTTTCAGATTCTAAGAATTTTTTTCCACAGAAAAAGTCTCAGATTCTGAGACATTTTACTAGAGAAAAAGTCTTATATTATAAAACATTACTGAGACATTTTTCCTATAGAGAGGTCTCTGATTATTAGATTTGTTTCGTACTAAAAAAAATTTTAGATTCTGAGACCTTTTTTCTATAGAAAAAGTCTTAGATTCTTTGACCTTTTTCCAATAGAAAAAGTCTCAGATTCTAAGACCTTTTTCCTAAAGAAAAAGTTTCAAATTCTGAGATCTTATTCCTAAAGAATAAGGCTCAGATTCTCACACATTTTTCCTAAAGAAAAAGTCTCAGATTCTGAGAGCTTTTTCTTATACAGAAAAAGTATAAAATTCTGGCACTTTTTCTCAAAAGAAGAAGTGACAGATTCGACATTTTTCCTTAAAATAAATCTCAAATTCAGAAATTCTGAGACTTTTTTCCATAGAAAAACTCTCCTGCGACCTTTTTCCTATAAATAAGTTTTGAGACCTTTTTCAAATAAAAAAGTCTCAGATTCTGAAAATTTTTTCTTTAGAAAAAGTTTATTCTTTAGAAAAAAAAAATTTTAAATAGTTTTACAAATGTAAGTTCGACTATCATTTGCTACATATGTAGAAAACAAACACTTTTTATATAAACCAAATTAAGATCCTGTAACATTTTTTTAAACAAAAAAAGCATATTCTAAGTAATTTGTTTATGCAAAAATTCGTAATAAGATTGACAGATATTTTTCACAGAAAATTTTCAGATTGATTTACTTTTTCCTTAAAAAATGTTCCCTTTTAAAATTTTCAGATTTTTTCTATGAAAAATTTTTGGACTTCGAAATTTTTTTAGAGAATTTCCTTCTCCCTTTTTTTCTTCTTTTTCTTTCCTTTTCTTTCTTTTTTCTTTTGTTTCTTCTTTTTTTCTTTTTTTTTTTCTTTTTTTCCTTTTTTTTCTTCTTTTTGAAATTTGGTCTGGGGGGGGAAATTTCCCCTTTTTCCCCCCCCTTGTACCCGCGCATGAACAAGTGTAATGAAATACGAAATCAAAAAATTTAGCGACTTTTTTACATATTTTTTAAAATACCAAAAAGTTTCGGTTTCGGCTAATATTCGGCCAAAATTTTGCCGAATACCGAATAGAGGCCGAAACTCCATTATTCGGCCGAAACCGAGACCGAAACCGAATATTCGGTCGGACTCTAGAAATTTTAAAGAAACCTATCTACAGATAAACAAGTAAAAAAGTTAAATTCGGCCTTGCCAAATGTAGTGATACCCTCCACAATTTCAAAAAGATTATTGCAAACAACTTTATTTAAAATGAAACTACTTTTGAAAAAAAAAAAAAAAATTTTTGAAAAAAAATTTCCGCGAAAAAAAATTTTGGAAAAAAAAAAATCCGCAATTTTTTTATTTTTTTGTCAAAAAATATGTTCGTACTTGTTTAAATACCATTTTGTGTTCAATTATGTTGACATATGTCAACCAGAAGCCGAATTAAAGCATTTTGTATTTTTAGGTTATGTTGAATGTACTGAAATTTTTGAGGTGTGCTTACATTTTCGTTCATAACTTTTGAACCGCTGAACCGATATCGCTCAAATGCAATACCAAACTTCTCGGGAGAACTTCCAATATATATGTTAATTTTCAGTCATCTCTGTGCAATATTTTGTCCGCGAGAGCATTTTCCACAGACAGACAGACGTACAGACGGACATCGCTAGAATGTCTTAAAATCGATCGGGCATCATGAATATATATACTTTATGGGGTCCCAGACCGATATTTCGATGAGTTACAAACGGAATGACAAACATATATAACTAAGTGGAGGGTATAAAAACTATCACTAAGTGGAGGGTATAAAAACGAAAACAAGAACAGAAAAAAATTAATTTCGCGATTTCTCGCGAACTAAAGAAGGTAGAATTTTGATGTTTACTGTTTTGTGACCTATAAATAAGTACAATTAAAACTGTATACGCAGTTTTTGAAAATATTTAAAAAACGTCAATGTCAAAATTTTAAAAAATAAATAAGCACTAATTTCGCGTTATCTCGCGAATGCTACGATTTCGCTGTTAACAGTTTTGTGACATTTAATCTTGTAGAAATCGAACTGCGCTTACACTTTTCGTCGACACTAAAGTTCAACCTAAACATGGCTGAGGCTCACCGTGTATGGTCCCATTGACCGATTAGATCTATATTTTGTCAAACATTTAGTGTAAAAAACACTCACAAATCAAATTTGAGTGAAAAAGGCTTCTATTTGTTGGCAATAAACCGCTTTAACTGAATATTGGGCCAAATTTTCACAAGGGGCCTAAGTCCAAAACTTGTCCGATAATTATCAGATTTGATAAGGTTATTTAAGTACGCGTTTAACATAGAGATTCATGTGAAAATCGGGAAGGTAGTTTGTATGGGGGCTACAAGAACTGGTCCGATTACTTTAAAACTCAGAATGGCGATTTGTGAAGACAAAACACGTTTATCCGCCAAATTTCGAAAAGATACCTATTATAATACGGTTATAAGAGTCATTTGAGCCAAAACTAAAAAGGACCATTGTATGGGGGCTAGGTCTAAATATGGACCGATTTTTTTTCCAATTTCAATAGGCGTCCTTGGGCCAAGAGAGGCTTAAGTTTCAAATTTCAAGTCAATTGGTTAAAAATTGCAACCTGTATCGTGTTTAAACCGTTTACATGAACAGACAGACAGACGGACGGACGGATATCGCTAAATCGACTCAAAGTGATTCTAAGTCGGTCGGTATACTTAATTGTGGGTCTAGGACCAATATTTCGGATAGTTACAAACATCAGCACAAACTCATTATACCCTGTACCACAGTGTGGTGTAGGGTATAAAAAAAACAATTAAAAAAGTTAAATTCGGCCTTTGCCGAATGTATTGATACCCTCCACAACTTAAAAAAGATTATTGCACAAAACTTTATTTAAAAGAAAATTACTTTTGAGAGAAAAAATAAAAAATTTTTGAAAAAAAATTTCCGCGAAAAAAATGGAAAAAATCCGCGATTTTTTTTTATTTTTTACAAAAAATATGTTCGTACTGTTTACTTACCATTCGGTGTTCAATTATGTTCACATAAGTCAACCAGCAGCCGAATTAAAGCATTTTGTATTTTTAGGTTATGTTGAAATGTACCAAAATTTTGGATGTGCCCTTACATTTTCGTTCATAACTTTTGAACCGCTGAACCGATATCGCTCAAATGCAATACCAAACTGTTCAGGAGAACTTTCAATAAATGTGTTAAGTTTCAGTTATCTCCGTGTAATATTTTGGCCGTGATCTCCACTTCCACAGACAGACAGACGGAATGTCTTAAAATCGATCACTGATCAATTATATATAAACTTAGAGTGGAGGGTATAAAAAAATCATTAAAAATGCTTTTAGGGTTTTTGTTTGTACAAAATTTCTAAGATCCTTAAGTGGGTACAACCAGCACGGGTTGTGTTGCTAGGGGACATGTCCAGTGACGTGTCACCTATTGATATATCCGGGGCTAAGACATTACCTAACAAAAGTGATAGGTATTTTTGTAAGAAAGGTTTCGACTTTGTGATAGGTGATTTGGGTCCCGGTAATAGGTCACGTGACTTAATGGACCCATCACTTTTCCTGCAGGGACCGTATACGATACGTTACACCCGGAATGTCATAGTGAATATACCAACATACTGTGTTTGGAGGGTAAAAACAAATTGGAATGGAAACTTATGATATCGATTCCCCCTTTAACTTATATGTTAAGATGGCAGTAAGGAGTGGAATGTTGGTTAAGGATGAAAATCCTGATGACGATTCTTGTACAAGAAGGAAATCAAAATACAGATGCAAAATATTTATAAAAAAAAAAAAAACATACAGAAAATTCGATTATCTACCAAAAAGAATTGTAATTAAATCTGAGAAACATTGCAACTGAAAAATAAAACTGAAATGGAAATTCATCATCATGGTGGTTTAAAATCGTACGTACGAGTGAGAAGTTTGACGTTAAGAAAAAATAGAATTCCGTAAAAACAAAAGAAAGAAATTAACAATTGGAAAGATAAAAAAGACAAATCAGAAGCGGCAAAGATTTCATTGAAAACCAGCGATATATCACTCTTAACTTCAAACTTATATTTGAAAAAACATATTGAAAATTTCAAAACTCAATTTGCAATTTCAAAATTTGAACTTTATAAAAAAAATATTTGGTAATTAAAAAAAAAACAATTAAAATTAGTAAAATTCAATAAAAATTATAACAAAATTCGTAAATTTCCATGAAAATTCGTAAAATTCCATGAAAACTCGTAAGATTCCATGAAAATTCCAAGAAAATTCGTAAAATTCCATGAAAATTCGTAAAATTCCATGAAAATTCGTAAAATTCCATGAAAATTCGTAAAATTCCATGAAAATTCGTAAAATTCCATGAAAGGTCGTAAAATTCCATGGAAATTCGTAAAATTCCATGAAAATTCGTAAAATTCCATTAAAATTTGTAAAATTCCATGCAAATTTGTATAATTCGATGAAAACTCGTAAAATTCCAAGAAAATTCGTAAAATTCCATGAAAATTCGTAAAATTCCATGAAAATTCGTAAAATTCCATGAAAATTCGTAAAATTCCATGAAAATTCGTAAAATTCCATGCAAATTTGTAAAATTCCATGAAAACTCGTAAAATTCCATGAAAATTCGTAAAATTCCATGAAAATTCATAAAACTCTATGAAAATTCGTAAAACTCTAATAAAATTCTTAAAATTCTATGAAAATTCGTAAAATTCGATGAAAATTCATAAAATTCTATGAAAATTCGTAAAATTCTATGAAAATTCCTGAAATGTTATGAAATTCCTAAAATTCTATGAAAATTCGTAAAATTCCATGAAAATTCCTAAAATTTTATGAAAATTCGTAAAATTCTATGGAAATTTGTAAAATTCTATGAAAAGTTGTAAAATTCTATGAAAATTTGTAAAATTCTATAAAAATTCGTAAAATTCCATAGAAATTCGTAAAATTCCATAGAAATTCGTAAAATTCCATAGAAATTCGTAAAATTCTATGAAAATCCGTACAACTCTATGAAAATTCGTAAAAAATTCTAAGAAAATTCGTAAAATTTTATAAAAATTCTTAAAATTTTAAGAAAATTCGTAAAATTTTAAGAAAATTCGTAAAATTCCATGAAAATTCGTAAAATTCAATAAAAATTCTCTGAAAATTCGTCAATTCTAAGGAAATTCGTAAAATTCTATGAAAATTTGTGAAATTCTATGAAAAATTCTATGAAAAATTCTATGAAAAATTCTATGAAAATTCGTAAAATTCTTTGAAAATTCGTAAAATTCTCTGAATATTCGTAAATTCTAAGAAAATTCGCAAAATTCTATGAAAATTCGTAAAATTCTAAGAAAATTCGTAAAATTCTATGAAAATTCGTAAAATTCTATGAAAATTCGTAAAATTCTATGAAAATTCGTAAAATTCTATGAAAATTCGTAAAATTCTATGAAAATTCGTAAAATTCTATGAAAATTCGTAAAATTCTACGAAAATTCGTAAAATTCTATGAAAATTCGTAAAATTCTATGAAAATTCTATGAAAATTCTACGAAAATTCTATGAAAATTCTACGAAAATTCGTAAAATTCTATGAAAATTCGTAAAATTCTATGAAAATTCGTAAAATTCTATGAAAATTCGTAAAATTCTATGAAAATTCGTAAAATTCTATGAAAATTCGTAAAATTCTATGAAAATTCGTAAAATTCTATGAAAATTCAAAAAATTCTATAAAAATTCGTAAAATTCCATGAAAATTCATAAAATTCCATGAAAATTCTCAAAATTCTATAAAAAAATCGTAAAATTCCATGAAAATTCGTAAAATTCCATGAAAATTCGTAAAATTCCATGAAAATTCGAAAAATTCCATGAAAATTCGTAAATTCTAAGAAAATTCATAAAACCCTAAGAAAATTCGTAAAATTCCATGAAAATTCGTAAAGTTCCATAAAAATTCGTAAAATTCTATGAAAATTTGTAAAACTATATAAAAATTCGTAAAATTCTATGAAAATTTGTAAAATTCTATGAAAATTCGTAAAATTCTAAGAAAATTCGTAAAATTCTATGAAAATTCGTAAAATTCTATGAAAATTAATAAAATTCTATGAAAATTCGTAAAATTCTATGAAAATTCGTAAAATTCTATGAAAATTCGTAAAATTCTATGAAAATTCGTAAAATTCTATGAAAATTCGTAAAATTCTATGAAAATTCGTAAAATTTCATTAAATTTATAAAATTCCATGAAAATTCATAAAGTTCTATAAAAATTCGTAAAATTCGTAAAATTCTATGAAAATTCATAAAATTCTATAAAAATTCGTAAAATTCTATGAAAATTCGTAAAATTCTATGAAAATTCGTAAAATGCTATGAAAATACGTAAAATTCTATGAAAATTCGAAAAATTCTATGAAAATTCGTAAAATTCTATGAAAATTCGTAAAATTCTATTAAAATTCGTAAAATTCTATGAAAATTCGTAAAATTCTATGAAAATTCGTAAAATTCCATGAAAATTCGTAAAATTCTATGAAAATTCGTAAAATTCTATGAAAATTCGTAAAATTCTATGAAAATTCGTAAAATTCTATGAAAATTCGTAAAATTCTATGAAAATTCGTAAAATTCTATGAAAATTCGTAAAATTCTATGCAAATTCGTAAAATTCTATGATAATTCGTAAAATTCTATGAAAATTCGTAAAATTCTATGAAAATTCGTAAAATTCTATGAAAATTCGTAAAATTCTATGAAAATTCGTAAAATTCTATGAAAATTCGTAAAATTCTATGAAAATTCGTAAAATTCTATGAAAATTCGTAAAATTCTATGAAAATTCGTAAAATTCTATGAAAATTCGTAAAATTCTATGAAAATTCGTAAAATTCTATGAAAATTCGTAAAATTCTATGAAAATTCGTAAAATTCTATGAAAATTCGTAAAATTCAATGAAAATTCGTAAAATTCTATGAAAATTCGTAAAATTCTATGAAAATTCGTAAAATTCTATGAAAATTCGTAAAATTCTATGAAAATTCGTAAAATTCTATGAAAATTCGTAACACTCTATGAAAATTCGTAAAATTCTATGAAAATTCGTAAAATTCTATAAAAATTCGTAAAATTACATGAAAATTCGTAAAATTCCATGAAAATACGTAAAATTCCATGAAAAATCGTAAAACTCTATGAAAATTTATAAAATTCGATGAAAATTCGTAAAGTTCCTTGAAAATTCTATGAAAATTCGTAGAATTCTATGAAAATTCGTAAAATTCTATGAAAATTCGTAAAATTCTATGAAAATTAGTAAAATTCTATGAAAATTCGTAAAATTCTAGGAAAAAAATCATAAAAAAATCTGAAAAATTCAGCAAAAAAAAATATAAAAATTCAGAAAAAATCTGAAAATAATGAAAAAATCAGAAAAAATTTAGATAAATCAAGAAAAATTTAGAAAAATTAAAAAAAAAATCTTGAAATTTTAGAAAAATTTTGTAAAATAAAGCCGAAAAAGTGTGTGTTAATTTCTTTTTTTCTGGAAAAAAAAAAAAAAATTGAACCAACTCTTTAAAAATCTGTCAACGGTAACAACAACTAACAAGGGAAGTATCTCAACCCTTATGAACCGATTTGCCTGAAAATTAAAATATATATTAAAGAGACGATTTTAAGGTTGGTGTGTCTCGGGTTATCGGCCAAATACGGGTCGACTTAAATTTAATAAAGATTATTTCTTATCCATATGGATATCGTAGGTCTATGTCTTCACATAAGTACCCTCCAAAATTTACACATTTTCCTTAAAAAAATATTTAAAGAAGCCGAATTTTTACAAGGTTATGCCATTATTAAAAAAACCTTTCTTCTCATATGAAAACATTATATAGTTTCTTAAAAAGAAATGGCTGAAAAATAAAAAAAAAAAACATTTTTTCGCCATTTTTTGACCCATGTTTTGAACTCCTAAATCCCCGATATGGCCGATAAGCCGAGACACCCCCACCCTAAAAATTGTCTCTTTAATATATATTTTAAGTTTCAGGCAAATCGGTTCGTAAGGGTTGAGATACTTCCCTTGTAAGTAAAAATCACAAAATGCAATGTTGTATCTCTTAGGAACAAACAACAACAGAATAATAAAAAAAATCGAACAAAAACTAAACTAAAGATTTCAGTTGAATACAAAATCACGTAAGTAAACTAATACCACACCAAGTCAGTGGAAAAAAATGAATATGAACGAGAGAAATGAAATCGTAAAGTTGAAAAAAACCTACACTCAAAAAAAAAAAACTGTAAAGTTAGCAAAAAATTTAGTTAAATTTAACTAAAAAAGCACCTGATTTTGGGCCTACTAAATTTTTAGTTAATTTAACTAAAAATATTTAGCTAACTTTTCGTAGAATGAATGAAGCAAAAAAAACTGTAACTTTAACTAAAAATTTAGCTGAAATTTCGTAACGTTTTTAAGTACATATATTAACAAAAAAATTAGTTGAATTCAGCTAAACTTTTTGTTACTTTCGTAAACTAAAATTTCAAAATATTTTGTAAAAAATTGTAAGTTTATTTTTTCTGTTTTTTCATCAGCTTAAGTAGAACTTATGAGATTCGCATAGGAGGCTACACAAGAAATTTCACTTAACAAATTTGTTACGAAAAATCAGCAAATTAATTAGTAAAAATTCGTAAACTCAGTTTTGAAGTCAACAAAAAAAATTAATTCAAAATTTGTTCAAAACTACACTCAAAATAATTACTCTGTTAAAAACTCTGTAAAATGACTGTAATCTCAATTCGACAGATATTTGACAAAGTTATCTGCCGAAATACAGATTTTAAGAATATACTTTGTATTTTCTTGTAACCGAAAAACAAAATTTTATCTGTAATTTAACTTTTTACTTTGTATTTCTATTTTACAGATAATAAACAGAGTTTTTTGTTAAAATACAGATTTTATAAAAAACTTATGTTTTTTTCTCGTAACCAAAATACAAAATTTCAACTGTAATTTTACATATTGCTCTGTAATAATAAAACGGTAAATTTTACAAGGATGTCGTAAAATGGAGGTACTCGAAAAAAAAACTTTCACAAAAATAAAAAAAAAGTAAATTTATATTTTGGAAGCATTAAAGCGGGCAAATTTACTCGATGGCAGTTTCCAATTGTCAACACTACTTGCACATTAAGGAAAGATAAATTAATCAGAAATCAAATAGTAAATAAAATAGTCAAATTCTGGTCGCTTTTATCAATATTTTACAGATAAATCTGTAAATTTACAGTTTTTTTATCGAAATCATTTTACAGAGTTTTCTTCGTAAAATAACAAAAAATCTTGCTGGTTGGAAATCTATGGTATTTTCTGCTGGCTCAGCAGAGTATCTCTGTAATTTAACAGAGTGATTATTTTGAGTGTAGTATTTTCGTAAATTGAACTTAACTAAAAAAAGTAGTTAAAACGCTGATTTTAACTAAAAATTTGCTAAAAAGCCAGTAAACTCGAGTTAACAAAAAAAAATTTGTTAACATTACAGTTTTATTTTTTTGAGTGTATATATTTCACCACCTAAAACTGTAAAGGACTAAGGGAAGGATAAAGATAAGGAAAACGCCACCAATAGAAGTAAGGTGTCTGCTGGGGAGTTTAGGAGATTAAACAAAGAGGCAGCCGGCCATTCCAAGAATTGATAGCAAATGGCAAAAAAAAAAAAAAAACTTGTAAAAAATTGCTTTAAAAAAAATTTACATACATAAGACAACATTAAGGGTTTGAGTAAGAAAGTGTTGGATGACTGGTGGTATTGTATCAAGTGGCAGGAAATATTGTTGGGTTGGAACAGAAAAAAAAAATCTGTATTTAATGCACCCAAAACATAGGGCGGGATTAGCATACAAACAGAAAAAAAATTAAAAAAAAACCCAACGAAGGAATAAAAATCAAATGAAAAAAAAACGGACACCAGCCAGCAGCTTTACAATAAAATAAAAAAAGAAAATACATTTAACACCGTTTCTAAAAGAAAATTAAGAATGCACAACTATGCTTTAATTTTTAAATAAATTAACTCCTGAAAGTATGCTTCATTATTTTTTTTTTTTTGCATAAACGAAGTACTCTAAAAACAAGTATATTTTTAAGAGTTAACAAATTTGAGAATATTTTTTAAATGGAAAAGTCCTCAGCATATTTAAATTTTTGTATAAAGAAAAAAGTCCTCAAGGTCAGAGAATTTTTCTGTAATCGATAAAAAGTCCTCAGAATCTTAAGTTTTCTTGCATCAGAATCTGATAATTTTTTCTATTCAAAAAGAGTGCTCAAAATCTGAAAAATTTTTCTATAAAGGAAAAATTTTTAAGAATCATTTTTTTCTAAAAAAAAATAATCAGAATCTAAAAACTTTTCTATATGGAAAACTGCTCAGAATCCTTTTTTTTTTCTAATAAATCTGAAAATTTCTCTACATAAAAAAGTTTTAAGAATCTAAAAAAATAAAAAAGTTTTAAGAATCTAAAAAAATTTGTCTATTAAGAAAAAGTGCTCAAAATCTGAGACATTTTTGTTTATAGAAAAAGTTCTCAGAATCTGAGACATTTTTCTATATAGAAAAAGTGCTCAGAATCTGAGACATTTTTCTATATAGAAAAAGTACTCAGAATCTGAGACATTTTTCTATAATAGAAAAAGTGCTCAGAATCTGAGACGAAAGTGGTAATTGGGGGGGCAAATTTCCTCTCGAATATGTGTTTAAAAATTCATTCTTATGCTTTATGCACTAAAAAAAATACAAGTTTATCATTATTTAAAAAAAAAAAAATATTCCACGCCCATAAAAGGGGGGGGGGGGCGGACCGAAAAAACGACATTATCTAATTCTCTGGATCCAAATACAGGACTTTGAACTTCCTGTAGCATAAAAATGTTGCATTTGTTAAACAAAAACACAAAAAATCATGTAAAAAAGTGGTATTTTTCATGGGTTGGTTTAGTTCTCTAAGGGGGAACTTTTTCCCCCTTGGTCCGATTTTGCCCATTTCCGAACTTAACCTGCCTAGGAATATAAGACATATTCGTGCCAAACTTGGGAAGTCTAGCTCTTTTATTTTGGACTGTATCGTGTCCTTTACAGACGGACAAACGGACGGACGGACATCGCGAGAATGTCTTAGAATCGATCACTGATCAATAAAATATATACTTTTTAGGGCCCTAGACCGATATTTTAATGCGTTACACGCGGAATGACAAAGTGAGTATACCCCCATACTGTGGTTGGAGGGTATAAAAAGAGCTCAGAAACTGAGACATTTTTCTATATAGAAAAGTGCTCAGAATCTGAGACATTTTTCTATATAGTAAAAGTGCTCAGAATCTGGAGACATTTTTCTATATAGAAAAAGTGCTCAGAATCTGAGACATTTTTTCTACATAGAAAAAGTGCTCAGAATCTGAGACATTTTTTCTATACAGAAAAAGTGCGCAGAATCTGAGACATTTTTTCTATATAGAAAAAGTGCTTAGAATCTGAGACTTTATTTTTAGGAGAAGTGCTCAGAATCTGAGACATTTTTCTATATACAAAAATTGCTCAGAATCTGAGACATTTTTTTATATAGAAAAAGTGCTAGAATCTGAGACAATTTTCTATATAGAAAAAGTGCTCAGAATCTGAGATTTTTTTTTTTTAAGAAAAAGTGCTCAGAATCTGAGACATTTTTTCTATATAGAAAAAGTGCTCAGAATCTGAGACATTTTTTCTATATAGAAAAAGTGCTCAGAATCTGAGACATTTTTTCTATATAGAAAAAGTGCTCAGAATCTGAGACATTTATCTATATAGAAAAAGTGCTCAGAATCTGAGACAATTTTCTATATAGAAAAAGTGCTCAGAATCTGAGACATTTTTCTATAATAGAAAAGGTGCTCAGAATCTGCTTACAATCTGAGAATTTTTTGATACATACAATTTTATATTTATTTTATATTAAGAAACAGTGTTTAAAAATATGAACTGAGAAATAAAATTCTATAATAATGTAAAGTATACTTTGGTTATGTAGTATAAAAAAAGAAGGGCTTCATTAGTTTACAAAAGTATACTAGAAGAAAAAATGGAAAAAATTGGAAAAATATGCAAAAAAAAATGGTTTAAAGATAAAAAAAAATGGCTAGAAAAAACGAATCTCTGCTCAGATATCATTGTAGTTGTTAATGAAACTTCTAGAGTATATAACACACACAGTTATAAACCTAAACACATATACATTAAAACAATAGATTACCACCCAACATAACCTAGGAAATCGAATCAACCAACCACCCAACAATGCATCCTTCTTAGACACGAAACTACGACTCAAACTTGAGAATTATTGAATGCATGACATGGAGAAAAAAAAGTTGGTAACGTAACAAACTCATTGTTATAGTTTTTTGTTCAAAGGACATCTAAAAAAAAACGAATCGCAAGAGTTCATATATACAAATATATAATATTATAAAAAAATCCCTACCCGACTGTCCACCCACAATCATAAATTTATATTTTAGAGATGAAAAAAAAAAATAAGAAAAAAATACTAAAGTTGAGATTTTGTTTAGTTTAAATGAACAATTGTTTAACTAAGATAGAATAAACAAACTCTTGTAAAAAAAAAAATACTAATTGCAGCAAAGATTATTTTTTAGAATAGTTCCAATAGTTATTAAAATAGGATTAGAATAAATAACGAACATTTTTATTTAAAACGGGGGAAAAAAAAAATTAAACGCCTAAAAGTATACTAAATTTAAAACCCTTAAAAAGTATGCTACATTATTTTTTTTATAAAATAGAGCAATTAAAAGTAAAAAAGAGATTTTAAAAAGAAAACTTCCTTAAACTATCATACGCAGAGCTTGAGACAAACTTTAATTTAAAATTTATTTGAGCCAAATCCGATCATGTTATTTTTTTTTTTAGTTTTGGGTTTGCACCAAAAACTCTAAACTTTGATCAAAGGGTGCCATGGGTTAAAATGTTCTGATTTAGCTCAAATTAAATTTAAATGAAACTTTGTCTAAATCCCTATGAAATAATAAATTTTCATTAACAAGACAAACCGACATTTAAAATCCTACTGATGATAACACTAACTGGAGTGTTTGAAATCGGTATGGGAATGCCAGAAATGTCTATCATTTTTAGAAATTCAATTTTTCTTCTGCATTTTCTTTCAACTTGAATCCTTACAACATATATAATTAGAGCCCCAGCTTGACCTGTACTTAATTTTTTTTTTTATCTCTTGGAGATAGAAAAAACCGTCAGTTTTTTTGGAATTTTTTGACAAACTTCAAAAGGCGATATTTCGAAAACCTCTCCACCGATTTGAAAAATTGTTTTAATCAAGTATTCGTATTTAGAATGCCAAACTTGATACAAAATATATATCGCAAGATTTCTTTTTTATTTTTAGTTTTTCAAGAGATTTAAAATTTTGGTGGAAATTATACAAAAATCCCAAACTTGGATTGAAGGGCGCCACGGTTAAAATGAACAGATTTGGCTTAAATTAAGTTTAAGTGAAAGATTGCCTTAGGCTTTATGAAAAGGTGAAGGGAAAGAAATTGTTAGATTTAAAAAAAAAACAAGTAAGAAAATTATAGTCGGTCAAGACCATATAATACCCTACACCAGACTTTCCTGGAAAATGGGTCCTAACTTTAAACATGGACCGATTAGATCTATATTTTGTCAAATCTTTAATAAGTGTAAAAAACACTCACAAATCAAATTTAAGTGAATTAGGCTGCTATTTGTTGACAATAAACCTCTTTAACTAAATATCGGCCGAAATTTTCACATGGGGTCTAACAATAAGTCCAAAAATGGTCCGATGATAATCAGATCTTATAAGTATTAAAGCACGCGTTTAACATACACAAATAAAATTCTAATTTAATATTTTCTATTTTCATGAAATTTGAGAGATTTATATAAAAATCGGAAAGGTGGTTTGTATGGGGGTTACAAGAAGAACTGGTCCGATTCCTTTAAAATTCGGAATGATAATTTGTGAAGACAAACCATGTTTACCAAGCTTAAGAGGACCTTTGTATTGGGGGCTTGGTCTAAATACACACAAAAAATTATTGGCTAACAATTTTCAACTAAATCTATTGATCAACAAAATTCAAATAAGTCAATCAATGTTTTTGATTTAAATTTTTGTTATTTTCTTTAACTGTCGAATTACAAATTTTTAACATACCAGATTTTTTTCGCTTTAATTTATTTGAATAGATTAATTCAAAAATATACAAAATAATCGGGTTTTACTTTTTTTTATTGTTGGCAACATATTGGAAGCAAAAAATATTAAGTTTTTGATAATTTTGTCATAAGCTTACAATTTGTTTGTTAAATCAATCAATATTTTGATTGACTATAAATCAATATTTTGATTGACTATAAATAAAAAATTGATCAGTCTTTTGATCAAAATCGAAAAAAATGTTTGATTTAAAAAATTTTCAATCAATCACCTACAATTTATTTGATGATTGGTATAACAATTTTTTAATTGCAGGAATTTAAATCAAAAAATTTATTGAATCCGCGTTTTTGTTGATTGAAATTCGTTTCAAATTTTTTCTGTGTATGCAATTTCAATAGGCTTCGTCCTTGGACCAAAAGATGTTTAAATTTCAAGTCAATTGATTAAAAATTACCTACGCCCCCCTATCTCCACTCCCTAAGCAGGCTTCCATTCAAAATTCATTTTTTTTTTTAATTTGCTCCAACTGTTATTTGTATGGGAGCCTACTTAGGGAGTGGAGATAGGGCGTAGGTATGTTTTAAAAAAAATGTAGGGTAAAAATAAATGGGGGTTGGTCTCACTAATGACCCCTCTCGGACGCACCATTGGACCGGTAGAAGCTGATTAAATAAAACAAATTTACAAAAAATAAAAAAAAATTTATGGGGACCGCCTTAACAATTAGAGATAGAGGTTAGGTGTGTTCAGAGAAAATGTTTGGACTAAAAAAATACATTTTGTTGCTCTAAGGGCACTATTAGGGCAGTTAGAGCGGTTGGAGCAAATGTTAGAAATTGGGGATAGGGTATTAGTTTGTTCCAAAGAAATGTTAAGACGTTAAAATTAATGGGGGTCGGTCTTATAAATGACCCCTCTATGACGCACCATTGGAGCAGTAGAAATGATTTTATGATTGAAAAATTACAATAAATTTTTTTCAAAAAATGTTAAAAAATAGTAATAATCGTTATCCCACGATCCTAGTGGGCAAAAAGTTAGAATCGATAGAAGTTTTACACAAAAAAATTTCAAAAAAATCAAAGAGTACAAACATTTTCAAAAATGAGTTTTAAATTTTAAAACTTAAAAATCGCATATTAGAGCGCTTTTAAGAATTTTTTGGGATTTTTTTTTTAAAGTACGTAAAAAAACAAAAATTTTGAAAAAAAAAATTAAATTTGAACCATTATTGAAGAAGTTATGAGTAAAAGAAGTTTAAGTAAAGGAACAAACTACCAATTTGTAAAAATTCGATATCTTATGAACGGGTCATCAAAAAGATCTGAAAATTTACCACGAAGGAGTTTTCGAAGGGTACTAAAAACTGTAAACAAATTGGGAAAATCTAAAAAAAAAAATTTTCAAAGTGTCCAATTTGACATGGAATGCCCCACACTCAAAAAAAAAGTGAACTAAAATCTGGGAAAATTAACTCAATTTTGAGAAAAAGAGGGAATGATTTGGCTCCAAAGATTTTTTTTCTTGGTTTTAGTTCATAATTTTCCCAAAAATAAGGAAAACAAAGTTATTTAATTTTAAGCCAATTTTAACTAGAAAATGGGAAAAATTATACTTCAATTTTAGAAATAGATTGGGTCTAGACCCTGGACCCATGGGTTCGGACCCCATTTAACTCGAGACCCCGTTGGGTCCTTTAAGGGTCCCCATAGATTTTGAACCAAAACTTGTGTCTGTTTCGCTCTAACTTGCTTAGTTTTTGAGATACGGTAATAAGGGGCCTGATAGGGTCTTGAGAATCTCAAATACCGGATAACTCAAAAACTATTAATCGGAGGGCTTTTGGGTATTTTGCGGAAGTGTTCTACGAGTCAAGAGCTACAAAAATGCCGTTGGACGTTTTCTCGAGTTGGCAGTATTTACCGAGATATGTGTATATATAAAATCTCGGGAATTTCAAATTTTAGATCTTAAATTAGGGTCTTGAGAACCCGACAGATATACAGAGCTAGGCTATTCCATATTTTTCTTTGTAGTCTTTCTTTTGAAAATTTCATCCGTTTCGCTTTATCTCGCTTAGTTTTCGAGATATCGCCATTTTGAATTTTTAACTAAATTCTAAGAAGTTATTTACTAAAATCTCAGAAGTCATTAACTAAATTCTAAGAAGTACTCTTCCTCATTTCAAAGAAGAGAAATACGATGAAGTTTTTTTTAGTAAATTTTAACTAAACTTGAACTAAATTGTTTTTTAAGAAATATGTCTTAAAAATAAAGATACGATTCTTAGATTTGTGGAAAATTTCTTTGGCAGTAAGATTTTTTTTTCCTAATATTTAAAAAATCCATTTAAAGAAAACTTTGAACTAATCATAAGTAAATGAACTAAAATTTTTTCCTCATAGTTAAGAAAATTTCTCATTTTTAAGTTTAATTTAACTAAACTTTAGGAAAATTCATGATAAATTTTCAAAGACATTTTTTCCTTAAATTTAGTTATGTCTTTTTTTTCAGTGCATATATACATTATGGGGTCCACGACCGATATTTTGATGCGTTACACACGGAATGACAAAGTGGGTATATGCCCCATTCTGTAGTTGGAGGGTATAAAAATCACTGGGCCTGTCACTTTCGAACAAAAGTCATGCGGGTTTAATAGTGTCATGTCACAGAAAACATCACAGTATTTTTTCGAGAATGTTAAGAATCGAGAAATTTTCAGATTTTGTTATACCCTCCAACCACAGTATGGGGGTATACTCACTTTGTCATTACCTGTGTAACGCATCTAAATATCGGTCTAGGACCCCATAAAGTATATATATTAAGTATTTATCAGTGATCCATTCTAAGACATGCTAGCGATGTCCGTCCGTCTGTAGAAGACACGATACAGTCCAAAGTAAAAGAGCTAGACTCCTGAAATTTGGCACGAATATGTCTTATAGTATTGGGCTGGTTAAGTTCGAACATGGGCAAAATCGGTTTAGTGGGAAAAAAATTTTCCTCTAAAGAAGTAAAAAAAACCTCTAAAAAAAGCCATTTTTTATAGATTTTTTGTACTTTTGCTTAGCAAACGAAACATTGTTATCTCAAGAGAAGTTCAAAGTCTTGCAGTTGAATCCAGGAAGGTTGTCTCCAACCGACTTTACCTCCCCCCCCCCCCCCCCCCCCAAAAAACAAAAAAGACACCCCTGTTTTTACGTGTTGGAGGGTATAAATTATTCGGAACAGCCGAATTTAACACTCTCACTTGTTTTTTAATTGTCGAATTCTAAGACAGACTCTGGCACATTTTTTGTACAAAAAAATGTTCAGATTAATGATCAAAGAATTTTTGTTAAGAAAAAAGTCTATAGAATAAAAAAAAAAAAACTATAAAAAAATAAGCCTAAAAGTATGCAACAAACATGTGTCAGTGAAAAGCCTTTAAGATAGGCAACATTTTTACAAAACATATAAACAATTAAAACAAACATGAATAAAACAACAAATGGAAATTAATTGTTACAGCAAACAAAAATTAAAGAAATAACAAAAATAGACTTAAAAAGTTTAACAAATCACAAATATTTATAAGTGTTAGTGAAAGATGGGAGAATTTACAAACACAGTTACACAGATAAGAAAATGCATGCCAAAAAAAAAACGGATACTTAATACTCAGGAATGAAAAAAAGCTAAATTGTGAAAAATATAATAAACATTTCAAAATTGTTTTAAAAAAAGAAAAAAAAATCTTAGAATATGAATAACTGAATTGTATTAAGGAGTGAGATCATAAAAATGTTAACACACATTTTTGCCTACAACTTTGGTGTAAAGCTTCCAAATTTTTTTTTTTTCGGCAGTTTACATTTTAAAAATATGTCAGTTAATAAATTAATTTACATCATGAGTTTTAATTTGCAATTTTTTACACAATGGACGATGAAAGAAAAGTGCGTTCAAAAATAATTAAATATTTTCAACAAAACCATACACATACAAAAAAATTGCCAAAGAAACTAATTTATGCCGCCAAACAGTTTCAAAAGTGGTAAAAAGGTATCTGGAACACCTAACAATTGAAAGGAAGCCGGGAACAGGAACAACGACTGGTTATCGTAACATTGGTAAGGCATATAAAGTTAAAAGCATCCTTAAGAGAGCTCCTAACACATCTGGCAGAAAAACAGCTCGGTTAGCCCAATGCTCAGACTTTTTTGTACGTAAAGTGAAACGTAAGGCGGGACTAAAGTCCTACAAAGTTCAAAAAGTTCCCGATAGAAACGCTTTTAAAAATTTGGAGGCCAAAACCAGAGCTAGAAAATTGAAATCAAATTTTATAAAAAAATACAACTGTTGTGTAATGGACGACGAAACTTATGTCCTGGCTGATTTTGCGCAGCTCCCTGGTCAAGAATTTTATGTTTCCGATGTTCGAGGAAATGTTGCGGAAAAATTTCGGTCAAAAAAGCAAACGAAATTCCCCAAAAAATTCCTAGTATGGCAAGCCATATGTAGCTGCGGCCAAAGAAGCCAGTCATTTGTGACATCTGGCTCTATAAACAGCGAAATTTATATCAAGGAGTGTTTGCAGAAGAGACTTCTTCCGTTCTTGAGTCAGCACAATGTATCCACTTACTTTTGGCCCGATTTAGCATCTTGTCACTACAGCAAGAAAGCGCTGGAGTGGTATAATGATAATAATGTGGTTTTTGTACCAAGAGAGGCAAATCCACCAAACTGCCCGGAGCTCAGGCCAGTGGAGAGATATTGGGCTCTTGTTAAAAAAGAATTAAAGGGCACAAAAAAGGTCTCCCAGGACATGCAAGATTTCAAACGTAGATGGACCACCTGCTCTAAAAAGGTGAGAGAAACTACCATAAAAGCCTTAATGGGAGGGTTTCCGGAAAAAGTGGATAACTTTGTTCGTAGTGGTTAGAGTTCCATGCGGTTTTTTTGTTATGATTTTGTATTAAATTTTATTTAATAAAAATTTGGTTTGAAGTCTTAAAATTCAGTAGTCTGTTTTTTATTTAACTTTATGTGTGTTAACATTTTTATGATCTCACTCCTTATATATCATCATATGAATATGTGAGTGTATTTTTAACCAGATATACAATTATTTGCTAACTAATACTATTTTAAAACAGAGAATAAGTTGAACACCAAAAAAAAAACAATAAAGCAGTACAATTGGTAAAAAAAAAATCTACTAAAAACCGTTGGTACACCACCCATACTTGATTACTAGACACAATTTCTTACTCCAGGACTATTGAATGTATGTTACAACAAGCAGCTCGTTATGAGTATAGAAAGAGAGTAACAAAGTATTTAACACAGCTTCCTGTTTGTGGTTTACTTCCGCTTTTTTATTTCTACTTTAGTTTTTTGTTGGCTGGTTGACTGACGCTAGATGGTTTAGTTTAACTTATACAAACTCCTTTTAGAGAACTATTTAAAAGCAAAGGCTCTTATATTGTAGTTTTCTACACACCCCATACAGGGCTGCCAGACTTGGGGATTTATCCCCAAAGTTGGGGATTTCATGCTAGAAAAAAGGACAACAAATCTCATTTGGGGATTGGGGATTTTTATGGGGATTTCCAAAATTATTTTGGGGATTTTTTGGGGATATTCGAAATTAAATCTATATAATACAACAAGCTAAATTAAATAAAATCAACGATTTTTAAAAATAGTTTTAGTGATAACCACTCTTTACTACGAGATTACGAAGCTCATTCAGCAAAACTTGCATTTTTCGGCTGTAAAATGTATATTAAAATTGCCAAACAATGTGTATTTATGCGTTTGGGGATTTTTGGGGATTTTTAATTGCTAAATCTACGAAATAAAATTATAAAATTACCACTAATAATTTTTTTTTTTTTAAATTATGAAAAATTTTTTTTGTGTAATTAAAAAAACGTTTTTTTTATTGTTTGGGGATTTTTGGGGATATTTTGTTATATTTTTGGGGACAACGGAAAAAAGTACCTGGCAACGCTGACCCCATATCCCCACTGCTTTGGTTGTTATGCTCTTATGTTGTTCTTTTGACATCTTATTTCCGTTTCTCAAAAAAAAAAAAAAATATTAACTACCATGATGATATTTAACTAGGAAACTCAGACAACAAAAATATTTCATACATTGAAAAATATTCAGAATCTGAAAAATTGACAGAATCTGAGTAATTTTTTTCTATAGAAAAATTGTCAGAATCTGTGCAATTTTTTTCTATAGAAAATTTGTCAGAATCTGAGCAATTTTTTTTTTTTTTCTATAGAAAAATTGTCAGAATCTGAGCAATTTTTTTCAATAGAAAAAATTGTCAGAATCTGAGCAATTTTTTTCTATAGAAAAATTGTCAGAATCTGAGCAATTTTTTTCTATAGAAAAATTGTCAGAATCTGAGCAATTTTTTTCTATAGAAAAATTTTCAGAATCTGAGCAATTTTTTTCTATAGAAAAATTGTCAGAATCTGAGTAATTTTTTTTATAAAAAAATTGTCAGAAATTGAAAAATTTTTTTTCTATAGAAAAATTGTCAGAATCTGAGCAATTTTTTTCTATACAAAAATTGTTAGAATTTCAGCAATTTTTTTCTATAGAAAAATTGTCAGAATCTGAGCAATTTTTTTTTTATAGAAAAATTGTCAGAATCTGAGCAATTTTTTTCTATAGAAAAATTGTCAGAATCTGAGCAATTTTTTTTTTATAGAAAAATTGTCAGAATCTGAGCAATTTTTTTTTTCTATAGAAAAATTGTCAGAATCTGAGCAATTTTTTTCTATAGAAAAATTGTCAGAATCTGAGCAATTTTTTCTATAGAAAAATTTTCAGAATCTAAGCAATTTTTTTCTTATAGAAAAATTGTTACAATCTGAGCAGTTTTTTCTAAAGAAAAATTGTCAGAATTTAAACAATTTTTTCTCTATAGAAAAATTGTCAGAATCTGAGCAATTTTTTTCTATAGAAAAATTGTCAGAATCTGAGAATTTTTTTCTATAGAAAAATTGACAGAATCTGAGCAATTTTTTTTTATAAAAATAAACAGCTCAGATTCTCACAATTTTTCTATAGAAAAACATTGCTCAGATTCTAATAATTTTTCTATAGAAAAAAATTGCTCAGATTCTGACAATTTTTGTATAGGAAAAAGTTGCTCAGATCCTGACAATTTTTCTATAGAAAAAAATTTCTCAGATATTGACAATTTTTCTATAAAAAAAAAATTGTTCAGATATTGACAATTTTTCAATAGAAAAAAATTGCTCAGATTCTGACAATTTTTCTATAGAAAAAAATTGCTCAGATTCTCTCTCAGATATAAAAAAAGCTCAGATTCTTAAATTTTTCTATAGAAAAAAATTGCTCAGATTCTGACAATTTTTCTGTAGAAAAAAATTGCTCAGGTTCTGAAAATTTTTCTATAGCAAAAAATTGACCAGATTCTGAAAATTTTTTCATGGGAAAAAAAAATTATAGAAAAATTTTCAGAAATTCTCCAAATCTAATTAAATTTTTAAATAACATAGTCCATCGTAGGACTCTTAAAAATATAATTTGTTTAACTCCTAAAACTATGCTTTAAATTAATAAATTTTGTATGACTTTGTAAGTACACTACAACTTTAGAAAGTATTTTTTGCATTTTTTTTTTTATAAAAACAGAACTACTTTTTAGTACTAAAATGTAATAATACAGTTGAACATTTTCATTTCTAATTAAATCAAGCTATCATCAAGAAAAAATATGCAATAACTTTTTCTACAATTTCTGTTTAGTTTTTTTCAAAGTCCTTCCTAAAAGTATGCAATATATTTTTTTTTTTTTTTTTTTCAAAACAAAAAAATACATAAGAATCTATCAAAGAAATAAACTCTTGATTATAAAGCAAAAACGCAGAAGAAAAAATAGAGAAATTTTTTGCTGTCATCTAAAAAAAAACCTTTATGAAAAAAATATTGATTTCTAAGACTACCACTACAATTACAAAGAAAGATTTTCATTACCCACTAAACCAAAGGTTCCGAATTCGTTACGAATTCGCAACGACACGTCGGCAAAAGCTTCCGATTTCGGTACCGAAATCGTTAAGAATTCGTAACGAAAGTCATATGAAATGGTTGCACGAATTCGGAACGAAGTGTCGGTACGATTTCGTTAAGACATTTCGTAACGATTTCGTTACGACATTTCTTAACGATTTCGTTACGACATTTCTTAACGATTTCGTTACGACATTTCTTAACGATTTCGTTACGACATTTCGTAACAATTTCGGCAAGATTTAATAATTATTTATGAAAAAAATATTTCTTATTTTATTTATTTATTCCAATATGTTCATAAAAATCGTATTAAATAATATATAAAATAATAAACAAAAAATCAAATAAATATATAAAACCTTAATTATAACTTAGGATCAGATTCTTCAGTCGTCTTTGTTTTTGTCTTTGTAATTAAAGGAGCTTTTAAAAGCCTGACGCGACATGTTTTTGTATTAACTGCGAAGTACCGCTTCATGCTGCTTTCGTGGAAATTCTTCATTGCATATTTATTGAATTTTTCCATGTTTATTGAAATTATTTTTATTTAATTCATTGCTTTAAACTTTTCACTGGCTTTTGCCTTCTTATAAATCAAAGTTTTATATATTTATTTAGAAACTTTTATTTGCACAACTCCCATTAAAAATTGAAACATGAACTGACCAAAAAACACGTGTTCAGACAAACTACCGAAATGTCGTTACGAATTCGTTAAGACGTTTCGGAAGTTTGTCTGACTTCAGACAAACTACCGAAATGTCGTAGCGAATTCGTTAAGACATTTCGGTAGATTGTCTGACTTTAGACAAACTACCGAAATGTCGTAACGAATTCGTTAAGACATTTCGGTAGATTGTCTGACTTTAGACAAACTACCGAAATGTCTTAACGAATTCGTTACGAAATGTCTGACTTCCGAAAAAGTCGGAACCTTTGGTTTACTGGGTATACATACACAAGGATACTCACATACACTAACAAATACTAACTCATGCATACATATAACTAACATTGGTCAAGATTTAATTACAATTCTCGTTTGATTTTTTTTTTTTTTGCTGTTTTACTTGTATTTGTAACTTCCTCCAAGTAAAGTAAAAGATGTCAGAAAAAAATTTTAGGAATTGTAACTTAACAATTGTACACTCATAATAATAACTCTGTAAAATACTCTGTAAAATTACTGTAATCTCAATTCAACAGATATTTGGCAGAGTTTTCTGTCAAAATACAGATTTAAAGAAAAAACTTTGTATTTTGTTGTGACAAAAAAAAAACAAAGTTTCCTCTGTTATATTACTTTTTACTTTGTAATCTTAATTTTACAGATAATTAACAGAGTTTTTTGCTAAAATACAGATCTAAGCAAAATACTGCGTATTTTTTTATAACCAAAAAAGTTTTCTGTTTTGAGTAGTTTTTGTTTTTGTTACCAAACATCAAAATTTTATCTGTAATTTTTTTTTTTTTTTTGAGAAAAAGTTGAAAAAGTAGCAAAAAAAAGTTATCAAAATTTATTTTTCAGAAATCTTATGAAAATTTTACAAAATAACATGCATTTAACTAAACTCTGTAAATTTATAGAGTTTTTTTCTGTAAATTTTTTTTGCATCAAATATATGGGGGTTTTCGTGTCAACTGACACAACTTTTGAAACCGATGTCTTCCGATCGGGATGAAATTCGCACCAAGGTTAGTCCTATTGGATAGTAGTCTAGACACAATTTTTCAACGAGATCGGTCAAGAACTCTCTGAGTTAGAGGGGGTCGAAATTTGACATTTTGGATAAAGAGGTGTTGATTCTCATCCATGTAACTTCTTACCTATTGTTTTTAGCAAAATGTGTCCCAAAGAGTTTAGATAGCTATTTCTTCAGTCTTTCGAAAAAAAAATATTAAAAAAATAAAAAAATTTTTTTTGATTTTTTTTCTTAAAAATCCATAAAGTATCGCATATGGGTGTTAAAGGATCGCTGATCACGATTCTGGAAAAAAAAATTGAAAATTCAAAATGGCGGATTCAAAATGGCGGACATGATTTTTTAAATCTTTGCTTATTGTATTTACTATAATCATTGTCGATGTATTTGGGGTCGTTAGAAACGAATATGAGCTCAGACTTTTAAAATTCAAAATGGCGGATCCAATATGGCGACAAATTTAAATTTAAGATTTTTTATATGTTGTCTCTTTTTTTCCAAAAACTTAGATTTTAATAGTTTTTCGGATGTTAAAACTGATTTTGGAATTAGGGATTCCAAATACAAAATGGCGGATCCAATATGGCGGATTTAATTTTTTAATTCTTAGCTTATTGTATTTACTATAATCATTTTCGATGTATTTAGGGTCGGCAATTACGAATATGATCTCCAATTTTTTAAATTCAAAATGGCGGATCCAATATGGCGACAAATAAAATAAAATATAAAATTTTTTCTATGTTGTCTGATTTTAACGGTTTTCGGTTGCCAAATCTGATTTCAGAATCAAATATCAAAATAGGGGATCCAACATGGCGGACAAGATATTTAAATTATTGATTAATATCACTAGGAAATGATTACGTAACACGAATACGAACTCAGACTTTTTGAAATCAAAATGGCGGATCCAAAATGTAGGACAGAGTATTTTAAAAAAATGATACATTTATAAAACCATCTTTTTGCTTTTATCAGAAAATATTAATAAAATATTTCTCTTTTAAATGCGTCTAAATGTTAATATATCCAGTGGGACATTTAAGAGAGAACTCTTTTATTTCCAGTTAGCATTTGCCATCCTAAATGTACAAATAATGCTACTAGCTTGCAATTTCACAAAAAATATTTAAAATGCTATCGCCAAAATATGCCCGCCTAAATGCGTTCCCATTTATTATGTTTAGCACTAGAGATGTACACTGCTCAAGTGACTCAAATTTTTTGTTCATGAGTGATAAGTGAGTGAGACATTTTTTGTGTGAGTGATTCGCAGTGAGTGCCATTTTTTTGCGTGAGTCAAAATTATTTAATTGTATTGATATATGCCCGCTTAAATGTCCCTGCAAAAAAAAGTCATTACCACTTCTCAGTGGAGTGCTTTAAAACTATAACAAATGTAATGAAATACAACAAAAATAACAAAAAACACAAGACAAAACACACAAACAGTTTTTTCTACTTCAGAATACATAGATATTCAGCACTTAACTCATTACCTATCGCGACACCTCCATACAAATGTAAGTAGATATTCAGTAGATAAGAACTACTCCGTGGAAGTAGTTGGAAGTTGTTTGAAAGCTCGGAGTACTTCTTATCTACTGAATATCTACTTACTTTTGTATGGGAGTGTCGCGGAAGGTAATGAGTTAAGTGCTGAATAACAACTTTTTATGGAGTAGAAAAAACTGTTTGTGTATTTTTTTCTTGTGTTTTTTGTTATTTTTGTTGTATTTAATTACATTTGTTGTAGTTTTAAAGCACTCCACTGAGAAGTACTCCGCACTTTTTTTGCTGGGGTGTTCCTAGTTTTAATTTTAGCACAAGAGATGGACGCTGGTCAGGCGAATCACGCGTGATCGAAAGTGAGCGTGTCTCAAATTGTTTGTTCGTGAGTGACAAGTGAGAGAGACATTTTTTGCGTGAGTGATTCGTATTAAGTGCCATTTTTTTGCGTGAGTCAAAATTATATAATTGTATTAATTTAGTTTTACAATTTTTTCGTGTTTAAAATGTTTAGCATGAGTAATGCGTGAGCGTGAGTCACACGTGAGTGGTGGTTTGCTTACTCACGTAAATAGTGAGTAAGTGTGAGAAAAAAAAAAAAGATTGAGAAAATTATGTTTTTTTTTTGCGTGAGCGTAAGTGAACGTGAGTCAAAACTTATTCACGCACTCATCTCCAGTTATCACGCCAATGTTGTCAAAGTGTAAATTTTTTTATTAGGATTCAATAGAAACAAAAATATCCAAAAATTTTTGTAGTTCCATTTTAGGGCATTTCTAAACGCCATATTTTGGTTTATTGTCTCTATGTCAAAAGATTATGAACGGTCGCACAGGGTCGCAAAAATGTGAATAGAATACACTGTTAGAGACAGATTGTAATTCAAGGTTTGTCAATATCGTTTGGACTTTTTTGGACTTTGTTGTTGAAAAAAGGCGGATTTCAACAAAAGTATTAATTTCCATAATTAATAAAAAAAATATATACTTTTAGCTTACTTTTTGGCAGGTTATCTCATGTGTTGGACTAACAGGTATGTCTTTAGGAGAACTTCGCAGAAAATTTGAAAAATTTTTAAATATGTGTTGCCTTACAGACCTTATTGGCCAAAAAATGGAAATCCTGGCCCACAGTGCGCTGAACCAATTTCACTCAAATGCAATACCAAACTGCTCGGACCAACAACAAGTAAATTCGTTAAGTTTCGTTAAGTTTCAGATCAATTTTAACAGACAGACGGACATCGCTAGAATGTTTTAGAATCGATCACTGATCAATATATATACTTAATAAGGTCCCCGACCGATATTTCGATGAGTTACAAATGGAATGACAAAACTTGTATATACCCTCTACCACTAACAATAAGTGGAGGGTATACAAAAATTTAACTACCGAAAACAATGATAAAATAAAACAGGACTACAAAACATTTCCTTGGAACAAACTAATACCCTATCTCCAATTTCTAAGAGGGCTCCCACACAAAACGACATTTTTTAAAATTTGCTCCAACCGCTCTAACTGCCCTAATAGTGCCCTTAGAGCAACAAAATGTATGACCGACCCACAATATTTTTTTAGTCCAAACATTTTCTCGGAACACACCTACCCTCTATCTTTAGCTGTTAAGGCGGTCACCATTCAATTTTTTTTATTTTTTGTAAATTTGTTTTATTTAATCAGCTTCTACCGGTCCAATGGTGCGTCCGAGAGGGGTCATTAGTGAGACCGACCCCCATTTATTTTTACCCTACAATATTTTTTTAAAACATACCTACGGCCTATCTCCACTCCCTAAGTAGGCTCCCATACAAATAACAGTTGGAGCAAATTTTATAAAAATGTAATTTTGAATGGAAGCCTACTCAGGGAGTGGAGATAGGGCTGTGTTATGTTTTACAAAAATGTTGCAGGGTAAAAATAAACGGGGGTCGGTCTCACTAATGACCCCTCTCAGGCGCACCATTGGACCGGTAGAAGCTGATTAAATAAAACAAATTTACAAAAAATAAAAATAAAAAATGTATGGGGACCGAGTTAGAGCGGTTGGAGCAAATTTAAAAAAATGTCGTTTTGTGTGGGAGCCCCCTTAGAAATTGCAGATAGGGTATTAGTTCGTTCCAAAGAAATGTTAAGACGTAAAAATTAATGGGGGTCGGTCTTATAAATGACCCCTATATGACGCACCATTGGAGCAGTAGAAATGATTTTAAGATTAGAAAATTACAATAAAATTTTTTCAAAAAATTTAAACAAATAGTAATAATCGTTATTCCACGATCCTCCTGGGCAAAAAATTTGTAAAATCGATAGAAGTTTTACACAAAAAAATTTCAAAAAAATCGAAGAGTACAAACAATTTCAAAAATTAGATTTAAATTTTAAAACTTAAAAATCTCATACTAGAGCGCTTTTATGAATTTTTTGGAATTGTTTTTTTAAAGTACGTAAAAAAACAAATAATTAAAAAAAAAATTAAATTTGGACCGTTATTGAAGAAGTTAAAGTAAAGGAACAAACTACCAATTTTAAAAAATTCGATATCTTTTGAACGGGTCATCAAAAAAATCTGAAAATTTACCACGAAAGAGTTTTCGAAGGGTACTAAAAACTGTAAACAAATTGGAAAAATCTAAAAAAAAAAAATTTAAAGTGTCCGATTTGACATGGAGTGCCCCATATATTCATGATCCCCGATCGATTTTAAGACATTCTAGCGATGTCCGTCTGTCTGTGGAAATGGTGATCACTGCCAAAATATTACACGGAGATGACTGAAACTTAATATATTTATTAGAAGCAGGGTTGGCAACCGAAACGAATAACGGTATCGGTAACGGTATTGGTATTACATATTTTTTATATCGGTAACGGTAAGGGTAACGGTATTTTCGATTATTTCGGTAACGATAAACCGTTACCGAAACATGGATACCGGTACGTACCGGTATTATGAATAAAATTTCCCCAACATGATAAAAAGTCACAAATTTGTTAAAAACACGTAAAAATCAAAAATTAATATAAAAAAATAAAAAAAAAAACTGTGCATTTTCAACACATAATTATATAGTAGTAATTAATACTATTAATTAACTCAGATATTAATGAAAATATTCACACAATTTTGTAATTTAATAAATAATTTTTAAACTTTTTACGTGTTAATTAGATGTCCCTGTCCAATCAGCAGAAAAATCTGCATTTTGAGCCATTTGGAAATCTGCTGATTTTAGCTGATGTAGTTTGCTGATAAATCTGATAAGACAGCAAATAAACCTGCTGATAAACAGTCTGAACACTTTTATAAAAGAATCGATAAAAAAACTAGTAAGTGTTAAATTCGGCTGTGCCGAATCCTTTATATTTAAACAAACAACAAAACACAAGTATTGATAGATACATTACCAGGGGGAAGGGGAAGAAGGGGAAAGCCGCAGGTAGAAGGTGTGGCCTTGTGTTAAAAATATTAGCAACACAATAATTTTGCAGAAAGAAAATTTTCGATTTTTTAAGTGACATTTTTATTTTAGTTTGCTGTTTTTCAATAAAACTTTTTAATTTTTTTTTTCAATAAAATTTTTTATTTTTTTTTTTTAATTTCTGTTAAATTATCAAATAATTGCGAATTTGATCATTATCTGGACCGATTTTTTGTTGGTCAAAATAATACGATGCAATGAAATTTTTTTTTTTATTTATTTAACGGACATTAAAAATATTTTACTTCGTTGACTGCAAAAAAATTTAAAATAAGTAATATTTAGACAACCGAAACAAAACCGATATAATACCGGTAAAAATCAGAATAAAGGTAATGGTTTTTTATCGGTAACGGTATTTAAATTTTTTTATTTCGGTATTGGTAACGGTAACGGTAGTCAATATTAAAGGGTTTTTAATCGGTAACGGTATTGAAAGGGTAACGGTAGCCAACACTGATTAGAAGTTCTCCCGAGAAGTTTGGTATTGCTTTTGAGCGATATCGGTTCAGCGGTTCAAAATGTAAGAAACGAAAATGTGAGGACACCTCAAAAATTTTAGTACATTCAACATAGAGTTTTTCTTTTCCCGGACTTTTTCATTTCCCGGGAAAGCGGGATTCATTTTAAAATTTCCCGGGATCCCGGGATCCCGGGAATTCCCGCAAAAACTAAAAACCCAAATTTTTTGTCAAAAAATATATAAAAACCTTATGAATGCGATTACACTATTTATAATGTTTATTAACACCACAAAAATCGTATTTAGTACCTTTAAACAGCGTTTGAAAGGCTACGTTAGCTACCTGTTTTTTTGCTTTTGCTTTTCATATCACTTCAAACAATTTCAATATTATAAGTTATAGCTTCCCAGCAAAACTTTGGTAATGGGTAGTGGTTATATAACACATTACCAGGTAATGTATATACCTTATTTGTAGCATTATTTTAGGATGTCTTACCAAACATTTGTTCCACAACGTATTATTTTCAAGTGAAAAATAATGCATTACTAATAATTTGCTACGTAATGCATGATTATTGGAAAAAATGTATTTCATATTTATTATTTCTAAACATTAAATCATGGATGACTTATATTTGGTTACATTATGTATTATTTGAAAGTTTTAAATAATGCATTATTTATAATTGGATGCATTATGCATTACAATAACATAATTCATAAGTTTAAACTAGAGATGGGCTCACGACAGGAAATTTCTAACGACACACACTCACGAGCATATTTTATCGACTTACACTCACTTACAATCACGTGAGTAAATTTAATACAAAATTACTTTTTCACTACTCGTAACACCTTATATATTATCTTCTGGTATGCTATATTATTTCATTTCTCGTAACCTATAAAATATCATATATTTTACACCTTACTCGTATTCCTCGTTATAAATTTATGACTTATTTTATACCTTACTGGTATTCTTTGTGATAATGTGGATGCATTACTTTGAGTCTCATCGCCTGTTAAAATCATCAATGCTGCAATGTATAAAATAAGAGATACTATACCTTATTTTATACCTTACTAGCTAACTCGCCCGGTACTTCGTTACCGGTTAGCTGTAAAAAAAAAAAAAAAAATATTACTTTAAATTCTTAATAATTTTTCTTTAAACATAAAAATTGTTAGTTTCGACCTTTAAAATATTATATTTTGAGTAGATTTAAAGTTGAAAAAAATTTTATTTGGGCGAAACGATCCCATAGTTCAAACTTTAAGTTTCAAGGAACATTAGTGCATAAGGAACAATATGTAGCAAATTGAAGCGAAAATTCAAAAATTTATTTTCCAAGAATGTAATTTCCGCGAGTGGATCGTAAAGTACCAATTTTAAGTATCTCTACTTTCTCCCTTTTTCCCCATTAGAAGCAGAATTTTCATAAAAGTACTTATTTTAGAATGTTATTTCCGCGAAAGGATCGTACAGTCCAAATTTCAAGTATTTAGGACCATTAATGCAGCAGATACAAAATTGCCCTACTCTCCCCATTTCCCCCTTAGAAGCTACTAAAAAAGTGCTTCTTCCAGAGTGTTATTTCCGCTAGAGGATCGTACAGTCCAAACTTCAAGTATCTACAACCATTAGTTCAGCAGATTCAAAACAGTTCAAAATTCAAGTATCTAGGACCATTAGTTCAGCAGATACAAAATTGCCCTACTTTTCCCCCATTTCCACCTATAAAACAAAATTTTCAAAAAAGTACTTCTTTCAGAATGTTTTTTTCGCGAGAGGATCGTACACTCCAAATTTCAAGTATCTATGACCGTTAGCTAAGCAGATACAAAATTGCCCTAATATTCCCCTTTTTCCCCGTAGAAGCGAAATTTTCAAAAAAGCAGATACAAAATTGCCCTAATATTCCCCTTTTTCCCCGTAGAAGCGAAATTTTCAAAAAAGTACTTCCATTAGAATGTTGTTTCCGCAAGAGGATTCAAATTTCAAGTTTACCCTACTTTCCCTCTTTTTCCCCCAATTGAAGCAGATTTTTCCAAAAAAGTACTTCTTCCAGAATGTTATTCCCGCGAGAGGATCGTACAGTCCAAACTTCAATATCTAGGACCATTAGTTTAGCAGATACAAAATTGCCCTTCTTTCCCACTTTAAAAAGTAATTTTCAAAAAAGTACTTCTTTCAATATGTTATTCCGCGAGATGACCCTATATTGCAAATGTCATGTTTTTAAGACCATTAGTTTAAAATTTACCAAATTGCCCTATTTTGCCCCTCTTGGCCCTCCTTAAAACCAAAATTTTCAAAAAGTGTATTTTTCAAAAAATTATTTCTGCGAGAGGATCAAAACTTAAAGTTTTAGTTCAGAAGATACAAAATTGCCCTATTTTCCACAGGATTATAGAGTCCAAATTTCAAGTTTCTAAAACTATTAGTTCAAAAGATACAAAATCCCCCAAAGGGCCCTACTTTCCCCTTTTTCCCCCTTAGAAGTGAAATTTTTAAAAAAGTTCTTTAAGTATGTTATTTTTGCGAAAGGATCGTTCAGTTCAAATTTCAAGAATCTAGGACCATTAGTTCAGCAGATTCAAAATTGCGCTTCTTTCCCCCTTTTTCCCACAGAATTTTGAAAAGTACTTTCTTAAGAATGTTATTTCCGCGAGAGGATCGTTCAGCCAAATTTCAATTATCTAGAACCATTAGTTCAGCAGATACAAAATTGCCCTACCTTCCCCGTTTTCCCCCTTGAAATCGGAATTTTCAAAAAAAAAATAATTCTTTCAGAATGTTAATTCCAAGAGAGAGGATCGTGCAGTCTAAATTTCAAGTATCTAGGACCATTAGTTCAGCAGATACAAAATTGCCCTACTTTCCGCCTTTTCCCCCTTAGAAGCGGAACTTTTTCCGCAAGAGGATCGTACAGTTCAAATTTTAAGTATCTAGGATCATTAGTTCAGCAGATACAGAATTGACCTACTTTCCACCTTTTCCCCCTTTAGAAGGAGAACTTTCAAAAAAGTACTTCTTCTAGAATGTTCTTTCCGCGAGAGGATCGTACAGTCCAAACTTCAAGTATGTAGGACTATTAGTTAAGCAGATTCAAAATTGCCCTACTTTCTCACTTTTCCCCCCGTGGAAGCAGAATTAAAAAAAAGTACTTTTTTTAGAATGTTATATCCGCGAGAGGATCGTACAGTTAAATTTTTAGTACCGAGGACCATTATTTCAGCAGATACAAAATTGCCCTACCTTCCCCTTTTCCCCCCTTAAAAGTAGAGTTTTCAAAAAAGTACTTTCTTGAGAATGATATTTCCGCGAGAGGATCGTACAGTCGAAATTTCAAGTATATAGGACCATTATTTCAGCAGATACAAAATTGCCCTACTTTTCCCCTTTCCCCACTCAAAATCGGAATATTTAAAAAAGTACTTCTTTCAGAATGTTATTTTCGCGAAAAGATCGTACAGTCCAAATTTCAAGTCTCCCGGACCATTAGTTCAGCAGATACAAAATTGCCCCCTTTTCCCTCTTAGAGGCGGAATTTTCCAAAAAGTCCTTCATTCGAATTTTATTTCCGCGAGAGGATTGTGCAGTCCAATTTTCAAGTATCTAGGAATATTTGTTCAGCAGATACAAAATACCCCTACTTTCCCCCTTTTTCCCCCTTAAAGAAGAATTTTTAAAAAAGTATTTCTTTCCGAATGTTATTTCCGCGGGAGGATCGTACAGTCCAATTTTCAAGTATTTAGGACCATTAGTTCAGCAGATTCAAAATTGCTCTATTTTTCCCTCTTTTTCCCCTTAAGAGAGGAATTTTTAAAAAAGTATTCCTTTCCGCATGTTATTTACGCGGGAGGATCGTACAGTCCAATTTTCAAGTATCTAGGACCATTACTTCAGCATATACAAAATTGCACTACTTTCCCCCTTTCTCCCCCTTAAAAGCGAAATTTTCAAAAAAGTACTTCTTTTAGATTGTTATTGCCGCGATATGATCCCATATTCCAAATGTCATGTTTCTAAGACCATTAATTTAAAGTTTAGCAAATTGCCCTATTTTCCCCCTTTTGGGCCTCCTTTAAACCAAAATTCTCAAAGAAATATATTTTTCAAAAAATAATTTCCGCGAGAGCATCCAGATTCAAAATTTCAAGTTTGTTCAGAAGATACAAAATTGCCCTATTAAACCCCTTCTACCCACCACCCTTACTCTTATAAAAGGATTTTTCAAAATATTACTTTTTACAAAATGTTTTTTCCGCGAGAGTAGACTTAAAATTTCAAGTTTTTGGGACCATTCGTTTAGCAGATACGAAATTGCCCTTCTTTCCCCATTTTCCCCCTTCAAAAACGAATTTTCAGAAATGTAGTTCTTTGAGAATGTTATTTTCGGGATAGGATTGTACAGTTCAAATTTTGTATCTAGGGCCATTAGTTCAGCATATACAAAATTGCCATACTTTCCCCCTTTTTCCCCGTAGAAGCATAATTTTTAAAAAAAGTTTTTCTTTAACAATGTTATTTCCGCGAGAGGATCGTACAGTTGAAATTTCAAGTATCTAGGACCATGAGTTCAGCAGATTCAAAATTACCCCAAGCATCCCCTTTTTCCCTCGGAATTTTCAAAAAGTACTTCCTTTGGAATATTATTTCCGCGAGAGGATTGTACAGTTCAAATTTCAAGTATCTAAGACCATTAGTTCTGCAGATACAAAATTGCCCTACTTTCCCCCTTTTTCCCCGTAGAAGCGGATTTTTTGAAAAGTTCTTCTTTAAGAATGTTATTTTCGCGAAGGGATCGTACAGTTTAAATTTAAGTATTAAGGACCATTAGTTCAGCAGATTCAAAATTGCCCTGCTTTCCCGATTTCCCCCCAGAATTTTGAAAAAGTACTTCCTTTGGAATGTTATTTCCGCGAGAGGTTCGTTCACTCCAAATTTCAAGTATCTAGGATCATATTTTCAGCAGATACAAAATTGCCCTACCTTCCTCTTTTTCCCCCTTTAAAGCGGAATTTTCAAAAAAGTACTTTTTTTAGAATGTTATTTCCGCAAGAGGATCGTGCAGTCCACGCTAGAGGATCGTGCAGTCCTATTTGTTCAGCAGATACAAACCGGAATTTTCAAAAAGTACTTCTTTCAGAAAGTTATTTCCGCGAGAGGATCGTACAGCCCAAATTTCAAGGATCTACGACCATTAGCTCAGCAGACACAAAATTACCCTACTTTCCCCTTTTTCCCCCTTAGAAGCGAAATTTTCAAAATAGAACTTTCTTCACAATGTTATATCCGCGAAGGATCCCATAGTCAAAATTTTTAAGTTTCTGGGAAAATTAGTTCAGAACATACAAAGTGTACCAAATTGTCCTATTATCCCCCTTTTTACCACCCTAGATGGGGAATTGAAAAAAAACTTTGTTTCGGAATGTTTTTTCCGCGAGAGGTTCTTATAGTCCAAACTTTAAGTTTCTAGGACCATTAGGTCAGAGAAAAGAAAATGTACCAAATTGCCCAATTTTCCCCTTTTCGCCTTCTTAGAAGTGCCTTTTTAAAAAAGTACTTTCTTCAGAATATTATTTCCGCGAGAGGATCCTATAGTCCAAATTTCAGGTTTCTGGGACCATTAGTTCACAATATAGAAAATGTTCAAAATCGTCCTATTTCCCCCCCAAATTTGAATGAAAAATTTTCAAAAAATACTTTCTTCAGAACATAATTTCCGCGAGAGGATCATATAGTCCAAATTTTTAAGTTTCTAGGACCATTAGTTCAGAAGATACAAAATGTACCAAATTATCCTACTTTCCCCCTTTCAACCCCCTAGAATCAGAATTAAAAAAACTTTGTTTCGGAATGTTTTTTCCGTTAGTGGATCTTATAGTCCAAACTTTAAGTTTCTAGGACCATTAGGTCAGAAGATAGAACATGTACCAAATTGCCTTTTTTCCCCATTTCCCCTTCTTATTTTTTTTTTTAAATACATACTTTCTTTAGAGTATTATTTCCGCGTGGGGATGCTATAGTGCAAATTTTAGGTTACTGAGGCCATTAGTTCAGAAGATCGAAATGTTTAAAATTGTCCTATTTCCCCCTAAATTTAAGTGATTAAATCAATAAATTCCCTAAAATTAAAAAATAAATGAGATAACAAAAATTGAGTAAAAAATTTGAGTCAAAAAATTAAGCAAAAAATATTTTGAGTAAAAAAAATTGAGTAAAAAAAATTTGGGTGAAAACACCTTCTAAGTAAAAAATTTAATTAAAAAAAATGAGTAAAAAACTGAAGAATAAAATACAATTGAGTGAAAAAAATTTTTATTAAAAAAAAATGAGTAAAAAAAATTTTGAGTAAAAAAAAATGTTGAGTAAAAAAAAAATTGTAAAAAAAAATTTTTGAGTGAAAAAAAATTTTGAGTGAAAAAAATTTGTAAAAAAAAAAAAAATTGGAGTGAAAAAAAAATTTTGAGTAAAAAAAAAATTTTGAGTGAAAAAAAATTTTGAGTGAAAAAATTTTAGTAAAAAATTTTTTTTTCCCCGAGAGGATACTATAGTTCAAATATCTAGTTTCTAGGACCATTAGTTCAAAATTCACCAAATTGCCCTATTTTCCCCCTTTTTGTCCCCCTTAAAACCGGAATTTTCAAAAAAGTACTTTTTTCAAAATGTTATTTCCGCGAGAGTATCTTATATTCAAAATTTCAAGATTGTAGGACCATTAGTTCAGAAGATACAAAATGTATCAACTTGCCCTATTTTCCCCCTCCCCCCCACCTTAGAAACGGAATTTTCAAAATATTACTTTTTCCAAAATGTTATTTCCGCGAGAGGGTGCTAGACTTCAAATTTCAAGTTTCTGGGACCATTTGTTTAGAATATAAAAAATGTACCAATTTGCCCAATTTTCCCCTTTTTCCCCCCTTGGAGGCGGAATTTAAAAAAAAAAAAAAATCCGAAATTTTATTTCCGCGAGAGGATCCTAGAGTTCAAATTTGAAGTTTCTAGGACTATTAGTTCAAAAGATACAAAATCCCCCAAAGGGCCCTATTTTCCCCCTTTTGCCCCCCTTAGAATCGGAATTTCCAAAAATCCCTTCTTAGTGGGTGGTTTTGTCGGGAGCCGAACCTACATTCCAAATTTCAAGTCTCTAGCTTCAGCGGTTTGGGCTGGGCGATGATTATTGCCAATCAGTCAGTCAGTCAGTCAATCAGTCAGTCAGTCACCACACTCTTTTATATATATAGATTTGGTAATCTAAGTTTTGCTGGGTTTTGTTTACTTTTCTTTTTTGTGTTTGCTTAAACTACAACAACATGAAAAAAATAAAAACTCCAAACAGAGCAGTAGCGGAAAACAAATTTTATTGTTGTAGCCTACAAATATACTACAGTAGTATATTTGTAGGCTACAGTATTACTACAGTATTACTACAGTAGTATTACTACAGTAGTATTACTACAGTATTACTACAGTATCACATTGTTAACAAATGTTGCAATATAAAAACGTGACCATATTAAAAATTTCGTTAAGATGGTGTAAAATGAATACAACATCGAAAAAAGAATAATAATAATTTTTAATAAAATTCTTTTAATTTTGGTCAAAAAAAATATAGAAAAATTTTGAATTTTGTCGAATTTTTCGATATTTTCGAATATGTACGCGATTTTAATATTATCAGTCTAGACGCTCAGAAGTTATGAGAAAAATCGTGACATTAACATTGGGTTAGAGATGGGCGCTGGTCACGTGATTTGCGTGATTCACGTGAATCACGCGTGAGTGATTTTCATTTAAATCACGTGATTGTGAGCTGAAAAAAAATCTGAGTGAGTGTCATTTATTTTTTGCGTGAGTTTGCGTGATAAGCTTTTTAGATTAGCCCAATTTTTTTATTTTTTGTAGTTTTTTTTTTGGTAAGAAAATTTTATTGCGTGAGTAGATTTTGCGTGACTCACGCGTGAGCGTGATTGAATCTGGCGTGAGTAAGATTTTTATTACTCACGTGAATAGTGAGTGAGCGTGAGTTAAAAAAAAATTGCGTGAGTGATTCGATTATTTTTGAGTGAGCTTGAGTGAGTGTGAGTCAAAATCCACTCACGCACCCATCTCTACATTGGGTTTTTCGAAAATTCACGTGTTGAAAAATACATAAAAAATTGGTTTTAATTAGAGATGGGCGCGTGAGTGATTTTTGACTCACACTCACTCACGCCCATGTAGAGGCGCTTGCTTCAGCATTTTATATTTTTTATACTTATACTTTTTATACTTATTTTTGAACTTTTAAATTATAATTTTACCTATGTAACGGACTTACACTGGTTTAAAACGCCATCTATTAATTGATAGCGATACTGTTGTAATACACCACACACTACACAGAAAAAAATATGGGGAAAAACAATTTGAGTAATCACTTGTTTAAATTTAAAAAAAGTTTTGAGTAATTTTTTAATTGACGCAATTAAAAATTTACTCAAAAATTTAAAAACAAATTGAGTAAATAATTTAATAAGAATTTAATAGCTTTTTTAATTTTTTTTGGAATTTTCTTAGTTTTTTTAATTCTCGTTTAGTTTATAGTTTTTTGTATATATACATGAAAGTTTGTAATCATATTTATAAAATTTTTTTATGTCTTTAAGACAAAAATATATTTGGTAAAGTTTGAAAAAACATGTTTTTTTTTTTCTTTGTAAAAAAATATGAAATTTTTTTAAACTTTGTTTTTTTTAGAGTAGAAACAGAATAAGCCCGGCACGACTTTTTCCAGACGGTTTGGCAGATTAAACCGGTGGCCGGCGCCGATGTGAAATAAAACTTGTTCTGTTTTTAAAAGGTGGTGCTTCTTGTTCTGTTCCTGCACTTAATAGTGTCAATTAAAAATTTACTCAAATTTTTTTGGCAAACATTTAATAAATTTTTATTAAAAATTTACTCAATACATACTATTAAATCGTTTACTGGTGGAAAATTGAGTAATTTTTTACTCAATAGTATTAAAATTTTACTCAATTTTTTTTTTTATTTCTTTCTGTGTACTGCTTTTGCGTAATTGACGTTTATACGCACTTTTCTATTAGCTTTTGGAAAAATTGCGTTAGATTTTCAATATTGCATACTCATGCAACTGAAACGAGCTTTCGTTTTAAGCAAATTGCCTATCCTCGGCCATTTCATCGTCTAACCACCATAAAATAAAGTGCACCTCAAGTGTTTATTTTAAAACGTACAAGTGTTTTTTTTTTTAAAAAAGTTTTAAGTTTTTTTATAAGGATAATTTAAAAAAATATCCTTTTACATTGCGTTTATTGAATTTAATATTCAATTACGTTTTTTTTGTTCGCAAAACTAATTAGTTTGGCTTTTCCTTAAGGACCTTATCGACTGACTCTTTTTGATAAGTTGGAAATTGGCCAGAGTGACTGATTTAAATTTATTAACGAAAACCGAAATTCACGGAAGAAAATTATCTAATTTTGAATAGTTGAATGGTGTGAAGTGCTGTTGTTTTTTTTTCCTTAAAGTGCCAAATATAAAAGTTTAGATTTGGCACTTAATTGTGCATGAAAAAACAAAACCAATGGTCATCTATGATTTGAATGCGTTTTGGTGGATTTCTTATTTAAAAGGAGCTTTTGTTCTCTCTACCATCGAAAGATCTACAAGACAACTCAAACATTAGTTGATCGGAGTTTTCAAGCGGTGTGGTGGCATAGTTCGCAATATTAATCGGCGTTAATGCAACGAGCAAAAAAAAACAAAGTGTAAACCGTGTAAAAAAAAACTAAAATTCCTAAGAAAAGTGGTAAAAATTAATTTAAAGAAATTTATATATGCAGACTAGTGATTTCTAATCAAAAGACACTAAAAACGTTCATTAAATTGTCGTTAACAAAATTTATTTCACAGTTTTTTTATATTTGTAAAACAACAAAAAAAACTCCGTAAATTAATTTTAGAGCATACCAAAAAAAAAAGAAAAAGTAAATAGTACACAGATCTACAAAAGTTAACCAGAAAAAATTAAAAGATATACAAATTAAAAATCGCGTTAAAAGTGCTTGAATTTGTTTTAAACGAATTAATTCAGTTATTTTAATTTTTTTTAAAATAAAATTTTTCTAAAAGTTTTAATTTTCCTAAAATTTTGCTTTAACATTATAAGTTAGTGTTGTAAATAAGTATAGTGTTTTTTTTTAGTATATTTAAAAATTTCTTAAATTAGTGTTTTTCGAGTATATTAAACAGTTTCTCGGGTGATATATTATTTTTTTTTTATTGGAATTAAATTTAAATTTTAAATTTCGGTTTTTTGTGCCGGATAGTGTTAGTGCATTTTTGAAGAAAAAAAAACAGGTTTTTTAAAGAATTTGCATACGTTGCCTTTATATGCATTTTACTTGCATTTGATCTAGGGGCTTATAGTACAAAAACAATTTTTTTTTCTATTTTGGTGAATTTCGAATTTGGCAATACCGCCAGATTTTATCTATATAAGTGAAGCTCTCTCTTCAATAGATCAAATCTATCAAGGTATGCATTTTTCTTTATGTTGATGTTTTTTTTTATCAACTGCAATAAAATAATTAATTTAATTTTTCGTCGGGGTTTTTTTTTCTTTCGCTTAAAAAAATGGTTTTTATTTCCTGGAAATAATTCAATTTATATGTGTTTGTTTCATGTTTTAAAATTTACCCAAACTAATTGCTCTTAAAACCTTAGCAAATAAAATTTGAAACTCTAATTCCGAATCTCTTACCAAAACCCTTGTAATGAAGAGAGAATCTAACAGTAAGAGAAAATCATCAAATAACATCCACATCATGAAGGCTGCTGTACTCTTCGAAAGATCTTTCGTCGTGGGAGCACCAACAACAACGGTAATGTGAGTTTTTTTATTTTTTTTATATTATTTTATTTTCTCCTTTATTTAAAATATTCTTTGTTTTGATTTGCAATTAAGGAGTGAGATCATAAAAATGTTAACACACATAAAGTTAAATAAAAAACAGACTACTGAATTTTAAGACTTCAAACCAAATTTTTATTAAATAAAATTTAATACAAAATCATAACAAAAAAACCGCATGGAACTCTAACCACTACGAACAAAGTTATCCACTTTTTCCGGAAACCCTCCCATTAAGGCTTTTATGGTAGTTTCTGTCACCTATTTAGAGCAGGTGGTCCATCTTCGTTTGAAATCTTGCATGTCCTGGGAGACCTTTTTTGTGCCCTTTAATTCTTTTTTAACAAGAGCCCAATATCTCTCCACTGGCCTGAGCTCCGGGCAGTTTGGTGGATTTGCCTCTCTTGGTACAAAAACCACATTATTATCATTATACCACTCCAGCGCTTTCTTTCTTGTAGTGACAAGATGCTAAATCGGGCCAAAAGTAAGTGGATACATTGTGCTGACTCAAGAACGGAAGAAGTCTCTTCTGCAAACACTCCTTGATATAAATTTCGCTGTTTATAGAGCCAGATGTCACAAATGACTGGCTTCTTTGGCCGCAGCTACATATGGCTTGCCATACTAGGAATTTTTTGGGGAATTTCGTTTGCTTTTTTGACCGAAATTTTTCCGCAACATTTCCTCGAACATCGGAAACATAAAATTCTTGACCAGGGAGCTGCGCAAAATCAGCCAGGTCATAAGTTTCGTCGTCCATTACACAACAGTTGTATTTTTTTATAAAATTTGATTTCAATTTTCTAGCTCTGGTTTTGGCCTCCAAATTTTTAAAAGCGTTTCTATCGGGAACTTTTTGAACTTTGTAGGACTTTAGTCCCGCCTTACGTTTCACTTTACGTACAAAAAAGTCTGAGCATTGGGCTAACCGAGCTGTTTTTCTGCCAGATGTGTTAGGAGCTCTCTTAAGGATGCTTTTAACTTTATATGCCTTACCAATGTTACGATAACCAGTCGTTGTTCCTGTTCCCGGCTTCCTTTCAATTGTTAGGTGTTCCAGATACCTTTTTACCACTTTTGAAACTGTTTGGCGGCATACATTAGTTTCTTTGGCAATTTTTTTGTATGTCCATGTTTGGTTTTGTTGAAAATATTTAATTATTTTTGAACGCACTTTTCTTTCATCGTCCATTGTGTAAAAAATTGCAAATTAAAACTCATGATGTAAATTAATTTATTAACTGACATATTTTTAAAATGTAAACTGCCGAAAAAAAAAAAATTTGGAAGCTTTACACCAAAGTTGTAGGCAAAAATGTGTGTTAACATTTTTATGATCTCACTCCTTAACTTGCAATTTAATATTTGGATTAGGGTGACCATGTTAAAGTAATGAAGTGAATTGTTAAAAGTGAAACAAATAACTATTTATTAAAGTTTTTCTTTATTATTTAACTATAAAGCGAAAGTATAAACCTTTTAGACATATATACATCCATTTATATGTCAAATTTAAGCCCGTTTTTTTTTTAATTTTATTGAGTTCTAAGTTTGCTACCTTTTTCGTTGAGGTCAATGAACTAATTGTACGTAATTTAACCATTAAGCACCGCGGGTAGACCTTTTAGGTACACCTTATTATTTCAGGTTCATGAATTATTGATTAAAATATTTTTTTATTATTTTTCATTCGGAATAAATTTTTTTAAATTATTTTCGTTTTTTTTTTAATTTTTAATTTTTTTTTGGTTTTTCTGGTATTTATCTTTTTTTTGTAAATTTGGATAATATTTGCTTTATTTTTTTTAATATTAATTAATTTTCTTTATTATGATTTTTATTGTTAAAAATATTTAAATGAATTTTTTTCTACTAAATTTGAAATTAGCTTTAAATTTAAATTTTGATTTAATTTGTAAATGAATTTTGTCGGTTAATAAATCAATATGATTTGTGCTTGAATTTAAACTTTACTGTTTGATTTAAACTTTTGGTAGGGAACTTGTTGTGATTGACTATGGGATCACAACTATTATTTTTTGTTAGGAAATATTTTATTTCGCTGTGATCATGGTTGGGTGGGCAAAAGATTGTTACATTAACACCTGTTTTACAATCGACCTAATTTTAACCGAAAATCCCTTAATTTTCAGTTTTCCGTTTTCCCCTCTTTTTTTTTACTTTCCTGTTCTATTCACCCTACAGCACGCATTAAAATAAGTTTACGCGTAGCGAAGTGGCAGGGACATAGCCAAGCACCGAACCTCCCCTCCGACGAGCAAAAGGCTGGATCAAGTGCGTGCGACCGCTTAGCCATGCCTCCCTACATACCAACTGCCATGTTAATTTATCTAAAATTTTAATTCGTTGTACGCTACACCCACGACAAGAATTTTTGAATCACGCACACTCACTCACGAGCAAATTTTTTCTACTCACAATCACGTGAGTAAATTTAATACAACTCACACTCACGTGCACTCACTCAAGCTTCACTCACACTCTCGTTGACTCATATTCACGAAACTCTTATTCATACAAAAAAAATTTAAAAACTAAAATTTGAAAAATCTTTTAAAATTTTCAACAAAATTTAAAGTTCAGCGTAACTTAAAAAATCGACTCACGCACACTCACGCAAAAATCTTACTCACGCACACTCCACTCACACGCGCGTGAGTAAAATTGAATTTAGTCACACTCAAGCGTGGTCACGCGTGAATCACGTTCTAATCTGCTCATGTGCCCATCTCTACTTTTAATGACAAGGAAACACCACAACAATGTTTGCCAAAATTTTTTTTTTGAGAAGTTGAATTATACTTTTACATTAAAACAATCCATCCCTATTCTTTATACACATTAAAATAAAACAGTTATGTTAAACAAGATAAGTGTGTGTGTTATAGTTTTATTAAATTTTCTCTTTGTAGGCTACAAAAACAATATTTGTAGGCTACCAAAAATAATTTGTAGGCTACAGGTAGGCTACCAAAAATAATTTGTAGGCTACAGGTAGGCTACCAAAAATAATTTGTAGGCTACTTGTAGGCTACACAATTCTAATGTTTTTGTTTTTTTTTGCTACTTATTCATTTTTAAAAACAATCGTAAGCTCTCGCTACAAAAACAGAAATGTCCAAGTATTAGTAGTTATAGCAATTGAATGATTTACATATTGTTTGTTTTTAAAACTACACATATCGTCAATTTTGGTTGTTTAAGCTACTTTCTTCGTAGTAATTTAAACGCTGCCTTTAAAACAAAACAAAAAATAAGTTTCGAGAAAAATGAACAATTTTTGTTACACAGTTTTTATAATGAAATGAAACTGATTCAGAGCAATTTCTCAATTATGTCTCTGAAACTGAATGTAACAGTTGCAAAGAAATGAAATTATAAGAAAATTTACCCCAAAAAATTTAAAAATTCTGGTTTCTAAAAGAAAACCCTGTTAATTTCAGTAATTTCTTACACAGATTTTATATCAATTTATCGACTTAAATAATCATACTGCAAATTTTTCTAATGCAGGTCTCAGAAAGAACATTTCTCAGCTAATGAAAAAAAGTGTCAGGTTCCGATAATTATATCCTATCGAAGACTTAGATTTAGATATTGTGAGCCTTTTTTTTAGTTCGCTTCAGATTTTATGACATTTTTTAGTTAGAAGGTCTCTCTTGGAATACTTTTTGGGCCCTCCTGGTCCCTGCGTACGTTTCTGCCATGAATTATCAAAAATTTTAATAAAATCTCTGAAAAATCACATACAAAATAATCTATGGAAGTCGAAAAACCAACAATTTCAAAGAAACGAAAATTCCCGAGAATTCCCGCTCTATTTCCCGGGATTTCGGGATTGAAAATTTACGGGAATTCCCGGGAAATCCCGTCCCGGGAATTCCCGTGAAAAACAATAATTCAACATAACCTAAAAATACAAAATGATTTAATTCGGCTGCTGGTTGACTTAGGTGAACATAATTGAACACCAAATGGTATTTAAACAAGTACAAAAATATTTTTTGACAAAAAAAGAAAAAAATCGCGGATTTTTTTTTACCAAAATTTGTTTTCAAAAAAAAAAAAAAAATTTTTGTCAAAAGTAATTTTTTCAAAAGTAATTTTTTCAAAAGTAATTAAATAAAGGTTTTGCAATAATCTTTTAGAAATTGTTAAAAAGTTAAAAAAAAAATGTTTAGATTCTAAAAATATTCAAGTAATACTTACGCAAAATTTTAAATTGCATTAAACACTAATCTTACCTGAAAGAGAAAGAAAAAATAATAAGTCAGTTGAAAAAGTTAGGAAATTAATATTTATCACTAAATGTACAATTAAACCCGGTTATAACGAACTCCGAGGGACAAAATCGTTCGTTATAAGCAAAGTTCGCTATCAGCGGGGTATATTTTATATCAACCTAGTTTTATTTCCAAAAAAAAAAAAAAATCCAACTTTGTTTTTTTTTTTAATGTTTATTCGTAAATAAACTTCTTATTGAAAAGAAAAAATTTAAAATATAAATAAATTTTATGAGTGTGATAAACATGATTGCTTCACTAGCTAGATTGCCATTTTTATACCCTCCACTTAGTAATAGAGGGTATATATAAGTTTGTCATTCCGTTTGTAACTCATCGAAATATCGGTCTGAGACCCCATAAAGCAATGGTTCCCAACCTTTGATTCTCGCCCCACTGGGGGGCAATTTGAACGCTTCAGGGGGGCAACTAGAAAATTTTCAAGATTTTTTATTTTTTTTAAATAAACTAAAAAATATTATTTTAGTTAAATTATTTAGTTGATTTTTGAAAAAAATTTCTAAAAACTTCGTTTAACGATGATTTTAACATAAAGTTTGCTTAATCACAAGTAAATTTTGAATTTTAAAACACATTTGAAAAATTTACAAATTTTTCTTTAGTGTTGGGGGGACATTGTACTTTTTTTAACTCAAAAGTGGGGCATGGAGCAAAAAAGGTTGGCAAACATTGCCATAAAGTATATATATTCATGATGCCCGATCGATTTAAAGACATTCTAGAGATGTCCGTCTGTCCGTCTGTGGAAAATGCTGTCACGGACAAAATATTGCACAGAGATGACTGAAACTTAACATATTTATTGGAAGTTCTCCCGAGAAGTTTGGTATTGCATTTGAGCGATATCGGTTCAGCGGTTCAAAAGTTACGAAAATGAAAAGCACACCTCAAAAATTTCAGTACATTCTACATAACCTAAAAATACAAAATGCTTTAATTCGGCTTCTGGTTGACATATGTGAACATAATTGAACACCAAATGGTATTTAAACAAGTACGAACATATTTTTTGACAAAAAAAGAAAAAAAATCGCGTTTTTTTTTTTTGTTACCAAAATTTTTTTTCGCGGAAATTTTTTTTTTCCAAAAGTTTTTTGCAATAATCTTTTTGAAATTGTGGAGGGTATCACTGCATTCGGCAAGGCCGAATTTAACTTTTTTACTTGTTCTGTATGGCAAACATGTTTTTTCTCCGATTTTCAAAGTCTGGGCATTTTTTATACTACTAGCCCTAAAACTTATGTGGTACCAATTTGAGGTCAATCGGATTAAAATAACCCGTGGTTCCCGGTGGTCAAAGTTTTGGGTTTTTAAAAAATTAAAAAAAAAAAAAAAGAAATGTATCTTTCGACACATCTTATTAGTTAATTTTGATGCGCTGAGCACGATTATCAAAAAAGTTTTCAAATCGGTCAAACGGTTTTCGAGATATCGCCGTTAGAAATTTACAAAAAAAAAATTCCGTTTTTTTCTACGTTCAAGAAATTTTGTAAAAAAAAAAATGTAAAAATTTCATTCCATTATTTCATATTAATTATATCGTACAAAACTTAAATTTATATACATAAGGCCAAAAATTTAAATAAATATTTAAAAAAAACATCGCAGCATACTTTTAGGCTTCAAAGTAGCCATATTACAAAAGTATACTTTTAGGCGCTATATATACAAAAATTTGAATATTTCCGAAAAATATAGCATATTTTAAGGCTTATATCTGCAAATTACTTAACATCCAAATAAATAAGTCACGTTTTCCACTAAAATAATGAATAATGAAAACAAAACAAGAATAACAAATTTAAAAGTCATTTACCTTTTTGCGTATAAAAACAAAATCATATGATCTTTAAACATAATTGTATTCTCTCATATGTTGTAACTAAAAATAACCAGCAATAAAAAAAATGCCGGTTACTGTCTGACAAAAAATAATCTAAACAAAATCGTAACAATTCCAAGAAAGAAAAACAGTCTACAAACACACATATGAAGGAAAAAGTTAAAGACAACAAAAAGGAAAGTTTTTTTTTTTTTTTTCTATAAAAAACCAAATATATTGTTAACATGACTTAAAGAAAATTTTATTTTTTTGTATTATTTTATATACAAACAAAATAAAAAGAAAAGTAAAGTACAAAAAAAAACAAGACCAAAATCATATGAGAAGGTTATAATAAAACACATAGTAAATATAAAAACAGCCAAAACAAACTTGAAAATACGAAAAAAAAATAATAAAAAATATAAAATAATAATAATAAAAAGCGTAAAAAGTAAAAAAAAAAAAAAAATTCAAGTTAGTTGAGGAGGACAAGAACACGACATAAAAAAAAAATTTCAACAGCCAGCAAGGGAAGTTGTAAAAATAAAAGAAATATCCAAACAAGAACCGGCGGATTTTTTTTTTTTTTCGTTAGAGCAGCTTTAGCTAAAAAAAAAAAATAATGGCACATAAAAATCATAGTAGTCGAAGTAGTATTACGTATAAGAGTTGATGCTCTGTAATGTTGATAATACTACCAGTGATGGTTGGTTGGGGTCGGCTATTTGGTTACTGGTTTGGCTGATGTTACTTCCTGTTATTGTTGTTACTACTGCTGTTGCTATTGAATAATGTTTTTGAATGCCTGCGTTATTCACCAAGTTGCAGCCATTTAGCCAACTAGCAACCAGCCAGTTGCAAGTTTATTTTTTTTTTTTGTAATGCGGCCACATGCACGCGTTTCTTTATATTTTTGTAGAGGATTTTCTTTTCATAGGAATTTGAGTGGATTGTTTTTTGGTGTTTTGCTATTTTTGTTATTGCCGATTAAATTCTTAAGCATTAAGTCATCTTTGTTATATTTTTTTTATATTCTTTTTTTTATTTTAATTCTGATTTTTTTGTATGTTGTTTAAAAAAACGAAAAACACGTGAGATTTTTTTTAAAAGTAAACCAATATTAACGGAAAATCAGCCAAAAAGTAGGCACCAGAATTATATTTAAGTTATGCGCCTAAAAGTATGCACTGATTTTACTTTTAAATAAAATCCTAAAAGTATGCAACATTTTTTTTTATTTTTAATAACAGCTTTTAAGATTTTTTTTCATACCTACTAAACATCTTAACATTTAAAATTAGTTTTTCTAAAGGAAAATTAGCAGAATCAAATCAATTTTTTTTATTGAACGAATTTGTATAAAGAACACAAGAAACACGTGAAATTTATATAAAATTAAAAAAAGTCTTAACATTTTAAATAACTTTTTCGATAGAATAATCGTCAGAATCGGAGCAATTTTTTCTTTAACAAAATTTTTCGATTCAAACCAATTTTTTTCTATAGAAAACTAGCAACACGTAAGATTTCTATAAAAGTAAACAAATATTGGAAAGCAAATCAGCCAAACAGTAGGCACTAGAACTTAATTTAAGTTATGCACCTAAATATATGCACAGATTTTGCTATTCAATAAAATCATAAAAGTATGCAACAGTTTTAATAACATAACAGTTTATAAGATAAATTTTCATATACAAAATTATTGTCATTTCGAATAAACTTTTTTATAGAAAAATTGTCAGAATCTGAGAAAATTTTTTCTATAGAAAAATTTTTGTAATCTTAGCAATTTTTTTCTATAGAAAAATTGTCAGAATCTGAGCAATTTTTTTTTTTATAGAAAAATTGTTAGAATCTGAGCAATTTTTTTATAGGAAAATTGACAGAATCTGAATAATTTTTTCTATAGAAAAATTTTCAGAATCTGAACAAATTTTTTCTATAGAAAATTTGCCGGAAACTGAGCAAATTTTTGCTATAAAAAAATTGTGAAAATCTAAAAAATTTTTTTCTATAGAAAAAATTGTCGGAATCTGAGCAATTTAGAAAAAATTGTCGGAATCTGAGCAATTTTTTCTATAGAAAAATTATCAGAAATTTAGGATTTTTTTTTTTTTTTTATAGAAAAATTTTCAAAAACTGCGGAAATTTTTTTTATAGAAAAATTGTCAGAAACTGACCAATTTTTTCTGTAAAAAATTGTCAGAATCTAAACAATTTTTTTATAGAAAAATTGTCAGAATCTGAGCAATTTTTTTTATGGAAAAATTTACAGAATCTGAACATTTTTTTCTATAGAAAAATTCTCAGAATCTGATAAAAGAAAAATTTTCAGAATCTGAACAAATTTTTTCTATAGAAAAATTGTCAGAATCTGAACAAATTTTTTTCTATAGAAAAATTTGTCAGAAACTGAGCAAATTTTTGCTATAAAAAAATTTTGAGAATTTAAACAAATTTTTTCTATAGAAAAATTGTCGGAATCTGAGCAATTTTTTTCTTTAGAAAATTTTTTAGAAACTGAGGAAATTTTTTTTTTTTTTATAGGAAAATTGTCAAAAACTGCGGAAATTTTTTTTTATAGAAAAATTTCCAGAAACTGACCAATTTTTTTCTGTAAAAAAATTGTCAGAAACTAAACTATTTTTTTATAGAAAAATTGTCAGAATCTGAGCAGTTTAAAAAGAAAAATTTGTTAGAAACTGAACAATTTTTTTTTTATAGAAAAATTGTCAGAATCTGATAAATTTTTTTCTATAGAAAAATTGTCAGAATCTGATAAAAATATTTCTATATAAAAATTGTCAGAGTCTGACCAATTTTTTTCTATAGAAAATTTGTTAAAATCTGATAAATTTTTTCTACAGATCAATTGTCAAAATCTGATCAATTTTTTTCTATAGAAAAAAATTGCTCAGATTCTGACAATTTTTCTATAGAAAAAAATTGCTCAGACTGAGACAATTTTCCTATAGAACAAAATGATCAGACTGAGACAATTTTCCTATAGAAAAAAAATGCTCAGATTTTTCTAAAGAAAAAAATTGCTCAGATTCTGACAATTTTTCTATAGAAAAAAAAAAATTGCTCAGATTCTGACAATTTTTCTATAGAAAAAAAAAAATTGCCGGAATCTGAGCAATTTTTTCTATAGAAAAATTATCAGAAATTTAGGAAATTTTTTTTTTTTTTTTTTATAGAAAAATTGTCAAAAACTGCGGAAATTTTTTTTATAGAAAAATTGTCAGAAACTGACCAATTTTTTCTGTAAAAAATTGTCAGAATCTAAACAATTTTTTTATAGAAAAATTGTCAGAATCTGAGCAATTTTTTTTATGGAAAAATTTACAGAATCTGAACATTTTTTCTATAGAAAAATTGTCAGAATCTGATAAAAAAAATTTTTCTATAGAAAAATTTTCAGAATCTGAACAAATTTTTTCTATAGAAAAATTGTCAGAATCTGAACAAATTTTTTTCTATAGAAAAATTTGTCAGAAACTGAGCAAATTTTTGCTATAAAAAAATTAAGAGAATTTAAACAAATTTTTTCTATAGAAAAATTGTCGGAATCTGAGCAATTTTTTTCTTTAGAAAAATTTTTAGAAACTGAGGAAATTTTTTTTTTTTCTATAGGAAAATTGTCAAAAACTGCGGAAATTTTTTTTTTATAGAAAAATTTATAGAAACTGACCAATTTTTTTCTGTAAAAAAATTGTCAGAAACTAAACTATTTTTTTATAGAAAATTTTTGACCAATTTTTTTCTATAGAAAATTTGTTAAAATCTGATAAATTTTTTCTACAGATCAATTGTCAGAATCTGATCAATTTTTTTCTATAGAAAAAAATTGCTCAGATTCTGACAATTTTTCTATAGAAAAAAATTGCTCAGACTGAGACAATTTTCCTATAGAACAAAATGCTCAGACTGAGACAATTTTCCTATAGAAAAAAATGCTCAGACTGAGACAATTTTTCTATAGAAAAAATTGTCAGAATCTGAGCAATTTTTTTCTATAGAAAAATTGTCAGAATCTGAGCAATTTTTTTCTATAGAAAAATTGTCAGAATCTGAGCAATTTTTTTCTATAGAAAAATTGTCAGAATCTGAGCAATTTTTTTCTATAGAAAAATTGTCAGAATCTGAGCAATTTTTTTCTATAGAAAAATTGTCAGAATCTGAGCAATTTTTTTCTATAGAAAAATTGTCAGAATCTGAGCAATTTTTTTCTATAGAAAAATTGTCAGAATCTGAGCAATTTTTTTCTATAGAAAAATTGTCAGAATCTGAGCAATTTTTTTCTATAGAAAAATTGTCAGAATCTGAGCAATTTTTTTCTATAGAAAAATTGTCAGAATCTGAGCAATTTTTTTCTATAGAAAAATTGTCAGAATCTGAGCAATTTTTTTCTATAGAAAAATTGTCAGAATCTGAGCAATTTTTTTCTATAGAAAAATTGTCAGAATCTGAGCAATTTTTTTCTATAGAAAAATTGTCAGAATCTGAGCAATTTTTTTCTATAGAAAAATTGTCAGAATCTTTTTCAATTTTTCTTTATATATATATAAAAATTTTTAGATTCTATTTAGGCAAGCAGAACTATGGAATTACAGAAATAAAAAAAAAAATAATATTGCATACTTTTGAGGTTAGTTAACGAAAAATTCCTGAAGTCCTATAAAAAATAGAGCTAAAAAAGAATGTAATTAAAAAATAATTTTTATCAAGTAAAAATCTAACAAAAAAAAAGACTGGAAAAGAGATTAAAACAAAGAAAAAAATGTTCAACCACAAAAAAAACTATTTAAAAAAAAATAACAACTAAAAATGCAAATTTTACAAAAAAAAAAAAAAAAAATAGTAAAAATTATAAAAGCAAAGAGATACATGCACATTGGATGTGGACAATGGAAAAAAACGTGAAAAAATTCGAGTTTTTTTTTTTAATACCAATCTAAAATTAAAAAGGATTTAGCTGAAAAATGTAAAAATATGTACAATGAACATAAACTACATTGTTTTAATTGTAATTATATTATGAAACAAAGGTAGACAGACTGCAATAAATATGCTTTATAATTTGTAAGAAGCATATCCTGAACAGATGAGCATTAAAAACTTTTTAAATTGGTCAATAAACATGGTTAAAATTTTGTAAGAGTTGGAAACTTTTTTTTTATATGTTCCTTGGAAAAATCTTATTCAACCCTAAAAGTATGCTTTATTTAAAAGAAAAATATAATCAGACAGGCGACCCCTAAAAGAAAGCAATTCTCTTTGCTTAATAAAGTACCCCTAACCACAGACTGTATATTTGTTAAACTTACTTAAAAGTATGCTTTTCATACATTTCATTTAAAATTCCCCTCAAAGTATACTTTAAAATTTTAATTTTCCCTTATTTGAAACTTAAATTTCTTTTTTATTTAATTTCTTAATATCAATCTTAAGAATTTATATTTTTTTTATAGGCATGTTCAATTTGTTTCTCATTTTTCTTTTTAAACTTCTTAACCTAAAAAAAAACTCCTCCCATTTCCTTTCATGTTTGTTGCTATTTTTACACATGAATTGTATACAAATAATTTTACAAACTTCCACAATATACACAAGCATCACTTTGCATTATAAAAAAAAAAAAAACGGATGTGGACTTCCCCTCAATATTACCCTCCCATAACTGCTTTTAATCAACACTATTATTTATTTGTTTTATAGTGGTATCCTTTAAATCAGAAATGTCCAATATTCTTAGTATTGGCCATAATAAAATATTTCAAATTTCTAAAACAAATTATGTAGGAATCTGAATCTAAAATGTAAAAAAAAAATGTTGCATACTTTTCGGCGTTTATGGAAAACGAAATAAGTGAATATATTTAGGCGCATAAATTAAAAAAAAATCTGAGATTGTCTCAGAATCTGAGACTTTTTCTATATAGAAAAATTGTCTCAGAATCTGAAACTTTTTCTAATCTAAATTTTAAAAAAATCTAAAATTTAAAAAAAAATGTTGCATATTTTTAGGCGGTTATGGAAAACAAAATATTTGCATATATTTAGGCGCATAAATTAAAAACAATCTGGGAGTTTTCTATATATAAAAAAATTTTTCTCAGAATCTGAGAATTTTTCTAATAGAAAAATTGTCTCAGAATCTGAGACTTTTTCTCTATAGAAAAATTGTCTCAGAATCTGAGACTTTTTTTATATAGAATAATTGTCTCAGAATCTGAGACTTTTTCTATATAGAATAATTGTCTCAGAATCTGAGACTTTTTTTATATAGAATAATTGTCTCAGAATCTGAGACTTTTTCTATATAGAATAATTGTCTCAGAATCTGAGACTTTTTCTATATAAAAAAATTGTCTCAGAATCTGAGACTTTTCTATATAGAACAAGTAAAAAGGTTAAATTCGGCCTTGCCGAATGTAGTGATACCCTCCACAATTTCTAAAAGATTATTGAAAAAACTTTATTTAAGAGAAAATCACTTTTGAAAAAAAAAAAAAAAATTTGTGAAAAAAAAAAAAAAATTTTTGTGAAAAAAAAAAAAAATTTTTGTGAAAAAAAAAAAAATTTTTGTGAAAAAAAAAAAAAATTTTGTGAAAAAAAATTTCAGCAAAAAAAAATAAATTGTTAAAAAAAAAAATCCGCTATTTTTTTCTTTTTTTGTCTCAAAATATGTTGGTACTTGTTTAAATACCAATTGGTGTTCAATTATGTTCACATAAGTCAACCAGCAGCCGAATTAAAGCATTTTGTATTTTTAGGTTATGTTGAATGTACTAACATTTTTGAGGTGGCCTTACATTTTCGTTCATAACTTTTGAACCGCTCAACCGATATCGCTCAAATGCAATACCAAACTTCTCAGGAGAACTTCCAACAAATACGTTAAGTTTCAGTCACCTCCGTGTAATATTTTGGCCGTGATCACCATTTCCACAGACAGACGGACAGACGGACATTGCTAGAATGTCTTAAAATCGATCGGGGATCATGAATATATATACTTTATGGGGTCCCAGACCGATATTTCGATGAGTTACAAACGGAATGACAAACTTATATATACCCTCTATCACTAGATAGAGTTACAAACGGAATGACAAACTTATATATACCCTCCATCACTAGTGGAGGGTATAAAAATTGTCTCAGAATCTGAGACTTTTCTATATAGAACTTTCAGTCTCAGATTCTGAGACAATTTTTCTATATAGAAAGTCTCAGATTCTGAGACAATCTTTAATTTATGCGCCTAAATATATGCACATATTTTGTTTTCCCTAAACACCGAAATGTATGCAACATTTTTTTTACATTTTACATTTTAGATTAGATTCTGAGATAATTTTTCTATATAGAAAAAAGTCTCAGATTCTGAGACAATGAGACTTTTTTCTGTATAGAAAAATTGTCTCAGAATGTGAGACTTTTTTCTATATAGAAAAATTGTCTCAGAATCTGAGACTTTTTTCTATATAGAAAAATTGTCTCAGAATCTGAGACTTTTTTCTATATAGAAAAATTGTCTCAGAATCTGAGACTTTTTTCTATATAGAAAAATTGTCTCAGAATCTGAGACTTTTTTCTATATAGAAAAATTGTCTCAGAATCTGAGACTTTTTTCTATATAGAAAAATTGTCTCAGAATCTGAGACTTTTTTCTATATAGAAAAATTGTCTCAGAATCTGAGACTTTTTTCTTTATAGAAAAATTGTCTCAGAATCTGAGACTTTTTTCTATATAAAAAAATTGTCTCAGAATCTCATTTTTCTGAGACATACCGAAAAGTATGCAACATTTTTTTTACATTTTACATTTTAGATTAGATTCGAGACATTTTTCTATATAGAAAAATTGTCTCAGAATCTGAAATTTTATTTCTATATAGAAAAATTGTCTCAGAATCTGAAATTTTTTCTATATAGAAAAATTGTCTCAGAATCTGAGACTTTTTCCTATATAGAAAAATTGTCTCAGATTCTGAGACTTTTTCTATATAGAAAAATTTTCTCAGAAGCTCCTATCGAAAAAATGTTTGACCCCTTTTTCTGTATAAAAAAAATGTCTTTAAATCTCTCTTGGGGACCACGAGTTGTCCAGAACATTTTGTTGGTTCTACATAAATACTCAAACTATACAAAAACACAAATGCTCATTTAATGCCTTCTTAAAAAGAAATTCATTCTTTACATGTGATGATGGTAGTGGTGGTGGTGTGAGAGAGTATGTATGTTTCATAAATATGCAATATTCATCTTTTTTTATGCATGTATTTTTACATACATACACATCCTACGTTTGCATTTATAATTTCATCTTAAATAACAGAAACGTCCAAAGGATTGTAGTCTGTATAAAACACTATGGAAAAAAAGTTGAAAGGATTTCTTAAATTTATTGCTTATCTTGTGAAGGAAACTGAAACAATTGCTTAAAGGGAAAGTCAAGTTTTAAAATATGAAGGGAGTGAAGTGTTCGTAACGTTGGACATACAATTTATGTAAAATTTCATCATATTGATGAAGAGGGGTAAGGAGATCTAAAACATTTTTAAAAATGGATACAATCTGGTCTAAATCTCCTTAAAATTTGGAATGTAGGATCATCTAGCGAAAAAAAAATATTTACCAACAAAAATGCATTTTACAAGGTTTCGATTCCAGAAAGCCAAAAAAGTGGACTTTGGTAATAATGTTCTTAACATCTTTTTAAAATGCAGGATCCTTTAGCGGAACAAATCATGCTAAAAAAATATTTTCAAATGGTAACAAATTACTTTGGTACTATTTCTAATTCCTAATTTTTTGGAAATTTCGGTTGTAAGGCGTCAAAAAGTGGGTAAGAGGAAAAGTTGGTACTTTTCTATAACTAGGGTCCGATATGCTTATTCTAAAAGTATAAAATACTTTAAACAAATTCTGATTTTAAAAAACAGTACCTTTTGAAAATGCCGATTTTAATAGGTTAAAAAAATTTACATTGCTACTTTTTCGATAGAAACTTGAAATTTGGAATATAGGAGCATTCAGAGAAAAAAATATTCTGACAAAAGTACTCTTTAGAAAGTTTCGGTTATAAGATTGGCAAAAAGTATAATTTGGTACTTTTTCAATCTTTTGAAATCGTAGTCATAAACACTTTTTTTTTGGAATGCAGGATCCAGCGGAACAAATTTTTCTGAACTTTTATGAAATTCTGATTCCAAGAGGGTAAAAAGATTTAAAAAATGTAGTTTGGCACTTTTTCAATTTCCTAAATTAATGGTATAAAAAACTTAAAATTACGGGTCTAGGATACTCCAGAAAAAAACGATCTAAAACAACAAGTTTTAAAAAATTTTGATGCTAAGACGGCAAAAAGTGGGTAAAAAAGGAAAATTTTTACTTTTTTATGATTAAGGTCTTATATGCTAATTCAAAAAAAAAACCTTTTTGAAGTTGAGAATCTCTTGAGAATCAACTTGAGATTCAGAAAAAAGTACTTTTAAAATTTTTTTTTAGAAATTTCGGTTCTAGGAGGGCAAAAATTGGTTTAAAAGGGAACTTTTTGGTACTTTTTTATAACTATGGTCTGAGCTAATTCTGAAAAAAAAAATACTGTTTGAAACTTAGGTTCCGAAAAAAGTACTTTTTTAATTTGCCGATTTTACTTTTTTGATCTCCTCAAATAATGGTTCTAGAAACTTAAAACTTTGAATGTAGGATAACTCAGCGAAAATCATTTTCTGACAAAAGTACTTTTTAGAAAATTTAAATTCTCGGAGCATGAAAGTGTACTTTGGTACTTTTTTGTTCTTTTGAAATAGTGGTCAAATTATATGATTTTTGGAATTCAGGATGCTTCTGTGGCACAAATTATTCTTAAAAAATAATTTTACAAAATTCTGATTCTAAGAGAGTAAATGGGGTAAAAAAAATGTACTTTGGTACTTTTTCGACTTCCTAAAATTATATAAGCGCTTTAAAAAAAGTAGTTTAGTGTTCTAAGACGGCGAAAAGTGGGTAAAAAGGGATGATTGGTATTTTAACAACTATGGTCTTTTATGAAAATTCTAAAAAAAGTACTTTTTGAAAATGCCGATGTTAAAGGGCTAAAAAAATTTACTTTGGTACTTTTTCGTTATCCTAAAATAATGGTTCAAGAAACTAAAAACAAAAATTTCTATTCTCAGAGCATAAAAAAGTACTTCAGTACTTTTTCGATCTTTTGAAATAGTGGTCATAATAACTTGATTTTTGAAATTCAGGATGCTCAAGCGGAACAATTTATTCTTAAAAAACTTTTACGAAATTCTGATTCTAAGAGGGTAATAGGGTAAAAAATGTACTTCGGTACTTTTTCGATTTCCTAAAATTATTAAAACGCTCTAAAAAAAGTAATTTTTGGAAATTTAAGTTCTAATTGTAAGACGCAAAAAGTAGGTAAAAAGGGATAAGCCGATTTTAATGGGGGTAAACTATTGTACTTTGGTACTTTTTCGTTATCCCAAAATAATAGGAGCATTCAGCGAAAAAAAATTATTCTGACAAAAGACTTTTCACAAAATTTTGATTCTTAGAGCTTAAAAAATGTACTTCGGTACTTTTTCGATCTTTTGAAATAGTCGTCATAATTACTTGATTTTTGGAATTCAGATTCTAAGAGGGTAAAAGGGCTAAAAAAAAAGTACTTCGGTACTTTTTCAATTTCCTGAAATTATTAAAACGCTCTAAAAAAAAGTATTTTTTGGAAATTTTTGTGTTCTAAGACGGCAAAAAGTGGGTAAAAAGGGATAATTCGTATTTTTACAACTATGGTCTTATATGATAATTCTCAAAAAAGTACTTTTTGAAAATATCGGTTTTAATGTAGATACAAAATTGTACTTTGGTACTTTTTCGTTCTCCTAAAATAATGGTTGTAGAAACTTGAAATTCGGAATGTAGAAACATAAAGCGAAAAAAATTATTCCGACAAAATTACTTTTTAGAAAATTTAGATTTCAGAGCATAAAAAATGTACATCGGTACTTTTTCGATCTTTGGAAATAGTGGTCATAATAACTTAATTTTCGGAATGCAGGATCCTCCAGCGAAACACATTATTCTGAATAAATACTTTTACACAACTCTGATTCAAAAAGGATAAAAAAATGTACTTTTTCGATTTCCTAAAATTATTAAAACGCTCTAAAAAAGAAGTTTTTGGAAGTTTGGTTTCCAAGACGGCAAAAAGTGGATAAAAGGGGAGAATTGGTACTTTTTTTATAACTATGGTCTTATATAATTCTGAAAAAATTCTTTTTTGAAAATACCGATTTTAATGTGGATAAAAAATTGTACTTTGGTACTTTTTCGTTTTCCTAAAATAATGGTTGTAGAAACTTGAACTTTGGAATGTAGGAAGATTTAGCAAAAAAAAAAAATATTCTGACAAAAGTACTTTTTTAGAAAATTTCGATTTGCAAAGCTTAAAAAATGTACTTCGGTACTTTTTCGATCTTTTAAAAAAAGAGGTCATGAGTACCTGATTTTGGAATTCAGGATGCTCCTGTGGTACAAATTATTCTTAAAAAATACTTTTACAAATTGTACTTTGGTACTTTTTCGTTATCCTAAAATAATGGTTCTAGAAACTTAAAATTTGGAATGTAGGATCATTCATCAAAAAAAAATTCTGACACAAGTACTTTTTAGAAAATTTAGATTTTCAGAGCATAAAAAAAATGTTCTTTGGTACTTTTTCGATCTTTTAAAAAAGTGGACATAATTACTTGATTTTTCTGATACTTTTCTAACATATTGTACTTATGTAGGATAATAATATGACGTAAAGAAAGCCAAAGAAATAAAAGACAACAAAAAAATGCAAAAAAAAAAATGGGAAAAAAAGAAAGTAATTAATGCAACCTCATACAACAAATCTATGTATGTGTATAATTATTACGCGTGTATGGAAATTTTAATGTGCATACGCACGCACACACATACGCCGCACCATCACATCAACGCATCTACTTTAAATCCTTGGCATACAAAGTGTATGAGCATCTGAAAGTTTAAAGCGCAAAAAAAACGCAACATCGCACACCAACACCAAAAGAGCCGACCACTACAAAGGCATGCAAATGATATAAGAGCGTTTTTTTTTTTAATAAGGAATATAAAATGTCACATAATGTTGTATGTGTTTGAGGACAAGGCAGGAGAAGGTGGTGGGGTGGTTAAGGTGATCAAAGGGGGTTTGTTGAGACAAAGATACACGCTTACATACATGTGTTGCAAAAAAAAAAATTTAAATTAAAATGTTAAACAAGAAATAACCAAAGAAATGCTTAAAATTATTTTTTTTGCAACAGAAAAAAAAATATTATAATGTAGTATACTTTTAGGCTTTGTATGTAAAGGAATATAGATGTGAGATCCTTTTAACAGGGATTAAAAAGGAAAAACAAAGTCTATTGAGTTTGCGTTTTTTTTTTTTATACATTAATTTGAATTAAATTGTAATATTAAAATAGGTTGTTTTGAGATGTAAAAAAAAAAACTAAAGCATACCTTAAGGCTCGTTTTTTGTAAATTAATTTTACGTCTATAATTCAAAGTTTGACATAGTTTTTTTTTTACCAAATTTAAATATTTATGCTTTTTTAAATGATTTTTTTAATTAATCCTCTAATTCAGCGGTTACCAACCTTTTTGGCTCGCGTACCCCTAATTTTAAATTTTATCAGCCGCGTACCCCCAACGAGCTTTTTGTTTTCGTTAAAAACTTCACATATATGTAAATATTAGAGTTAATTTTGAAATTTTTGATCTGCGTGTATTTTTTTTTTTTTTTGAAGGATTTAGGGGAGATCAAAACAATGGTGGTATTTTTTTTTTTTCAAAAAATGTTCGCTACTTTGGGTGGTTCAATGCATTTGAAAACGCGGATTTTGAGCTGATTTTTCTGCAGAGCAAAAACGGCTAAAAATGCAGCAAATCTGATTTCACCAGTCGATTCTACACAAAAATTAAAACAACGGACGGTTTTTGAACAATTAAAAAAGTTCCAAAAACCTATTGCAGTGGGTGGAAATATAATGTTTTAATTTTTTTTTTAATGTTTTTTTTAATACGAGGGCAGATAAATAATTCCGTGACTTTTCGAATGAAACCCCCTCGTACATACAATGAAAGGGTATTTTAACAAAATGGTACCAAAATTTCCATTCTATCACAACCCCCCAGTCAGAAAAATACAATCGCAAAAGCGCTGTGAAAGCGTTGTAAACGGTTCTACAAGCGTTCCATTTACCATCTTCAAAGCGCTTTCAGATGATCCGAATGATAACATCGATCTACGCTAGGTTTAAAGCGTTTAAAAAGCGTTTTAACAAAGTGCTTTCAGAACGTTTTGTTAAAAGTCATGAAAGCGCTTTAAAACCCAAAAGTAAAGCACTTATAAAGAGCTTAAATACAAAAATTAAAGATATTTTCCAGCGATTGTTAACTCTTGGAACAATCCTATTGCTGAAATTCAACGAAAATTGCATGTTTTTCATGCCGTTAACTCTCCAAATAAAGCTCCATTGGTATATCCTCTCTTTAAAAACAAAAAGAATTCTCTTGGCAAAGTAATGAAATCCACTGAAACAAAAGTTGTGTTTTCTTTTATTAATATTCATGGTTTTAAAATTACTGCATCCCATCCTGATAACGCAATTCTACTTAGTAATGGAAATATTATGATAGTAAACCAAATTTTTAGTACAAATCGATCTAAACACACATGTGATAATATATATTTAAAAGGCAACATCTTTAATGAAATAAACGATTATTTTGTCTATCCAATTCCATCAAAAGAAATAGGACTTTATAACGTTGAAAATTTACGTGAAGATGTTATTGAAGTCAGTGTGCATATTGTAGAAGTTAAATGCATTATTTGTAAATTTTATAACGAAACTATTGCTATAACTCTTTTGAATAAATGATAATAATAAAACTTAAAATAGATTTACAAATTAAAAAATGTTTTATGTTTTCAAAATTTTGCGTTTTCAATGTGGTGGTAGGGAAAAATTATTTAATTTGATTTAACAAAATGTTTTTATAACAATTTGTTTAAAATTGAGTATAATCTAAAAAAACACTATACTTGTATGTACTACGAAAAAAATTTAAAAACGTTTGCAAAAACTGCTTTAAAACCATTTAATTTTGAAACGAACATGCATTTTGTTAATAAAGTGCTTTCAAAACGCTTTTCGAAAACGCTCTCAAGGCGTTCGAATAAAGCGTTTTGATAATGCTTTTTTTTTGTTACAGTGCTTTCAGAACGCTTTTCGAAAACGCTCGCAAAGCGTTCGAAAATAACGTTTTGAGAACGTTCTTTTTTTGTTACAGTGCTTTCAGAACGCTTTTTTTTTATAACCGTCGTCAATTTCTGCTTGGGCCGTCTCAAAAATGTCCAAAAACACGTTTTTTGGGAACTTTGACATACATTTTCACAAAAATCTGACATAGGAAAATTTGGGAACCATATTCTGAATCAGCATCGAAAGGTTAGTCAAAAACAAGTGGTCAGATCTCAAAATATTATCCAAAAATATCGCAAAAAATTCTCTCTAAATTGCACAAAAATAAGTTTTTAGTGAACTTTGACCTCAACTTTCTTAAAAACCTGACGTTATGGAAAACTTTGGAAGCCAGGTGCGGTACCAGAATTTAATGGTTAATCTAAAACGAATGTCCAAATTACTAAAATTTTGCGTACCCCTGCGGACAGTTTCGCGTACCCCTTAGTGGTACGCGTACCATAGGTTGGTAACCGCTGCTCTAATAAATAAACATTGCTGTCTTTATTAAATCCCGCCCTAAAAATACAAAAAAATTTATTAAAACTTCTCTAATAGTACTTTTTTAAAAAGTTTCGATTCTAATAGGGCCCGAGTAAAAATTTTCTGGTCTAATCATATATAATTTGACACAATCTTATATGAGTTAATATGCTTCCGTATAAATTTATATAAAATTTTATCTATCACTTTGATACGGTTGATCCACTTTATATGGTTAGATATTGCTCCATATATGATTAGATTCGTATTTTGGTTTTGCTCATCAAATTGTATAAAAATAGATATTATAAGATCAATTTGATCTAATTAGATTTGACCAAATTCAGGATCAAATTGTATCAATTTTTATATTTTTTGATCTAAAGTAATACAATTAGATATTATTTGATACAACCATTTTACGGATCAAATTAGATCTATTTAGTAAAATTAGCATAATATTTTTACTAGGGGGTACACAGAAAAACAAATTTTTTGCCAATGAGTGAAATTCATAGTATTTATGAACAAATACATAAAAATTATGAACTTTTTCATTAAATTTTTTAACTTTTTTATAGTATTAATTAGACTGCCCAGAAAAAAAGCGAAGTTTTTATTTTCTTGGGGGATACCTGCAAATTTTGTTCCTTTTTGTGCAAAAAAATTTCGGTTTTTTTTTGGGATTTTTAAAATAATATCTAGGGGTCGCGATCTCGCGTTTTATAACGATTTATTTTTTTGAGTTTTTTATTATTTTAAATTGTTAAATATGATTAATATGATAAAATATTAATAATTTCAGACAAAAAAAAATTAAATTAAAAATTAAATATCGCTCATTCCATGAGATGTCTCCCAGCATCTAATCAAATGTTCCTTAATTTATTTGAAATTTTGCACACATGAACACTATGAAGCTATTAAAATAAATCAGTTGTTAGTTCCGAGAAAATCCGAGAATTCGCGAATATATTCGCGTTCGCGAATTCGTGGATTTTCGCGAAACTAAAAACGAATTTATTTTAATTGCTCCATAGTGTACCTGTGTGCGAAATTTCAAATAAATTAAAGAACATTTGATTAGATGCTGGGAGACATCTCATGGAATGAGCGATATTTAATTTTTAATTTATTTTTTTTTTGTCTGAAATTATTAATATTTTATCATATTAATCATATTTAACAATTTAAAATAATAAAAAACTCAAAAAAAATAAATCGTTATAAAACGCGAGATCGCGACCTCTAGATATTATTTTAAAAATCCCAAAAAAAAACCGAAATTTTTTTGCACAAAAAGGAACAAAATTCGCAGGTATCCCCCAAGAAAATAACAACTTTGTTTTTTTCTGGGCAGTCTAGTATTAATGAAAAAAAAGTTAAATAGTTCTTAAATTTCACATATTATGATTTATTCATAAATACTATGAAAAAGTTTATAAGTATTATGAAAAAGTTAATAAATTGTATGAATTTGTTTATAAATACTATATAAAAGTCGTTCATTGGATTTTTTTTTTTTTGTGTGTGGGTAAAAATTAATTTTGGTATTTTTTTCGATCTTATGAAATAATGATCACAGCGAAAGAAAACATTCTAAAAAATACTTCTAGGAGTATATTAAAAAAAATATGATTTTGAAAAAAATATTAATTCCTAAAAATTTTCATACACACAAAATTTTTTTTTTTTCATGAACGATTTTCATAGTATTTATGAACAAATTCATACAATGTATTAACTTTTTCATAATATTTATAAACTTTTTCATAGTATTTATCAAGGTTGGCAATCGAAACGAATAACGGTATCGATATCGGTATTGGTATCGTTTTTTTATTTATTTCGGTATCGCTATCGGTTACGGTATTTGAGTTGAATCGGTTACGGTATTACCGATACCGAAACGTCGATACCGGTACGTACCGGTATTATCGAAAAAAATGCTAAAAATATAAAAAACGTAAAAAAATTATATTTTTTCAATTTTAATGCTAAAACACGTATTTACATATTTAGTTTTAGCATTTTTGCTAAAATGCCCTTAAAAATGAAAAAAAAAAATAAAATGCGTTTTTTAAGGGGTCGGCGAGGACGTTGCCGGACCACACTTACAAAAGGGGGCGGGCCGAGAAAACTGGTGTCACCCTCCGATTTTCATGAAATTTGGATATGTTGTTCAGAACGAAAATTCATTCGACATGTATTTTTTTTAGAGGCCCAAACTCAATTTTAGAGGGGTCGATTTGTATGGGGGGAAATTGACCTATTTACACAAAATTAATATAGGCATATTTGGTATCAGATTAAGGTATTTAAAATACCTATCTCGTGATGCTAATAACTCGCCCTAAAGTAAATATTTTTCGACTTATTAACAAAAATGTCCTAAAATTTTGACATTTTACTCAATATGAGGAAAAGTTGTGCATGTTTGGACACGTTCTTTGCAGACGAAGATAGGTTTTCCAAAGACCTGTCATTGGTATGCAACATGACTAGGTTTTTTTTTTTTATTATATAGGAGATAAACGCAAATAACTAAAAAATTACCGTTTCTTCCTCATTTTCACCCCCTAAATATGAATTTGGGCCGCTAAAAGAAATACGACTCCCTTTATTTTTCCTGTTCTACAAAATTAAACCAATTCCATAAAGATCGGAGGGTGACACCAGGGAGACCTTCCTTGTTAGCCGAATCCATGAAAATCCACGGTGACCTTTTAAAGTGATAGTTAGTTTTCTAACTTAAAAAAAAATTAACAATTTTGATTAGAAATATTTTATTTTGAGTAAAAAAATTTTTTTAGTTATTTTTGAAAAAAAAAAATTACAACATTTTTTTTGAGTGTAAAAATTTTTTCGAGTGTAATTGTAAAAATATTTTTACATTATTGAGTGACAAAATACTTTGTAAAATAATTTTCTGACGTTTTTCAACACGTGAACTAAAGGTGAAATCAATTTGAAATTCACGGTTTTGCTAATAATTTTTGAACCACGAAGTCCCATAAATATCAAAAAAAAAATCCTTGGGCACCCACATCGCGGATTAAATAAAAATCTCCAAAAAACTAAACTATACTAAGGGGTTCAGAAAGTTTCTATTGAGAGTCTGAATGATTTCAAAAAATATCGGGAAAATCAATTATTTTCTTCTCCTCCCGCATAGCGGTTGAAGTATGATTTTTTTTTTTTTTAATTTTTACTTAATCCACGATGGGGGTGCCCAAAGATTTTTTTGATTTTTATGAGACTTTGGGGAGGCTTTTGGAGTACGATTTTTCATTTACAAAAAAATTACAAATTTTCTATTAATTTTTTTTTTGTACAAAAAAAAAACTTTTTTTTAGGAAAAACCGTTTCAATACCGGTACGTACCGGTACCGAAGGAAAAGGTTTTTGGATACCGGTATCCGATACCAAAACTGAGTTTCGGTATTGGTATTGGTACCGGTATTCAATTTAAAGGGTTTTGAAACGGATAACGGTATTGAAAAGGTATCGATTGCCAACATTGGTATTTATAAATAAATCATAATATGTGAAATTTAAGAATTTTTAAAATTTTTCATAAATACTATGAAAAATTTTATAAGTATTATGTAAAAGTTAATAAATTGTATGAATTTGTTTATTAATACTATGAAAATAGTTCATGGAAAAAAAAATTTTGTGTGTATACTGAAATTGATGGCACAGAAAATTTAGAAGACATTTGTCATTTATGCATTTATCCTTTTTTTTAGAATTAAAAAAAAAACAAGTAGAAAAGTAAAATTCGACTTGGCCGAATCTATGAATACCCTCCACAATGCCCTTTTTAAGTGATAGTAAATTTTCTAACGTGAAAAAATAACATTTTTGATTAGAAATATTTTATTTTGTGTAAAAACTTTTTTTTTTAGTAATTTTTGCAAAAAAAAAATTATTTACTAATTTTTTTTTTGAGTGTAAAATTTTTTTTGAGTGTAAAATTTTTGTTGAGTGTATTTTTTTTTTGTTTTGGTTTAAAAATATTTTTGAGTGACAAAAATACCCTGTAAAATATTTTTGTGAATTACAAATGTTTTTAAAACATGTTTAACGGGTTTTCATCACGTGTATTTAAGGTGAAACTAATCTGAAATTTACGAGTTTGCTAATAACTTTTGAACCACTGGACCGATTTAGCTAAAATTTAAAACGAACCGGACCAGAGGAATGGCAAATATATATGCCACACTTCAGCACCCTCAGAATTGCCGTTCGAAAGTTACCGTGTATTTTATCTCGTAAAATCCAGAAAAACCCTTGCCGAAATTCACTCAATTGCTTATAACTTTTGAACCACTGGACCGATTTCGCTGGATTGCAATACTAACCTGACCAGGTAAATGCCCAACATATATGCCAAACTTCAGGAGCCTCCGTAGTCTTTCAAAAGTTAGCGTGTTTTCAACAGACAGACAGACGGACTGACGGGCATCGCTAGATCGTCTTAAAATCTATCAATATCCTATCCTAGACCAATATTTCGAGGTGTTACAAACGGAATGACAAACTTATATATGGGGCAAAACGCGTCAAAGGTCCACACCAAAAAACAAATGTTGTCCAATTTAAGTATAATTTTGGTAAAATAGTAGGTTAATGATAGGTATTCTAAATTACAAATATAAAATTTTTTGATGAAATATTGGCAGAGTTACAGGGTTGGAAAGTTTTGATGTTTTTGAAAAGAACATATTTTGGTGAATTTTAATTAACATTTTGATGAAACAAAAATTATAATTTAAAAAACTAATTTTAAAGTATTTTTGATGGCCTTTAAAATGGCATTTGTGGTTTTTTTGAAAAAAATAAATTTGACCTTAAAATTCAAGGTCAAAATATTAAATTGTAATTATCTTATAAGGGTCGCACTTCTAAATTTTTTTCACTAAGCCCATTAGAGAGATTGACATTTTTTTTAATTTCGATTTTTTTAAAAAAAATGGTATGTATGATACTTTATGAGAAATCAATTTTTTTACGAGAACATATCACCAAAACTGTACTGATTTCTTTATTTTTTATGCGTGCAACGTTTGTTGTGTGTGTTTACAACGCACACTTTATCTAAGCATTGATTTTTGTTGTTGTTATTATATGCAGATTAAAGCGATTTCAGTACAATTTGAGTGTTAAATACTCCTAAAAAATTGATTTCTCATAAAGTATCATACATACCATTTTTTTTAAAAAAATCGAAATTAAAAAAAATGTCAATCTCTCTAATGGGCTTAGTGAAAAAAATTTAAAAGTGCGACCCTTATAAGATAATTACAATTTAATATTTTGACCTTGAATTTTAAGGTCAAATTTATTTTTTTCAAAAAAACCACAAATGCCATTTTAAAGGCCATCAAAAATACTTTAAAATTAGTTTTTTAAATTATAATTTTTGTTTCATCAAAGTGTTAATTAAAGTTCACCAAAATATATTCTTTTTAAAAACATCAAAACTTCCCAACCCTGTAACTCTGGCAATATTTCATCAAAAAATTTTATATTTGTAATTTATACTACCTATCATTAACCTAATATTTTGCCAAAATTATACTTGAATCGGACAACATTTGTTTTTTGGTGTGGACCGTTGACGCGTTTTGCCCCATATACCCTCTATCACTAGAGTGGAGGGTATAAAAAAGTATCATACTTACGTTAAAAATGCAACCTTTCACAATGATATCAATCTTACCTGAAAGAAACAAAATAAAATAATTGTTAAATAGCTAGAAAAGTATAGAAATTTTTAGTTGTACAAAAAAGAAGTATAATTTTAGGGGCTTGAGATAAATGGAAAATGTTATGGCTTGTCGGTGGTCCTTGGGGACACCTTCTCTCTGGTCAAAAATGTTTACAAATTTAATTACTATGCTTTTTTTACAAAAGATATACAATTTCATCATTATATAAATTATTTGCTAATATCCACGCCCACAAAAGGGGGCGGACCAAAAAGTCATTTTCAAATCCCCTGGGTCCAAGTCCAGAACTTTGAACTTTTTCAACCATAAAAATGTTTCATTTGTTTAACAAAAATACAAAAAAAACTATAAAAAGTTACATTTTTTCATTGGTTGATTTACTTCGTCAAGGGGGGAGCTTTTCCCCCCCAGGTCCGATTGTGCCCATCTCCAAACTTAACCAGCCTATGAACATAAGACATATATGTGCCAAATTTCAGGAGTCTAGCGCTTTGATTTTGGACTGTATCGTGTCTTTCACAGACGGACAGACGGACATCGCTAGAATGTCTTAGAATCGATCTTTTTTTAGACATTTTTTGTAAATAAAAATTTTTTTGAGGGTAATTTTTTTTCGATCGAAAAATTGTTTTGACTGTAAAATTTTGTTTTAGCTGTAAAAACACTTAATAAAATGTTTTTGTGGCTTACTAGTGTGACTCAAAGTGTGTTTAGTTTTTTTTTCAACACATGAGTACAACTTTTATACAATTACTAGCTGAAGCGCCCGGCGTTGCCCGGCTTGACTTAGACATGAATACCTAATAGCTTCTTTCCGGTGCCAATCTTTTAAAGAACACAATTTAATAACATAGTTTTTTGCAATAATATTTATTACACGTGGAAAGTATCGATACATTCGGCAAACCGAACTTTAATTTTTTTTTTTTTTTATTTTAAAGCATACTTTTTGGGATATTAAATAGTAACAAATTAAAGCATACTTTTAAGGGTTTAAAATATTATGGCAAATTATCATTAAAATCTATAGCAATAGATTTTTCATAAAAAAAATTATAAAAATTGTATTGCCTACTTTATGGATTTAAAAAAAAAAAATAAAGTGTATTCCATAAACAACTATTTAGATTATTTTTGTAACATATTTTAGTTTGTTTAAAAATAAATAATCATAATCAACCCAAGCAGAAATTGACGACGGTTCTAAAAAAAAAGCGTTCTGAAAGCTCTGTAACAAAAAAAAGCATTCTCAAAACGCTATTTTCAAACGCTTTGCGAGCGTTTTTGAAAAGTGTTCTGAAAGCTCTATAACAAAAAAAAGCAATCTCAAAACGTTTTTTTGGAACGCTTTGCGAGCGTATTCGAAAAGCGTTTTAAGAGTTCTTTATATTTATTTTTTTTTTTTTTGAAAAAAATTTCTAAGTTCCGAGACTATTTTTGAATAACAATTTTTTGTCAATTTTTTTTTGTTTTTTAAGTAAAAAAAATCATAAAAAATGTTTTTACATTTTTTTTAAATTTTCTAAGTTTCGAAAATTTTTTTAAGTTTTTTTGAGTACAAAAACTTTTTTTTCGGATTTCACTTTGTATCAAACAAATTATTATAACCGAACTAAAATAGAAATTCTTTACTTTGGGTTTTTAAAGCGCTTTGATGACTTAAAAAAAAAAACGTTCTCAAAGCACTTTTTTACATCGCTTTTAAAACGCTTTAAACCTAGCGTAGATCGATGTTATCATTCGTATCATCTGAAGGCGCTTTGAAGTTGGTATACAGAGCGCTCGTACAACCGTCTACAACGCTTTCACAACGCTTTTGCGATTGTATTTTTCTGACTGGGAAATTATGTTGCAAACAATTTGGTTATATCTTCTTTTATTACATTTATAGTTTATTTGGTTAAAGAACGTTTGTCCATACAAAACCTAAACAATTTATTAGTAAAATAACTAACAGGACCAACTAGATTTCTATTAATTTTTGTTTAAATAGAAAAGTTTTACCCGAAGTTTTTATAACACGAACGACTTCTAACGAACTAAGAAATTCCAGTTATTGTATTTTTGCTACAACAAAAATGTATGTAAAACTAATGTTCGTCTAAAACGTTCATGAACAGATTGTTTAAAAAATATAGAAAAAAAAGTATAGCATATCTTTAGGCAGACCTTTTTTTATTTTTTTTTTCTAAATTGCTATCCATGTTGGTCACATTAAAAATAAGACTGATTTTATTTTGTAAAGAAAAAAATATTTTATTATTGATTGGGTTTTCGTAAATATTCCCGAGTAAAAATAAACATATATTACAATATATAACTTGATACAAACATAATAAATTATATATGATTATACATCCGTGAGATATTTTCTAAATTTTTTTAATGCAGTCATATGTAGTAATATATAATTGAATCATGATTCGGATTAAAAGGTGTACGGTTGATATAATTATATAAAATTACATGAGGGTCAATACAAAATTTGTTTTTCTGTATAATTTAATATAAAATAATATATATCTTCTTCTGTTTCATATATAACTTTAAATGTTTCCAATTAACCAACAATTTTCTAAGTTTTTAAGGCAAAGTATAAGAAACTTTTTAAAATGTTCCTCAACATTTCCTTGTTAGGGTTATGTATATCACCTATCTGGTTCGAAGCGTACCCGAACATTTTTTTGTTTATGAAAATTATATGTTTGGTGAATGTATCGTTGACCTGTGGTGTAACTCAACCCAAACCAAAAAACACCAGGATTTTACATGTTTTTATGCAATTAGATCTAATTAGATCTACTAATATATGGCAATGTCTGGTCAAAACTCGGATGAAATCAAATCATATTTTATACAAATTGATCTTTTTTAATGCAAAAACATCCACCATTTTTCGGATCAAATTGCGTTTAATTATATATTGTATTACATATCAATATATATTGCATCATATAAAAATTTTTACTCGGGATTATCTTTTTTTTTTTGTAAATTCTTTTTCCAAGAAATATTTATAGGAATTCAAGTTACATTTTTTATAGTTTGTGTGTAGTTTTTCTTTTTCAATGGGTGTGTCCAAATAAAACAAAAAAAAAAAAATATGTGCTAATATTAAGAAATTAGCACAAATAATTATGACTTAAAAACAAACTGAACTAAAATTAAATATAATAACAATTAAAAGGACATACCTTAAAAATGAATATTTAAACAAAAAAATATTCTTTATCTTAATAGAAACTGAAGAAGTAAATTATAATGAGAAAGTTGGCAGACTGACGACGATGTTTTAAAGTTTATACAAATTGTAGTAGTATTTTTTTAAGATTTTTTTTATGATTTTTAAGTAAACACTTTTTTTATTATTAAAACATTTATTACACTATTTTTAATTATTTAATTATTATTTTTAATTTTATTAATTCACTAAAATTTTACTAAAAAAAATGTGAAAATTATTTTATGAGAATATTATAGTTTTAATTAATAAAGAAAAATTACCTCGAGCTAGTACAACCCTACTCGAAATAAAAAATTGTAATACTTGTTTTTACAAATTTCAAAATGAGGAAAATGCTTCTGAATTTGGGAATTTTCTTATACGAAAAAAAAAAATCTTAAAATGAAATTTTTCAGAATCTAAAAAAAAAATTTTAGACCAGAAAAATGTACTACTATAACAATTTTTCAATACAAAAATCATATTCTCAAAACATAAACATATAGTTTCGGAAATTTGACTAAATTTCAAACAAAACCGAAACTTTCTTAGACGCTTTTCAACAAAAATATACGCAAAATGTATTCCACTCGGCCGAATATTCGGTACGGTTTTTCGTTTGGACTAAAATAAGAGTTTATTCAGAGTTTTTCTGATTTGGGAATTTTTTTATGGCAAAAATGTCTCAGAATTTATTTTTTTTTTTACACCGAGAAATTCTTTTTTCTAATCTCTTTACTATACACTTAGGTGTACTAAAATTAATAGACAATAAAATATTTTCTTTGTTTACAAAAAATTGGTGGTCAAAAGAGTTCGAGGTCAAAAAATGCGGATTTCTTCTACTGTATTTAAAAAATTTAATTTTTTGTTTGGATTGTTGGAAAAACTAGGTGATAACTGAATTAAAATTACTGTATCATTTTTAGTGTTTGAACTTGGAAAAAATCGACTTAAAAATATTTTTAAAAAAATTTCTAAAAAATATCTATAATTTCATTTTCCAGTGCGACTCTCATATCTCATTTAATATTTGCCTAATATGGACGCTATCAAGCTTAAATTAAAGCTTGAAAAATTTCCTATATAGCACATAGTGTCCGACCGAATACACCTTTTTTGGCCGAAGCCGAAGCCGAATATTCGTCCAAATTTTCACTATTCGGCCAAACCGAAGCCGAAAATATTAAAAAAAAAAATGTTTTTAGTTGCAAAAACACTTAGTAAAATGTTTTTGTGGCTTACTAATGTGATTCAAAGTTAGTTTAGTGTGTGTTTCAACACGTGAGCACAAATATTATACAATTATTCGCTATTCGGCCTATTCGCCAAAATTGTGGCCGAAGCCGAATAGTGGCCGAATAGTGCTTTTTGGCCGAAGCCGAAGCCGAATATTCGGTCGGACACTAATAGCACATTCCACAAAAATAGACAATTGATAAAAATTTGGTTAAGTATTTATAACTTTTCCTTTAAAGAATTGCTATAAAATATATGCTGTTTCATTATTAGTCTGAGTCACTGTAACATTTATCTATCACATGAATTTTTTTTTTTTTCAGTTTCAGGCAAATCGGTGTAAACGGTTGGGAGACTTTCCTTGTGAAACATTTTCTTTAAGGAAAAGTGTCTCAGAATCAGCCTTTTGCTATAAAAACAAATTTTAAGTTTTTTTTTATTTTTATACCCTCCACTCTAGTGATATAGGGTATATAAAAGATTGTCATTCCGTTTGTAACACATCGAAATATTGGTCTAGGACCCCATAAAGTATATATATTCATGATCCTCGATCGATTCTAAGTCGATCTAGCGATGTCCGTCCGTCCGTCTGTCTGTCTGTCTGTCTGTCCGTCCGTAGAAAACACGCCAACTTTTGAAAGACTACACAGAGGCTAGTTTGGCATATATGTTGGTCATTCACCTGGTCAGGTTGGTATTGCAATCCAGCCAAATCGGTCCAGTGGTTCAAAAGTTATGAGCAAAAGAGTAAATTTCGGCAAGGGGTTTTCGCCAATTTAAAAGATAAAAAACACGATAACTTTCGAAAAACAATAATGACACTGCTGAAACGTGGAATGTATCTTTGCCGTTCCTCAGGTCTGTTTGGTATTGAATTTCAGCTCAATTGGTCAAGTGGTTCAAAAGTTATAAGCAAAACCCCGAATTTCAGATTTTGTTCATCTTAAATGCCACGTGGTAAACAAGTTTTAAAAGCATTGGTGGTAACTAAGCAATGCTTTTCAAACTTGTTTAGTTTTCAAGCAATGCTTTTTAAACTTGTTTAGTTTTAAAAGCATTGGTAACTTAAAAATTACACTCGAAAAAAATTTTACACTCGAAAAAAATGTACACTCAAAAAAAATTTTACACTCAAAAAAAAATTTTTTTTTTACAAAAATGTCAATATTTTGAGTACATACGTACGTGCATTCACTCAGAAATATTTTTACAGTAAAAAAACATTACACTTGAAAAGAAGTTTTACACTCAAAAAAATAAATGTAATTTTTCTTTTAAATGACAAAAAAAGAGTTTTTTACTCAAAATAAAATATTTCTAATCAAAATTGTTAATTTTTTTTTCACGTTAAAATGTGCTATCCTTTAAAAAATGGCATTGTGGAGGGTATTCATAGATTCGGCAAAGTCGAATTTACCTTTTCTACTTGTTTTTTTTAATATTTTTTTTAATTAAAAACTCTCGAAACACTTTTTTTTTGGAATACATTTAAGATTTTGTTGAAAATTCTTGTATATTTTATTATTTTTAATACATTTTTTTAAAAAGAATTGATTTTTTATAATTTTTTTATTTAGTTTTTAAAACAATTTGAACAAACTACAACAAAGAACACCTCTAAAACTAAAAAATTATACGATTCGTTTTGATTTTTTAATACAAAACAGGTTTGTTTTTAAACTTTGTGACAGTTGATGAGAGAGAAACGGTTACAATAATGATGATGTTGTTGATGAATTTATAAGAAACAGAACGAAAAAATAAAAACAAGCAATATGTTTTCAGCTGAAAAAAAAAATGTTACATGATGAACGAACATAAGGAAGGCATAAAGCAAAAAAAAATCAAGAAGAAAAAAAATTGAGAAAATAAAAACCACAAAACATAAAAAATATATACTTAACGAAAAAAAAAAAAAAATATTTTGAAAAAAAATAACGTGAGAAAAATAAAAAAAATTCCCTTATGCTCTCAAAAACTAAAAAAAAACTCAGCGAATTAAAGACGAAAAAAAAAATAATATATGATGAGAGAGTAATAAGAAGAAACAACAAAAACAAATATATAAAAAAATAAAAAATAAAACGGAAAAAAATCCTTCAGAAAAAATAAAAATTTACAACATAAAAATGAGCAAAAAAGAAAAAAAAAATAATTGAAGACATGTAATATAAATTGTATGTAGAGAATATGTGTGAAAAAAAAAATCGCAAAAAAAATATAAAGAGCCCCACATATTATAACCAGGGTTGCAAAATGAATACATCAAAATTGTACCAACGAGCTCACAAAATTGTACTTTTTCGACCCCAATTGTACCAAAATTTTTATACCCTCCACTCTAGTGATAGAGGGTATATATAAGTTTGTCATTCTGTTTGTAACTCATCGAAATATCGATCTGGGACCCCATAAAGTATATATATTCATGATACCCGATCGATTTTAAGACATTCTAGCGATGTCCGTCTGTCCGTCTGTCTGTGGAAAATGCTGTCGCGGACAAAATATTGCACAGAGATGACTGAAACTTAACATATTTATTGGTGCTCCCGAGAAGTTTGGTATTGCGTTTGAGCGATATCGGTTCAGCGGTTCAAAAGTTATGAACGAAAATGTAAGCACACCTCAAAAATTTCAATACATTCAACATAACCTAAAAATACAAAATGCTATAATTCGGCTTCTGGTTGGCATATGTGAACATAATTGAACACCAAATGGTATTTAAACAAGTACGAACACAAAAAAAAAAAATCGCGAATTTTTTTTACCAAAAGTTTTTTTCGCGAAAAATTTTTTTTCAAAAAAATTTTTTTTGTTCAAAAGTAATTTCCTTTTAAATAAAGTTTTTTGCAATAATCTTTTTGAAATTGTGGAGGGTATCACTACATTCGGCAAGGCCGAATTTAACTTTTTTACTTGTTTTGTTTAGTTTTTGTTTTATTTTTTTATTTTAGTTTAAAAAAGGAACGAAAAAACATTGATTAAAAACAAATTTTTATAAAATTTACATTTGTACTTTATTTGTGCTTTAAAAGTGTATCAGGTGGTATTCAGAGTCCTAGTACTGGTGGAAAATGATCAATTTTTTAAAATACATTTCAGAATACATGAGAGGTCTTCAGAATCTTACTGTCAGCCCTGGCAATGCACATAGGGGCAGCTATATGGGGCTTCTTGGCAACAATTCAATTTTTAAAACAACGATTTTGTTAACTTTGTTATTTTATATCGAAAGCCTATACTTTTCCACGCTTGACTGCATTTTTACTTTTTTGATTTATCCATTCTTCCCTTCTTGGCACTGTGTTAAATTTTGTAAAGTTCAAAAAAACCCAAAAAAAAATATTTTAAATAGTCTTCACTTAAAAATTACAAATGAGAGGTAAATCAATAAAAAATTGTTGAACAATACACATCAATTAAAAGGTAATTTTAGCACAAAATATTTTCATTCATTCTGACCAAATTGCACTGAATTTTTAAGTAGTTATAGCCGTTCTGAGAACATTCTTTTTATGAAGTTTTTTAAAACATAACTTCAAAGGTCAAAATGTCAAGACTTATCCTACATTATCCTTAGATATTTTTATACAGTGGTAAGTGGTATTTTTCTTTACTAGAATCAGTCATAGAAACTTGCACTAAAAGCGCCCGCTTTGTGCAACTGCACTTTAAAAATATGACTTATTTTACAATATTAAATCAAGTGCACTCCAAACCAAAAAAGCTAGACCCCTGAAATTTAGCACGAACATAGTTTATGACCATAGGCTGATTAGGCTTCTAAATGGGGGCAATCGGACCAGGGGAAAACAAGTTTCCCCTTGAAGAATTAAAAAAAAATCTTGGAAAACACGATTTTTTAAAGGTTTTTCTTACATTAGTTCAAAACATCAAATATTTTTATGACATAAGAAGTTCTTTGACCTGCCAAATAAATAAGGGTAATAGAAAATGCCATTTATTTCGTACCGCCCACTTTTGGGGGCGTGGATGTGTGTATAATATACAAATTTTATAAAATTACATTATATAGGCATAAATATCATACTAAATCAATTTGTAAATACTTATCGCGATGAAGAAGGTATCCCCAGACACCTCTCTCAACATCCCCACGACCAATTTTCACCTTAACTTCCCAAAAAGACTTGATAATCGTTTTTTTTTTTCTATTTCAAATTTATTTGAAATTTATTTTTTTAGTGGAACATTTGGTGTGGAATACTTCATATGTATGTTATTCTATTACTTACTTGTTTTAGCGATAGCCGTGGCCCCATAATAACATAAAAATTTACAAAATTTTATGCTTTAAACTAACTATTTCTATTTTTTCGCTTTTGCGCATTTTTTTCGCAATTTTGCAAAGAAAGTCTTACATGTTTTTACATAAATTTAATCGAAAAACTACGCTCTTTAAAACGGTGTGCATAACGACCATAAAAATCCAGTGGTTTAATTGATGCCATAAAACATACCATTTTGCCCCTATGTGCAATGTAGCAAAATATTACTTTTTTCAAAAAATACATGTATTTTTCAAGAAAGAAAATGAAGAAAAGTGCTCTTACCACCAGTAACAGGGCTGGCAAGTAGGTTTCCGAATACCCCCATGTATTTTTTGAATGAAGTACTCTTTTGGCACATTGACTGGCAGCTATCTTTATATACCGTTCGACGCAGAATCAATTTTTGAGTCGATATTGCAATGTTTTCCAGTCCGTCGTTTAAACGTCCTCCCGATATTTACTTAAATCTGCCTATTGGTACAATATTAGCCTATTTTACTCAAATTTGGTTTGTACGTATTTTTACACCAATTTCAGATCTGGCCAAACATTGATCCAGTCGACACAATAAATCAATCAAAACTATAAACTGGGTAAATTCCATGAAAAAAACATAATCTGAGAAGGATTTAAAATTGTACCAAATGAGTCATTGGTGTACCATTGTACTTTTGAGCTTCGAATTGTACCAAAAATGGTACAATTGTACCAACTTTTGCAACCCTGATTATAACATCACTCACTCAGTCACTCACTCACATGATGAGAATATGATGATAATGATACTCATATGGTTGGCTGAATGAGCGTGTGTGTGTGTGTGTGTAAAAACTTTTACAATAACCGTGTGTAATGGTGATGGTGGTGATGATTGTCGGATACAAGTTTACATTCTAGTAGTATGACAGACAACTTAAAAAAGGTTGTATGTCACAGCCACGACGCACTTGGCTTGGCGTTATGTTTGCAAAACCATCATCAGCAAAGCAAATAACTAGACGCAGAGGCTGACAACGAGACATGTCAGCCAGCCAGCCAGCAAACAGCCAGACTTTACAAAAAAAAAAAACATGTAAGAAAATTAAAGTCGGTCAAGACCGACCATATAATACCCTACACCAGAGTTTCCCGGAAAATGGGTACCGGAAAATGGGTTTAATGGACCGATTAGATCTATATTTTGTCAAACCTTTAAGTAGTGTAAAAAAACAATCACAAATCAAATTTGAGTGAAAAAGGCTTCTATTTGTTGGCAATAAACCGCTTTAACTGAATATCGGGCCAAATTTTGTCAAGGAACCTAAGTCCAAAACTGATCCGATAATTATCAGATCTGATAAGGTTATTTAAGTACGCGTTTAACATACCCAAACAAAATTTTAATTAAAAGTTTTCTTTTTTCATGAAATTTGAGAGATTTATGTTAAAATCGGGAAGGTGGTTTGTATGGGAGCTACAATAAGAACTGGTCCGATTACTTTAAAACTTGGAATGGTGATTTGTGAAGACAAAACACGTTTACCTGGCAAATTTCGAAAAGATACCTATTATAATACGGTTATTAGAGTCATTTGAGCCAAAACTAAAAAGGACCATTGTATGCAGAGCTTCGAACGAATTAATTCTATTGAGAATTAATTCCCAAAAAGTGCAATTCTGTTTTAAAAAGTTTTGAATTATCATTCCTTACTAGCATTCAACACGAATTAATTCAAAGGCTTAATTCTCAAAGCTTAAATCAAATTGAATTAATTCCCAAGAGAATTAATTCCTTGCAAGCTAAATCATTCAATTGAATGATCAAAATGGTTCATCATTCAAATCTTCTACAAATTGAATGATGATTTTTTTATTTTATTCCCTTTATATTTACAAAAATGTGTTGCTTGTGTGCATTTTAAGCATCTTCGTGTATAAACGATTGGCTGTTGTTTTGTCGACGTCTCGTCCAGGGTTGCCAGAATTGTTGGGTACAAAATCGTCAAAAATGTTCGATTTTTATAAAAAAAATCCTCAAAATCGTCATCCCATTTGCAGAAATCGTCAAAAAATCGTCAAAACAAAGAAGGTATATTTATCATTGATTAAAGACTCATTCAAGCGATGTCCGCCAGTCTGTTGAAGAACCAAAAGAAGTCCAAACCAAAAGAGCTTAATCCATTTGGCCCAAACATATCTTATGGCCATTGGATGGTTCAGTTTAAAAATTGACAAAACCAGACCAGGGAGAACAAAGTTTCTGGTAAAACGGGACCTACCTCCGTAATTCCCTCTTTATATTCTTTGTTCACCTTCTTTAACATATGAAATATTTTTATGAAAGAAAAGGTCATGCAGTTGGGTCAAGTTAATTAGAAAACTCATTTTTTTTCGTCCGCCCTTTTCTGTGGACACTTCCATAAAAAAATATTGATAAAATTGCGTAAAAATCATAATAAATCAATTTGTTAACATTTATCACGAAAAGAAAGGTGTCCCCCGCCAAAAAAAACCCCTATAATTTGTTCACCTTTTAAAGGGAAAAAGATAATAACTCTCACTTTTTCCCTTTGTCCCTTTTTGTAAAAAAAATATTAGTGGATACATTTTTTTAACTAACAATAAACAAAAAATATTCATTGAATACCAAAGTTTCATTAAAAAAATGTTAAAAAGTAGACAAAATGGACAGGTTTTTGTTATTTTTAAAAAGTCATTTTTTGGGCAAAAATCGTCAAATCCTCATTTTGCTATTTTGGGGAGTAAAAATCATCAAAATGCAGAGAAATCGTCAAATCTGGCAACAGTGGTCTCGTCTGCTGCTTCCCACACAAGCATAAATGTGTGTGTATGTGTGTTGCGCTTCACTGTTTAAAATTGAATGATAAGAAAATTTCATCATTCAATTTGTAGCAGATTGATTTGGATAAAAAATAGTTCATTCCTTAAGAATGAACATTCTTAAGGAATGAATTCTTGAAAGAATTAATTCAGTGATTTTTAAAGTTGAATGATTTTAGGGAATGCCAAATTCTATTTTTTTAATTCGAATTAGAAAATTGAATTAAAGAATTAATTCTTTCGAACCTTTGATTGTATGGGGGCTAGGTCTAAATATGGACAGATTTTTTCCCATTTCTATAGGCTTCATCCTTGGGCCAAGAGAGGCTTAAGTTTCAAGTCAATTGATTAAAAATTGCGACCTGTATCGTGTTTACATGGACAGACAGACGGACGGAAGAACGGACGGACGGACATCACTAAATCGACTCAAATCGTAGCCGTAACCGCGGTTATCCGCACTATTTAACAGTAACCGTAACCGCATAAAAATCCTGCGGTTAGGTTAATTTTATTAACATAAGATATGTAGGACAAAATAGGTTTTTTTAGGAAAAACAATGAAAAAAGGAACATAGAATAATAAAAAAAATTAAATTTATTTATATCAAAAATGCTTCAGAATATGAAACTTTTTCTATTGCAAAAATATTTCAGAATCTGAAAATTTTTCTCTATAGAATAAATTTTTCAGATTCTGATACAGCTTTTTAAGAAAATATTCCTCAGAGTCTGAGACTCTTTCTTTAGAAAATGTGCCTCAGAGTCTGAAAAAAGTTCTATTAAAAAAATTTCTCAAAGTTCTGTAGAATAAATTTCTCAGATTCTGAGACAGTTTCTAATAAAAATATGACCCAGAGTCTGAAACCTTTTCCTTAGAAAATATGCCTGTGAGTCTGAATAATTTTCTATTGAAAAAATGTTTCAAAATCTGAAACTTTTTCTATAAAAAAAAATTCTCAGAATCTGAAAGAGTTTTTATAAAAAATATGTTCGTGAATTATAAGCCTTATTCTTTAGAAAGAATATTGCATAATCTGATACATTTGCTATAGAAAAAAATTCTTAGCAACAGAACCCTTTTCTAAAGAAAAATAAGGATATTTAAGACTATTTAAAAACAATTCCTAGAATCTAATATTCTATTTTAAATCTGAAAATTTTTGAAGTGTAAAATTTCTCAGAATCTGAAAATTGTTCAATCGAAAAAGTGTCTCAGAATCTATTGCTTTTTTCACAGAAAAAATGTCTCAAAAGCTAAAACCTTTTTAATTAAAAAAAAAAAAAAAACTTTTTTTATAACTTTCTCCCACCAAAACTCAAAATCTTTACCCTCCACTGTCTACATTTTACCTAAAATCAGTTATATACTTCTATTATACATTTTTATTAATCAAAAAAATAATTAAATTAATATTATTTTAAAAGAGTGCGGTTGACCGTTAACCGCGGTTAATCGCTTGAATTTTAACCGTAACCGCGGTTAAGCAAAACTGCGGTTAATTGCAAACCCTAACTTAAAGTTGGGTCTAGGACCAGTATTTCGGGTAGTTACAAACATCAGCATAAACTCAGTATACCCTGTATCACAGTGTGGTGTAGGGTATAAAAATTATAGAAAGAAAAAAAAAGTACGGTACTATTTAAAAAAATACCAAAACAAAAATAAAAATCAAAGAATTTCGATCAAATTCTAAGAATAACATCTTGCTTTTACACAATTTACAAACGAAAGGCCCAATTGGAATTTCGAAAAAACCAATAGAAATTTCGAAATCCCAATTGAAATTTCAAAATCCAAATTGAAATGCAGAAAATGGCAATTGAAATTTCATACCTTTCAAAATTTAAAAACAAAAATTGTCGGAGACGTTTACGGCGTGTTATTAGCAAAATTTGTCCAAAATACAACAAATTAGACCAAATACAGTGACTCAACTAATAATGGGACTGCATATCGGTGGCAAAAACCCATAACAACATAAGTCGAGTTATGTCCAAAACGTGTTTTTGCATTTTCGGAATCTCCTTATACATTTTCGTATTGTATCAAATTTTTATGAAAATCGGACTAAAACTTTCTGAGATATTGATTTCAGAACTCCACAACTCATTTTTTCTTAAAGGAAAAATAAAAATCGTAACAGCATATCTGAGTTATGTTTTTATTCCTTATTTTAAAATCAGCAATCGTTGAAGATGCTAAAATGTATTTTACAGGGATACATAACTGCATATCTCGACATATGCTTAGATTAAAATGTAATTTTGAAAAACGCAATAACAACATCAATGGTTTTCACCCGATATCTCCATAGTCTTTCTATATATCAACTTTTAAAGTAGCGAAGATTGTGTCGATAATAATGCTTGAGATATTTACATGCCCAAAATGTCCAAATTTGTAAACCCAGATTTGGTATTTGAAATTAAAACTTAAAAATGGTCTCCTGAAAAGTAGTGTAAAAACACTTATGCACTTATTCCTTTTTGCCACAGATATATTTGAATGCAGTTCTTTAAAGAGAAGTTATAAATACTTAACCATATTATTATCAAATGACTATTTTTTGTAGAAAATGCTATATAGAAAATATTTTAAGCTTTAATTTAAGCTTGATAACGTCCAGATTTAGCAAATATTAAATGAGATACGAGGGTCGCACTGGAAAATGAAATTATTTATAGATGTTTTTTAGAATTTTTTTTTTAAATATTTCTAAGTCGATTTTTTTCCAAGTTCAAACACTAAAAGGTTCAAAAATTATGCAGTAATTTTTATTTGGTTATCAGCTAGTTTTTCCAACGACCCAAACAAAAAATGAATTTTAATATAGTAGAAGAAATCCGCATTTTTTGAACTCCTTTGACCACCAATTTTTTGTAAACAAAGAAAAATTTTAATTACTCTAATGTCTCATTACTAGGGATGACAATTCCATGCAAATGCATGTTTTTTGTCGATAGTCTAGAAACAATATTGACCAATTATCTTTCCGAATCAAGAAATTTGCGTTAAAATGGCATCGATTTGTGTTTGCATATTTTTGATTATTATAGTGAAAATGCGTATTTTCGCAGATTTAGGTTTTAAAGGCATATTTTGTGCATATTTCCAACTTTTAAGTGCATATTTTGGCATAAATGACCAAAAACACAAATTAAAATTTATTTGTTTCAAAAACTATTTTAATTATTTAAAATTTATTTTGAAAATAAGAATAATTTTTAATAGATTGTCTAAATTTCTAAAAAAATCTTGCTTATATAAAGTTTTAAATGTTACTATTTAAAAACTGCGTTATTTTTTGCTTTTTAAGAAGTTTTTCCTATGAAAACAAGTTTTTTATTGAACACGTTTTATTTTTTAGTGCATATTTTTAGGTTTTTTTGTGCATATCTTGAATTTTTTAGCGCATATTTTCGAATCTCACCCCTTCTCATTACTATATCCTTAGGTGTACTAAAATTAGTAAACAGCAAGTACAAAAGTAAAATTCGGCCATGCCGAATGTAGTGATACCCTCCACAATTTCTAAAAGATTATTGCAAAAAACTTTATTTAAAAGAAAATTACTACTGAAAAAAAAAAAATTTTTTGAAAAAAAAATTTCCGCAAAAAAAAATAGTAAAAAACCGCGATTTTTTTCTTTTTTTTTTGTCAAAAAATATGTTCGTACTTGTTTAAATACCATTTGGTGTTCAATTATGTTCCCATATGTCAACCAGAAGCCGAATTAAAGCATTTTGTATTTTTAGGTTATGTTGAATGTACTAAAATTTTTGAGGTGTCATTACATTTTCGTTCATAACTTTTGAACCGCTGAACCGATATCGCTCAAATGCAATACCAAACTTCTCGGGAGAACTTCCAATAAATATGTTAAGTTTCAGTCATCTCCGTGTAATATATTGGCCGTGATCACCATTTCCACAGACAGACAGACGGACATTGCTAGAATGTCTTAAAATCGATCGGGGATTATGACTTGCGTCGTGGCCAATAACTTGTTTACGTGTGTAACCGAATACACCTTTTTTGGCCGAAGCCAATAGCGAATATTCGGCCAAATTTTTACTATTCGGCTGAAATCGAAGGCGAAAATTAAAAAAAAAAAATAAGAAAACCGTAAGAACTGGTAATATGATCCATTGCCCGATGAAACAAAGATTAATTTGTTTGGATATGATTGAAAATTGTTTATTGGGCGTCAAATAAATAATTTTCATTTAGATCCAAACAAATAAGTCTTCGTTTTATCGGGCAATGGAACATATGACTAGTAGTGTCCGACCGAATATTCGGCTTCGGCCTCGGCTTCGGCTTCGGCCAAAAAGCACTATTCGGCCACTATTCGGCTTCGGCCACAATTTTGGCCGAATAGGCCGAATACCGAATAATTGTATAATATTTGTGCTCATGTGTTGAAAACATACTAAACTAACTTTGAATCACATTAGTAAGCCACAAAAACATTTTAATAAGTGTTTTTGCAACTAAAAACATTTTTTACTAGAGTTGTCAAAACCGATTTCCGAAGTATTCGAAAAATCGATTTTTTTCTATTTTTCCGGTTTTTTAAAACCGGTTTTTTAAAAAGGCCGGTTTTCGAATTATTCGAGAAACCGATTTTTTGGTCTCGAATAATCGGTTTTTTCTTATACTCAATTTTTTCGTTATTTTGCATTCAATGTAATTTTTTGGTAACCAGAAATTTTTTTAAAATAATGTTTAATAAAAAAAATAATAGCTTTATATTTTTATTAAAATTGATGTTACTAAAATCTATTTTATATTTGATGTAGTTACATACAAAAACTTAAATATATAAAGACTATGCAAGAGTCAATTCTTTTTGACGTTTAAAGGTGGTGTTAGTTTTACAAATGGTATCTGGGAAAGCTGGAAATTTTGTTTACCTTTTATTTTTCGTTAAATTTTGCTGGTTGTTTTGATTTAATTATATTCATTTCTTATTTTTATTATGTATTTTTTTATTTTCAAGTGACACAACAATAATTTTCATTCATAATTTTAAAATTTTTTAATATTTATTTTTCGTTATTCCCAAATCGTTCCCAAATACTTTCCAAAAAAAGTTTGCCATCTATTAATAACGACTTCGTTATTACTGACACTACTATTCATGAGTTACCCCTGGTTACATACGTAAATATATGTATTATTAGTTCTGAAATAGAGATGGGATTGTGAGTGACTTTTGACTCACACTTATTCACGCTCATGACAAGAATTTTCCAATCACGCACACTCACTCACGAGCACATTTTTTTCTACTCACACTTACTTAGAATCACGTGAGTAAATTTAAGACACTCACGTGCACTTACAAAAAAAACTTTTAAATATTAAAATTTAAAAAATCTAACAAAATGTTTAGCAATAGTTAAAGTTCAGCCAAATTTTACAAAATTCGGACGAAAGGAAATACGGAAAAATCTTGCTAACGCAGACTCACGCAAATTTTTTTCCACTCAAACTCACTCACAATCACTTGAGTAACGTAATACAATCACGTGAGTAACTTAACACAATCACGTGAGTAACTTATGGGCACATGAGTCTGCTCATGTGCCCATCTCTATTCTAAAGTATGTAAAAATTGCTTTTTTTGTTTAACTTTTATCAAAAAAATAATTTAAAAAAACCGAAAAACCGATTATACGAAACCGGTTTTTAGTTACAAAACCGAAAAACCGATTTTTTTAAAAGCCGGTTTTTCAAAGTATTCGAAAATCGGTTTTTGAAATAGGCGAATATTTGACAACTCTAATTTTTTACATACAAAAAAAATTTTCGATCGAAAAAAATTTACACTCTAAAATATATTTTTTTCCAAAAATGTCCAAAAAAAATTTTTTGCTTAAAATAAAATCATTCTAGACAGCATTCTCATGCATTTGAGTATCCCGCCGAGTCGACTTTTATTTTTTTCTTGTTTTTACTACATAAATATTTTTTTTTTTTTGAATATTCGGCTTCGGCTTCGGTTTGGCCGAATAGTGAAAATTTGGCCGAATATTCGGCTTCGGCTTGGGCTTCGGCCAAAAAAGGTGTATTCGGTCGGACACTAATGACTAGTCCTTACGGTCAAGGTGATTTCTGGCAAATACTGAACTTTTTTGTATTAATTGTAAGCTCAGCGGTGGTTCTTCTCTTGGACTTCGACCTTCTAGAACAGATTTTAGGAGTTAATATTTTATTGTATGACTCGTCACCGGAGCAGAAACCTCATATTTAAGTTCATAAGATGCCATAAAAAGGGTAGTTTTCGAATGACAACCAAGAATTTGGTCAAAATGCTTTGATATTTTGCAGTCTCTACCCCTGGTTTTGGGCCCATTCTTTGAGCTAAACGAGGTAAATGCTTTGTTTTGGAACAATTTATTATTACGAACCTTTACATCATAGATATCACATCCGCTTTTAAGCTTAAACTGGGTTTTCGATTATAATTCCTATAATGGCCACCCGTACCCATTATCCTAAACAATTATCGAGTATAAAAGAGGCTTAAACAATTCAAGAATGGACAGAATTATTTTGTTTATTTATTTTTTGCATTTTTTATTAATATTATTTAAGAACTTAAAGGTTAACACAATTGAAAATAACTTTTAATTCATTTAAAGCATTTTGTCCCTATTATTTTTTCCAGGTAAATTCAATACTTTTCTTACTATTCAGCCAATACAAATTTAAATTAAAACAGAATCGTGAAAAGCTATACAGATTATTAAATTCCGTTAAATTACTGATAATTTTACGGTTGAAGCGAAAAAAATGAGACATTTATGAAAAAGTTTATGACAATTAATTAAATTTAAGCTCGTCGTCCCTATTATTTTTTCCAACACTGTAAATACCCCCAAAATTTACACATTATTACAAGATTATGCCACAGTTGGTTTTTCATTAAAAAAACCTTTCTTCTCATGTGTAAACATCATATAGTTTCTTAGAAAGAAATGGCTAAAAAATCCAAAAAAATATTTTTTTCACCATTTTTTGACCCATGTTTTGAACCCCTAAATCCCCGATGTGGCCGATAAGCCGAGACACACCAACCTTAGAACTGTCTCTTTTATATATATTTTACACTCAAAAAAAAAATATTGTAAAACTAGCAAAAAAAATGGTTAAAATTAGCAAAAAAAACTGTAGTTTTGGACGTTGCAAAAATTTTGGTAATATTAGCAAAACCATTTTGCTAATCAAAAAATTAGGAAAAAAATGGTAAAATTACAAGAATACCATTTTATTTTTGTAAAAAATCAACCTTGTAAAATTATCAAAAAATATGGTAAAATTACCAAAAAAAAAATGGTAAAATTGAAATAGATAAAAAAAATTTGTAATTTGGTAAAAAAAACTGTTTTATTTAGTAATTTTTTTTCTCTGATTAGTAGTTGATTTAAAATTTGGTGAATATACTAGAAATTTTTTTGCCTGTTTTTGAGCACCACATTCTTTAAATGTAGTAATAGCAGCATATTACTTCAGTTGTTGGATGGTTTCTTCGGCTTGATGGTGGCAGCATCTTCTTTTGCCTTCTTCTCAGCAGCTGTAGTTGCAGTAACTGGACTTCCAACAACATCAAAATCCAAAATGATTTTTTTTTCACTTAAACACTTTAAACAAAAAATTTAAAGAACAACACTTCACTTTTTTTATTTTTTTTTGCGTCATTTTTTTAGCTTAAGTAGAACAAATGAGATTTGCGTAGTAGTCTACACAAGAAATTTCTTACATTTTCAGGTAAAATTTGTAAAAAATTAACAATTTTTTTTCGAATTTTTAATTTTTTTCACATGTATTTAAAAAAAAAATAAAAAAAAAACTTTTGGATATTGAAGATTAGATATCTAACTATGTGTTAAAATTTAAAAAAAAATAATTTTTCAAAATTATTAACTTTTTATTAACAATTTAGGTGGCAAATTTTAAAAAATTTTTATATAAAATTACCAAAAAATATGGTAAAAAATACTAAAAATTGTGTAGCCTATTTTTCAGCGCACATGCAGTTGATGGATGGCTACTTTGCTATGGTGTTGGCAGCATCATCAATCTGCAATGATTTTTTTCACACTAGAACACTTGAAACTATTTTTTTTTTTAAACTAAGAAAAAAAAAATAAAAAGTATTACCATTTCTTTAAGGAAAATACTAATATTTTTGCTAAAATTATAGTAAAATAAAAAAAAAAACTAGCAAGAAAATATAGTAAAAATACCAAAAAATTATTGTATTTTACCAATAGTAAATTGCCCAAAAAACTGTAAAAGTTAAATTTTTACAATTTTTTTTGCTAAAGTTTGGTTGAAGTAAATTACAACACCTTTTACTAATATTTTGACTAAGTTATTTTTTTGAGTGTACGTTTCATGCAAATTGGTTCATAAGGGTTGAGATACTTCCCTTGTAAGTGTCGAATATCCTACGTAACATACATTTTTTCTAAGAGCCTAAAAGTATGCAACCTTTTTAATACAAAACATTAAAACATCCTTTTACTCAGCAGTATCATGGAAATTGAACTTAATAAGTATCACCAGACTAAACAGCTTGATGAAGTACTTTGCAAGATTAGGTCAGCTTGTATTTTTGCTCGTGGAAAGCTCTAAATCAAAGCAAGGTGATCAGTTAAAACCAGATATGGTAAAAGGGTGCACTGGGAAAAATTTCATTAATATTATTTATTAGCTTAAAAATAAGAAAACAATAATTTTAAATAAAACTTAAGAAAAACGAAAGAAAGATAAACTAGGATTCATCATTTTAAAATTAGAACAACAAAATTCCCAAATAAAACCAACAATATAAGGAGTTTTTATAGTAACGGTAGGAAAAAAAAAATATGAAGAAAAAGAAGAAAACGACATTATAAAATTGTGTATGTTAAAAGAAAAAAAAAAAAATCGCCGTCAATATTTGCAGTGATGTTGTCGTTGGTTGGATACGTTTTTTTGTTTGAGTAATAAAAGAAATGAATGAAAAAAAGACATAAAAAAATATTCGCTATTTTTGCTAAAACGAAAAAAAAGAAAATATTCAGAAAAATATAGAAAAACCGGTACATAAAATAAAACCAACCAAAATATAATAAAAATATAAAGGAAATAATAAAAAAAAAATGTAAAAGAAGAACAAACCTCTTTATTTATTTTTTTTTTATTATTATTTTTATTACTGTTTATAACCATACGTCGTCTTTTCTTTATATTGTTCCTTTACAATTTTTTTTAAGAGTAAAAAAAAAATAAAGCCAACGAAAGCGAAATTTTTATTTTAGAATTTTATTTTTATTTTCAGGTTTTCTTCTTAATAAAAAAAAAAAAAAAAGTATTCCCCCATATTTATATTGTTGTTGCTGTTTTTTTCTACATACACACACATGTTATTATTATTATGTGATGATGTTTAGAAAAGATGTGTGTGTGTGTTCAGACACATACAAAAGAAATCAAAATTTAAAAAGCACCTGCTAAAAAGTCAGCCAAAGTTTGTTTTGGTCATTATTGTATTATGGATTATTTTTTTTTTTTTATTTATTTTCATTAGAAAATTTATTATGACTTAGCCTTTTTTGGTTTATAAACAAGTTTTTCAAAATTTATTGCCTAACTTAAGGCGTTGGTTTTCTTAGCGAACTTAATAAGAAGTTATAAAGGATTAAAGTGGCCAATTGTCACGATATTAAATGATTTTCGATATTTTGAGTAAAAAGACTGCATACTTTAGGGCTCCAATAAAAATTGATATACCAATATTCCGTATTGCATCTCTAAAGGCATAATTACTTGAGCGAATACGGTTCGGAGATGTGTCAGCTGATACGTTAGCTTGTATTAAAATAAATAGAAATAGGTACTTAAACGAATACGTGACGGTGCTGTAGCGGCCGAACCTAAAAAATTTTGATTTTCCGTACGTTTTACGTGTCAGCTGATTTTATTTTTTATTATGTGTTGAAATTTTTTCATTTGTGTGGCAGAATTGACAAATAAATACTATTAATAAACGAAAAAAAAATGTTTTCTGTAAATATAATTTAAAAAAATCACAAATAACCACTTTTTAAAATAAAATTTGTAAATTAATATAACACGTTGAAACGGAATCAGTAAGTGCTTGATCCAGTAGCGCTCAAGTGCCTAGGCCTTAATTGTACGAATTTCTATACATTCGTATTGATTTTAATTTGATTGCCCAGCAAAACTTTTGTAACCAAATAATGTATAAAATAATTAGAGTCCGACCGAAACCAGTTTTTGAGGCCGAACCGAAACCGAACCGAATATTCGGCCGAAAAATATTCGGCCGAAACCGAAACTTAAAAATAAATACCGCCTGGCATGAATAAAATTATTAATAAGTTATTAAACATTATTATACAGCATATAATGCTTTTAAGCCATAGGAATTGTTGTATTTTTGAAAAAAATATGTTTTTTAAAAAACTTACAAAAAAATTGTATATTTGCATATTAGGAGAAAAAAATTTTTGAACAGTTTTACATTTATTGCATAAACTTGTAACATTTTCTTCAATTGAACTGAAACAAGTGTACACTCCAAAAAAAAACTGTAAAGTTAGCAAAAAATTTAGTTAAATTTAACTAAAAAAGCACCTGATTTTGGGCCTACTAAATTTTTAGTTAATTTAACTAAAAATATTTAGCTAACTTTTCGTAGAATGAATGTACACCCAGAAAAGTTTTACAGTAACTATTTACGGTTATTCAAAAAGTTTTTAGTTAAAGTTGTTTCAAACGTTTTATCGTTTGTTTTTCAAGGAAAATAAAATATTGAATGATTTATACAGTTGTAAAAACAATAAACTACAAAAGTTACGGAAAAATATTTTTATCAGTTAAATTATTTGTGACTGATTATTCCGTAAAATTTTACAGAAGTACGGTTTTTGTAGTTTGTTATTCAAAAAATTTTATTTTTACTTCACAAAATAAAAAAATGTAAACAGTTAAAATAACTGAAATATCGTTTGTTTTTACGGAATGTCTAGTCATTTATTAACGTTTAAAAATAACTGAAAAATTATGTTGTTTCAAATGAAATATAAGTAGTCCGTTTTTTTAAAGGAAAAACGATTGTTTTAAACGTTTTTTAAGTTGAATTTACTTACAAAATATTTTGAGTGTAGCAAAAAAACCGTAACTTTAACTAAAAATTTAGCTGAAATTTCGTAACGTTTTTATGTACATATATTAACAAAAAAATTAGTTGAATTCAGCTAAACTTTTTGTTACTTTTCGTAAACTAAAATTTACAAAATATTTTGAAAAAAATTGTAACCCGAGTAAAAATAAACATATATAACAATATATAACTTGATACAAACATAATAAATCATATATGATTATACATCCCGTGAGGTATTTCCTAATTTTTTTAAATGCAGTCATATGTTGTAATATATAATTTAATCATAATTCGGATTAAAAGGCATACGGTTGATATAAATATATGAAATAATATTAGGGCCAATACAAAATTTGTTTTTCTGTATAATTTAATATAAAATTATATATAGCTTATTCTGTTCCATATATAAATGTTTCCAATTAACAAAAAATGTTCTAAGTTTTTTAAGCAAAGTACATATAAGAATCTTTTAAAATGTTCCTAAACATTTCCTTGTTAGGGTAATGTATATCACCTATCTGGTTCGAAGCGTACCCAAACATTTTTTTTTGTTTTAGAAAACTATATGTTTGGTGAATGTATCGTTGACCTGTGGTGTAACTCACCCAAACCAAAACACACCAAGATTTTTTATGTTTTTTTGCAATTAGATCTAATTGGATCCAATGAAATATGGCAATGTCTGGTCAAAACTCGGATGAAATCGAATCATATTTTATACAAGTTGATCTTTTTTAATGCAAAAACATCCACCATTATTCGGATTAAATTGCGTATAAATATATATTGTGTCATATACAAACCTGTAAATACTTAAGTATTTATTTACTTAAACTATTTTTTTTTTCAAGTATTTTTGTATTTATACTTGAACATTTCAAGTACAAATATTTTGTATTTACTTGAAGAAAAGTTCAAGTAAGTAAGTATAATTTTACTTGCAACAAAATTTGTTGAAATAAAATACTTAAACACAAATTTGTTTAAGTAAAATAAATAGAAAATTTTCAATATGTGAAAAATAACTACAAAATGTTTTTAAATTATTTTTGTAAACAAAAATGTTTCCAAATAAAATATTTAAGCAACAAGTTTACAAACAATCTTTTGTGCGGGAATAAAATAACACAATATTTTTCGTTGAAGGATCTCACTGATTTTGTACATTACCATTTAAAATAGGGAACGAAAGATGATGCAGCAGAATTAATATACCCGCCAACCCCATCCAAAATTGAACCACTTTTTGGCCGATAATCAACTTTAACCCACTGGAAAAAAACGCACTCTCCGATGAGCCTATAAAAGCTGATGTCGAAGCTCAACCATGTTATTATTTTACACCATGCAGCTTTTTTATTAGCGCTCTTTTAGGTGTGGCAGCAAAAATTGCAAAAAATATGTACATATGTGGAAATTTGAAGGAAGGAATTAGGTTTTAGAAAAAAGTTTGGGGGCAAAAATTAATGAATGTAATTCTTACGTTTTACCCCTCTAAAATGCACCATGGAAGCGATAGGAGCAGATCTAATAAAATAAGTTTATTAAAAACAAAAAAATGTACGGGGACAGCCTTAAGTATTGAAGATAGAGGGTTGGTTTGTTTTGACCAATGCTCTAGGGATTGTAAATCGGTCATGCAATCGATTTCTCTGGGGGCACCCTTGAGACAGAGCGATGGGAGCAAATTTCATATTCTTTTTGGGAGACCCCTTAGGGAGTGGAGATATGGAGTTGGTTTATTCAGAAAAAATGCTGTGATGAAAATTAATGGATGTCGGTTTTACACTCCATGACAATTGTGGGAATTTTGGTGTTTTTTTACTTCTTCGCCTTTTTGCTCCAATCAGATGCCATTTGCATAATGTATGCAGTAGTGGCAGGCTCTTTCATAAACGCAATCAAATATTAGAAAAATACCAAAAAAACAGAGCGAAAAACAATATTACGGAAAAAATTAAATTTATTAAATTATTTATTTTTTTGACAATCTCATGAAGAAATATTTTTGTATATTATTTCCAAAAATTGTTGCTCAAGTTTTTTATTTGAACAAAATGTTTATCAAGTATTTTTACTTGATGAAATTTTGTTTCAAATAAAAAATACTTACTTACTTGAAAAATTATTCAAGTAAGTAAAAAATATTTGTACTTGAATATTTCAAGTACAAGTATTTGTATACTTACTTGAAAATACTTTTATTTAAGTTTTTTACAGCTTTGGTCATATATCATTATATATTGCATCATATAAAAAGTTTTACTCGGGAAGTTAATTTTTTCTGTTTTTTCATCAGCTTAAGTAGAACTTATGAGATTCGCATAGGAGGCTACACAAGAAATTTCACTTTACAAATTTTTTACGAAAAATCAGCAAATTAATTAGTAAAAATTCGTAAACTCAGTTTTGAAGTCAACAAAAAAAATTAATTCAAAATTTGTTCAAAACTAGTATTTTCGTAAATTGAACTTAACTAAAAAAAGTAGTTAAAACGCTGATTTTAACTAAAAATTTGCTAAAAAGCCAGTAAACTCGAGTTAACAAAAAAAAATTTGTTAACTTTACAGTTTTATTTTTTTGAGTGTAATAAAATACGAAATCAAAAAATTCACCGACTTTTTTACATATTTTTTAAAATACCAAAAAGTTTCGGTTTCGGCTAATATTCGGCCAAAATTTTGCCGAATACCGAATAAAGGCCGAAACCCCATTATTCGGCCGAAACCGAGACCGTAACCGAATATTCGGTCGGACTCTAAAAATAATACATAGGATTAGGCTTGCCAGATCGAAAATGGTAAAAAGCTTGACATTTAGAAAAAAAAAGCTTGATTTTTCTTGACATCTAGATATAAAAGCTTGATTTTTCTTGACATTTGAAATTTTAGTATTTAAAAAATACTATTTTAAATCAATTTATGAATTTTAGCGAACTTGAGATTGAAAATAATAATTATTTAGTTTTTTGTTACATCCCATTATGCAAAAAAAATAACTACCGGGCTTCGAAGGCTTGCCAAAAAGTTACGGAACTTGGAAAAATTTTGATTGTTTCCCTGAAGTATTTTTAACCAAACGGAAAATTTTTTTTTGGAAAAACTAATATTTTTTAAGGCATTTCTGATCTGTGTAACAAAAAGTTCGAGTAATCGAAATTGGTAATTTACAAAAAATTAAAATTTACTAAGAAAATATGATGCCCGTGTTTTATAATCCAAAACGTAATTAAAAAAAATTGAAAAATAAATTTTGTGGGACTTAGATACTTAAACAAAACACAGAACTTGAAAATAAAATTACTCGCTGTTTTTTGATTATATTACACATTACCAGGTAATGCATATAACTTATTTGTAGCATTATTTTATGATGTCTTATAAGACATTGGTATACCAAACATTTGTTCCACAACGTATTATTTTCAAGTGAAAAATAATGCATTACTAATAATTTGCTACGTAATGCATGATTATTGGAAAAAATGTATTTCATATTTATTATTTCTAAACATTAAATCATGGATGACTTATATTTGGTTACATTATGTATTATTTGAAAGTTTGAAATAATGTATTATTTGTAATTGGATGCATAATGCATTACAATAACATAAAAAATAATTATTTTATAAAAAAATGAATAAGTTTAAACTAGAGATGGGCTCACGACAGGAAATTTCTAACGACACACACTCACGAGCATATTTTATCTACTTACACTCACTTACAATCACGTGAGTAAATTTAATTCAAAATAATTTTTCACTACTCGTAACACCTTATATATTATCTTTTGCTATGCTATATTATTTCATTTCTCGTAACCTTTAAAATATCATATATTTTACACCTTACTCGTATTCTTGGTTATAAATTTATGACTTATTTTATACCTTACTGGTATTCTTTGTGATAATGTGGATGCATTATTTTGAGTCTCATCCCCTGTTAAAATCATCAATGCTGCAATGTATAAAATAAGAGATCCTATACCTTATTTTATACCTTATTTGGTAATCTAAGTTTTGCTGGGATTCAATCGAATGAATTCCAAGGACTGCATTCAATGTTGATTTATGAAATCGAATGCATTCACTGACTATGAAAATTGAATGTTTTTTTTGAGAATTCATTCGAAAAGGAGTTCATTCTTCGAAGCTCTGTTTATACTAGTTTACCAAATTTAACACTATTCGACAAATGAAATTTTTGTTTAGTAACCCCCCAGCAAAACTTAGATTACCAAATAAGGTATAAAATAAGGTATAGGATCTCTTATTTTATACATTGCAGCATTGATGATTTTAACAGGCGATGAGACTCAAAGTAATGCATCCACATTATCACAAAGAATACCAGTAAGGTATAAAATAAGTCATAAATTTATAACGAAGAATACGAGTAAGGTGTAAAATATATGATATTTTATAGGTTACGAGAAATGAAATAATATAGCATACCTAACCTGACCAACTGCTTTTGACTGAAAAGCGGGATCAAAAGGTTGAAAAAGCGGGATTTTTATCTAAAAAGCGGGATTTTTTTAATAAGTGAAATTTGCCTTGAACGAACCCACGAATACCCTCCAAAATGCACAAAATTTTGGAAATACTTTAATGGGATTGTAATTTTTTTTATGTAAAAAAATGCATAAGAACTTTGACTAGAAAAATTTTATTTTGATTATGTCAGCAAACATAGTCTCTAGTTTAAGAAATTTTTTTACCAACCATGGAATAAAATATTTACGAACCAAAAAAAATTGCATATGGAAAACTAAAGTTTAATTAGAGTCGTAGACTGAATCTGATAACTTTTCTTATCATTTTCTAAGAGAAACTAAATCTCATATATTTTTTATAGAAAAATGTTTCAGAACTCGAGACTGTCTTTAGAAAATATTTAGATACTTATTTGCAGGGCAAGGTAGTTCATGCACTAAAAATCGCGTTTTTAGCGCTAAAAATATGTATTAAAAATTAAAAAATATGCGGTAAAAACTAAAAAAATATGCATTAAAAAATTGATTTATTTTAATTTTTATTCATAAAAAATCGCAAAACATAAAATTCAGTGGAGCATATTTAGCTTTTTTTAATTTCGAAATCGTCGGGGTCGGGAAAGTTGTCTTTTAGGGTCGATATTAACACACAAAAATATTGAACCTGTAGGACAATGGATTTGGGTTCCTTTTTTGACTTGAAAATCGGAAAGTTCCGAATAAAGTGAACAAAAAATTTGTAATTTTTTTTTTTTGCTTGTAAATTTTTTTTTCTTTAAGAATATATATTTTTTTTCTAATTAATTTCAAAATGCATTAGAGGCCAAATTAAATAATACAATATTTAAAAATATACTCTTCTCCACACTGCATAGATGGGACTAATTAATTAAAGGGACCAATTAATTGATGGTTTAATTACCATTTAATTGATGTCAATGGTAATGAAATTTTTTTCATTACCATTGGTTGTATCAATTGTACCAATTAAATTACTTATCAATTTAATTACTAATGAAAATTAAAAAAAAAATAATTACCATTGGTATGGCATCACTTAAAAAAAAATAATTACCATTAGTAAAAGTCGTCGCAATGTTGTCAAAATCGTTAATATTTGGAAATATCTGTTGTTTTTTGTTATATGGTGTTTTAGTTTTTCACATTTTATAAACCGAACGTAATTTGATTGCCTTTGTATAACACAATACTTGAAATCTTTATTTGCGTTTTGTTTTTTGTCTTTGACATTTTTTTTTGAAAACATACTTTGATGTTTAAATGTATAACTTTTCAAAAAAACAAAAAATGTGCCAACCAATGGTTTTGAAACCAATTATAATTGGTGTTTTTCAACAATTGGTGCATTTCATTACCATTAGTAATTATTTTTTCAATTAAAAAAATTTAATTACCATTAAATGGTAATGAAAATTTTTTCATTACCATTGATATCAACCAATGGTAATTAAATTTCAATGGTAATGAAAAATTCCCATCTATGCCACACTGAGAGAATGTTACGTTATTTTTTCAGCAAAAACTAAATAAAATATTTTTTTGTAAAGCAAGAAACAAAAAATAAAAAAAAAATTTACTGACGAAAAAAAAATTTCCCATAAAAACACTTTTTAGTAATGTCCGAATATAAACTAATATTTTAAGCAACAAAAAAGTTAATTTTTTTTTCACTTTGTTCAAAACCCATGGTTCTACAGGTCCAATATATTTGTGTTAATATCGACACGAAAAGGCAACTTTCCCGACCCCAACGATTTCGAAATTCAAAAACAGCTAAATTTGCTCCACCATAGTGTAAACATTAACAAATATGTATGTTATCGCGTCCCGAATTCGGATTTTTTCTAATTTGAAAACGATCGGCAATTAGGACCCTTTTACGGGAAAAATAAAAAAAAATTACATAAATTGTGTTGTCACTTGACTTTTTTCAGATTTTCTCATTGTACAACAATTATTATTTCTCAGAAATAATTAATATGGACTCAAACCGAACTAAATAAAAATTCAGTTATAAATTAAGTTTTTTTTTTATCTCATTGTTAGTGCAGTTTAATAAAAAACAAGTGAGAGTGTTACATTCGGCTGTGCCGAATCTTTTATACCCTCCAAAATGTAAAAAATTATGTTAAAAAAATCCAGGGGCGTCTTTTTTTTTTTTGTGGGGGGGGGGGGGGGGGGGGGGTTGAGTTGGGGGGAGACGTTAGGGGGCACCTTCCCCCTGCGATTTTTAGCTTCTTCTGAGATAAGAATGTTGCATTTGCTTAGCAAAAGTACAAAAAATCCAGCAAAAAATGGGATTTTTCTTGGGTTGGTTTAGTTCTCCAAGGGGGAACTTTTTTCCCCTTGGTCCGATTTTGCCCATTTCCGAACTTAACCTGCCTAGAAATATAAGACATATTCGTGCCAAACTTCGGGAGTCTAGCTCGTTTAGTTTGGACTGTATCGTGTCTTCTACAGACGGACAGACGGACAGACGGACGGACGGACGGACATCGCTAGAATGTCTTAAAATCGATCACTGATCAATAATATATATACTTTATGGGGTCCTAGACCGATATTTCGATGCGTTACACACGGAATGACAAAGTGAGTATACCCCCATACTGTGGTTGGAGGGTATAAAAATAGGAACACTACTTTCCGTCTTTTAGATGCAGCCCTTGACAGAAATTACTCCATAAAAATTGAATTTATATTTTTCCCACTATATATATGGCGCAATTTTTGCCTTAATTTTTTGACAAAAAAAAATATTTTTTTTTACTTCTTTCTTATCAAAATGCATGAACCGATTTGCACATTTTTCATGAAAAATAATAAAAAAATAATAAAAATTTTTTTTTTTTGATAAATATTAAAAAATATGCAAGAAAATATGTAGTTTAAGCAAAATATGCAAAAACATGCATTTTCATCAAAATATGCAAAAATATGCACTAACAAATCGATGCCATTTTTAAGCAAATTCGATTATTTGCGAAGATAAATACTTTAAGTTGTGCTCAGGCTAACGACAACAAACATGTATTTACATGAACCCCCTTGCCCTGCTTATTTGACTCAGAATTTAAAAATATTTTAAAAGAAAAATTATCTAAAATTTTAAGAATTCTTCTGTAGGAAAAATGTTTAAGAATCTTATAAATTTTCTATAGAAAAAATCCATTAGCAACTGTTAATTTTCTCAGAATAAAATATTTTAAAATCTGACAAGAATTTTTCTGTAAAAAAAATCAAAAATCGGATAATTTTTCTACAGTAAAAACGTTTCAGAATCAGATAGTTTTTTTATGAGAAATATATTTCAGAATCTTAGAATTTATTACATGGAAAAAGAGATTTTTCCTGATTAAATAATACTTTAGAATCAGAGAATTTTTCTATAGGAAAAGTTTTTCAAAATTTATGATTTTTTCCAACAAGAAAAATGTTTTGGAATTTTTCTATAGAAAATTATATCAGAATCTAAGTTTTTTTTTTTTTTTGTATAAAAAATCTCCCAGAATCTAAAAATATTTCTGTTGAGAAATTTTATAAAGGAAGTGTGTCTTTGAGTCTGTAAATTTTTCTTCTGAAGTTGCGTCTTAAATTTTTCTTTAGAAAAATGCCTTAGAACCTAATAATTTTTCTATATGAAATTATCTTAGACATCATTGGAACTTTAAAAGTTTCCCTTCTTTTTTTCCCTTCTCAAATATTTTCTATCGAAAAATGCCCCTTGAAAAAATCGGTTGCATCTGATTTAATCTGTTTAATTTTATCTGATCAGGTCTTTTTGATCCGTTTCATGATCTGATCACAATTTCATGATCTGATCAGATTCAATTACGGATCGGAGTTCGAAATTGGAGACAAATTTCGTATCTGGTAGATCTTATCAGATACAAATGTCATCATTAGATTTTTACAAATCTGACCAGATCTAATCATTTTTTTTCACGGGGCTATAAAATTTAAGAATTTTTTTTTTTAGAAAAGGGTATTAGATTTTTTTTTCAATTTTTTAGAAACCGATAATTTTTTAAAATCTGAGATTTTTCTTTTATGAAAACTGTTTCAGCATCTGAGGATTTTTGTATACAAAAAAAATCTAAGAATCTGAGAATTAGGAAACATGTATTTAAGTTTAATACTGTTTTATTGAAAGCTTTTTTTGGAATATTCGAAGTATCACAATGAAAAAATTTTATGTAAAAATTTAATTTAAATTTATTTTTGATTTAAATCACTCCAGTAGAGTTCTCTTGTGAACAGTTTTTTTGAGTAAACAAAATTTTTCTTAAAATTTTCTTTATACGGTAAGAAATAGTTAATATTCTCAAAAATATATTTCTCAAAATATTATTAAAATAACCTAAAAATGGTACATACTTTGCTATTCCAAAAGTCAAAAAGCGGGATAAAGCGGGATTAAGCGGGACTTTTGTTTAAAAAGCGGGATCGGAATTCAAGGCGGGATGAGACATCAAAAAGCGGGATAATCCCGCCAAAAGCGGGATGGTTGGTCAGGTTAAGCATACCAGAAGATAATATATAAGGTGTTACGAGTAGTGAAAAAGTAATTTTGTATTAAATTTACTCACGTGATTGTGAGTGTAAGTAGATAAAATACGCTCGTCAGTGTGTATCGTTAGAAATTTCCTGTCGTGAGCCCATCTCTAGTTCAAACTTATGCATTTTTTATAAAATAATTATTTTTTATGTTATTGTAATGCATTATGCATCCAATTATAAATAATACATTATTTCAAACTTTCAAATAATACATAATGTAACCAAATATAAGTCATCCATGATGTTTAGAAATAACAAATATGAAATAAGTTTTTACCAATAATCATGCATTACGTAGCAAATTATTAGTAATGCATTATTTTTCACTTGAAAATAATATGTTGTGGAACAATTGTTTGGTAAGACATCATAAAATAATGCTACAAATAAGGTATATGCATTACCTGGTAATGTGTTATATAATCACTACCCATTACCAAAGTTTTGCTGGGCCCCTTTGGAGTCAACTTTTCAATGTAGATAAGTCAAATATCCACAAACACTACTCTGTCTTTCCTTCTTATTAAGTTTAAACTTAGTTTAACGTAGTCTAAGGGTCATGTCGCAGACTCAATTCCGTTCGAATTTGGAAAAAGTGGTTTGCTCGTAAAAACGTAAAACGAATATTCGGGGCGTTTATGAAACCAATGCGGATTGGTTTGACAACACTTTTTCACGGAAATCAGCTGTGTGTGTTTATGAATCCAATCCAATTCCAATCAAAGAGAAAATGAGAAAATTTCCGTTCGATAACGAAAATGTGCGTTCATGAATTCCATTCAGTTGGTTTGACAGTTGGAAAATTTTCGTCAACGTTTGGCTTCGGGGATTTGTAAGAAAAGTTGAAAATAATTAATTTAAAATAAAATTAAAAACAAAACTTAAATGAAAAAATGTGAGTTAGATGTTCTTTTTTGTTTTCGACTTTTTTAAAAAATATTTTACCTCTTTTTTTTTATAAGGGGAAGGTACAAAATTAATGAGCAAAATGCAGTTAGTTTTTCATGAGTTTGTGGAAATAAATCCTGATATATCGAAGGGATTTGTGTTTTGAGGCCTTAAATATAAGCAAAAGTAATTCATATTAAAAAATTTGAAAATAAAATTTCCAATTTTTTTTTTTGTGTCCTAGATTTAACTTCCATAAAAGTAAATCGAATACATCTTTTTTCTATAATTTTAAAATTTTATTTATTCGATTTTAACTTTGAGTGAAAACGTAAACAACAGAACACCAAATTGGATTTCATGTGATTCGGAAAATTTGAATTGAAAAGTTATGAAAGGCTTTTTTACGAACTTTTTCAAAGGCAATAAAATTCTTGAAAAAAGTATCATACACACTTTAGCTTAACGAAAAAAAATCTTTAGTCGGACAAGTATTTCGATTCCGAAATTGGGCGCAAAAAATAATAAGAGTCCAAATGGGCAAAAAGTTACCGATGTTTTAAAAAACAAGTAAAAAAGTTAAATTCGGCCTTGCCGAATGTAGTGATACCCTCCACAATTTCTAAAAGATTATTGCAAAAACTTTATTTAAAAGGAAATTACTTTGAAAAAAAAAAAAAAAAATTTTAAAAAATTTGGTAAAAAAAAATCCGCGATTTTTTTTTTCTTTCAAAAATATGTTTGTACTTGTTTAAATACCATTTGGTATTTAATTATGTTCACATAAGTCAACCAGCAGCCAAATTAAAGCAATTTGTATTTTAGGTTATGTTAAATGTACTAAAATTTTTGAGGTGTCCTTATATTTTCGTTCATAACTTTTGAACCGCTGAAGCGATATCGCTCAAATGCAATACCAAACTTCTCGGGAGAACTTCCAATATATATGTTGAATAACAGTCACCTCTGTTTTGTATTTTGGTAGTGATCACAGACAGACGCACATCGCTAGAATGTCTTAAAATCGATCGGGCATCATGAATATATATACTTTATGGAATCCCAGACCGATATTTCGATGAGTTACAAACGGAATGACAAACTTATATATTAGGGCGGAGTAATTTTTTTTCGACAAAATCGTCTAGCATATTCGGATTCTGCATAAAATTCTAAGAAAAAATGCTGAACAAACCATGTCTCAAAATTCAGTTTTAACACCCCCAATTTTCAAAAATAGTTTTGCACGATATACGACTTTTTTAGCTGGGCTTAATATTTGGAATATTATGTTTTACTAATAAATTTTAGTTTTATTTTGTATTATGAGGTATACCTGGTATTTTTGGGTACGGGGAATCCATATTTGATATTTATTTTTCTCTAAACCGCCGCTAGAGGGCGCTAAAAAACAAAAATCTGGACTTGGGTCTTCAGTTTTTTTTTTTTATTATGAAGCCAGATACTCTAAGTAGCCATTTAGACATTCCCATTTACAGTTTAATTAAATTCCAAAAACCACGTAAAAAGTGGTAAACTACACCATTATTTTTTTGCCACAATTTTTTTGTTTAAAGTAGAGGATTTTAGCTTTCAATTTCAATTTTGATTATTAAAATCCGATGTTTTCTTAAGGAGTTATAGATCTTCAAAGTACATCGATAAACAATTTGAAAATCTTTAAATCATTTATTAACAAAATTAAAAAAAAAAAAAAAATTTCTTTTTATATCGGCATAATTTAATAAAAGTTATTAAAAATAGAAGACATTTGTGTCCTATTAAAATGATGACTGTTTTTTTTTTGTAAAAATGTCATACTTTCATAATGTGTTAATTAAAAAAAATCCAAAGAGGTGAAAGTTGACGAAAATGCACTAAAAAAATGCAATTGCATTTAAAATGCATTTTTTTAATAACACAATTTTTTTAACTTTCAAGTTTAATGTAGAGGACTTAAGCTTTTAATTTCAATTTTGATTTTAAAAATCGGATATTTACTTAAGAAGTTATCGCTCATCAAACTACAACAATTTTTCATATTTTGTGATTTTTAAAAAATTAAAATCGCGAGATTTTAGAATTTAATAAAACTGTAAATGGGAATGTCTAAATGGCTCCATAGTGTATCTATGTCAGTGATCGGTACCCATTGCACGCTGGAGCCGAACACAATCGGCAATTCACATGTATACAACACGAATGTCAACAAAAAATCAACAAAGAGCATAAAAAAAACAAATATTTTATTCAGTAGCAAGCTGACTTTCTTCAAAGCAGGTTGATGTCGCTTTGTTGAAGAAATACACCAACACATGCATATTTTTATTAAAACACTAATACTTTCATATGCCTCTTTGTGCCGACCACTGATCTATGTACACAATCTAAAGATACCAGATCAAAAAATACCCATTTTCGCGTGATGATTAATGGAAAAGGCGTATATCGTACAAAACTATTTTTGAAAATTGGGGGGTCAAAACTGATTTTTGAGACATGGTTTGTTCGGCATTTTTTCTTAGAATTTTATGCAGAATCCAAATATCCTAGACGATTTTGTCAAAAATTTTGCTCTGAACAATTCACTCCGCTCTATTATATATACCCTCTATCACTAAGTGGAGGGTATAAAGATCATAAAAAAGTAACAAACTGAAGCAACTGGTATTTTTCCATACAAAATACCAGATCCTAAGTATATATTAGACTTAAGGAAAACAAAAGATGGATTTGTATAAAATCCCTTCCTTAGTGGATCAATAATCAAAAAAATTTAATTCAAAACAAATGCTTGACATTTTATTTGTTAACAAATTATTTTTCTTTTTACAAACTGCATTATTATAACAACTCTGACTTTGACTTTCTAACAGAGTTGCTATAAAATACGACTCTGTATTTGCAAAAACAGAGTCGTATTTTGTAAATACTTGTGTCTCCGCTAAGTTCGAACGCAATAGATATTTTTTTTCGAACAAAGCAATTCGTCACGGTTTCATGAACGCTTCGAAAATTGGAAACGGATTTCAATTTCGTTTCCAATCCAATTTCGTTGTGGATTCATGAACGGCCTGATAATGATTTTCGGGAATCACTTTCAAAAATCAAAAGTGGAATTGATTTGCATAAAAAAGGTTTCATTCCGAAAAAAAAAAAATTCGCTTTGCGTTTTACGAGTAAACCACTTTTTCCAAATCCGAACGCAATTGAGTCTGTAACATGCCTCTAAAATTCGGATTTATCCAGCGAAATGTGATTTATTTTTTATTATTTCATTACAGACCAACATTTTGAGCAAAACTAAGTAGTTCCGCAAAAATTTTGTTTACAAACTTGGTTATGACAACACAAATCTATTTTCAGATGAACTAAACCTAGTTTAACTGAGATCTCAGAAACCTAGCCTTAGTGATCTTTGGATTTTGATTTAATTAGCTGCGTAAAACATGGGGGTTCACTGTAGTTGGGGATTTAGAAAAATAATCTTTACTAGGGTTATCATTGTGGAGTATATTTAAAGACTGGGCATAGCGTAATATTGGTTTTGTACAAGTTTATTTGTTTTGTACAATCAAATTTTAAAATTAATATTATTCGGTTAATCGAATAATTCAAACTTAACCGATTACAAAGTGCAGCATCCAAAATCGGAATGCGATGAAACCAAAAGCAAAGGAAAGTTGTCATATTCCGTAGCACAACCCCAAGGTTTTTTTTAGTTCAGCGCTTTTTAAGTTGGTGATCTTTAATTATAATTGCTTCAAAACTGTATAAGGCGTATCCCAGCAAAACTTAGATTACCAAATAAGGTATAAAATAAGGTATAGGATCTCTTATTTTATACATTGCAGCATTGATGATTTTAACAGGCGATGAGACTCAAAGTAATGCATCCACATTATCACAAAGAATACCAGTAAGGTATAAAATAAGTCATAAATTTATAACGAAGAATACGAGTAAGGTGTAAAATATATGATATTTTATAGGTTACGAGAAATGAAATAATATAGCATACCAGAAGATAATATATAAGGTGTTACGAGTAGTGAAAAAGTAATTTTGTATTAAATTTACTCACGTGATTGTGAGTGTAAGTAGATAAAATACGCTCGTCAGTGTGTATCGTTAGAAATTTCCTGTCGTGAGCCCATCTCTAGTTCAAACTTATGCATTTTTTATAAAATAATTATTTTTTATGTTATTGTAATGCATTATGCATCCAATTATAAATAATACATTATTTCAAACTTTCAAATAATACATAATGTAACCAAATATAAGTCATCCATGATGTTTAGAAATAACAAATATGAAATAAGTTTTTACCAATAATCATGCATTACGTAGCAAATTATTAGTAATGCATTATTTTTCACTTGAAAATAATATGTTGTGGAACAATTGTTTGGTAAGACATCATAAAATAATGCTACAAATAAGGTATATGCATTACCTGGTAATGTGTTATATAATCACTACCCATTACCAAAGTTTTGCTGGGATATGATTAATTTTGTAATTGCCTTTAAATAACAATCATACGCAACGGTGAACAGTGGATTATTTTTAATAATTTGGCTATTCAGTAGGTACGGGACCGTTTGCAGCTAAATTCATACCAGTTATAGCTAACGTAATTTCGAGCTTACGTTAGTCCAATAGGGGCACCAACAACGACCACTAAAGTAGGACATGTTTAGTACACAAAACTTTAAATGCTGTAAAATCAGCAGCTTTAAATGCCTGTAAAAAATTAGCTAGCGCTGAACAAAAAAAACGCCTTGAAGGTTTTGTCTCAGAATCTGAGAATTTTTCTGTAGGAAAAATGTTTTAGAATCTTGAGAATTTTTCTGAAGGAAAAATGTCTCAGAATCTGAGAATGTTTTTCTATAGGAAAAATGTCTCAGAATCTGTGACTTTTTCTATAGGAAAAATATCTCAGAATCTGAGAATTTTTCTATAGGATCTGAGAATTTTTCTATAGGAAAAATGTCTCAGAATCTGAGAATTTTTCTATAGGATCTGAGAATTTTTCTATAGGAAAAATGTATCAGAATCTGAGAATTTTTCTATAGGAAAAATGTATCAGAATCTGAGAATTTTTCAATAGGAAAAATGTCTCAGAATCTGAGACCTTTTCTATAGATAAAAATGTCTCAGAATCTAAGACCTCTTCTATAGATAAAAATGTCTCAGAATCTGAGAATTTTTCTATAGGAAAAATGTATCAGAATCTGAGAATTTTTCTATAGGAAAAATGTATCAGAATCTGAGAATTTTTCAATAGGAAAAATGTCTCAGAATCTGAGAATTTTTCAATAGGAAAAATGTCTCAGAATCTGAGAATTTTTCTATAGGAAAAATGTCTCAGAATCAGAGACCTTTTCTATAGGAAAAATGTCTCAGAATCTGAGACCTTTTCTATAGATAAAAATGTCTCAGAATCTAAGACCTCTTCTATAGATAAAAATGTCTCAGAATCTAAGACTTTTTCTATAGGAAAAATGTCTCAGAATCTGAGACTTTTTCAATAGGAAAAATGTCTCAGAATCTGAGACTTTTTCTATAGGAAAAATGTCTCAGAATCTGAGACTTTTTCTATAGGAAAAATGTCTCAGAATCTGAGACTTTTTCTATAGGAAAAATGTCTCAGAATCTGAGACTTTTTCTATAGGAAAAATGTCTCAGAATCTGAGACTTTTTCTATAGGAAAAATGTCTCAGAATCTGAGACTTTTTCTATAGGAAAAATGTCTCAGAATCTGAGACTTTTTCTATAGGAAAAATGTCTCAGAATCTGAGACTTTTTCTATAGGAAAAATGTCTCAGAATCTGAGACTTTTTCTATAGGAAAAATGTCTCAGAATCTGAGACTTTTTCTATAGGAAAAATGTCTCAGAATCTGAGACTTTTTCTATAGGAAAAATGTCTCAGAATCTGAGACTTTTTCTATAGGAAAAATGTCTCAGAATCTGAGACTTTTTCTATAGGAAAAATGTCTCAGAATCTGAGACTTTTTCTATAGGAAAAATGTCTCAGAATCTGAGACTTTTTCTATAGGAAAAATGTCTCAGAATCTGAGACTTTTTCTATAGGAAAAATGTCTCAGAATCTGAGACTTTTTCTATAGGAAAAATGTCTCAGAATCTGAGACTTTTTCTATAGGAAAAATGTCTCAGAATCTGAGACTTTTTCTATAGGAAAAATGTCTCAGAATCTGAGACTTTTTCTATAGGAAAAATGTCTCAGAATCTGAGACTTTTTCTATAGGAAAAATGTCTCAGAATCTGAGACTTTTTCTATAGGAAAAATGTCTCAGAATCTGAGACTTTTTCTATAGGAAAAATGTCTCAGAATCTGAGACTTTTTCTATAGGAAAAATGTCTCAGAATCTGAGACTTTTTCTATAGGAAAAATGTCTCAGAATCTGAGACTTTTTCTATAGGAAAAATGTCTCAGAATCTGAGACTTTTTCTATAGGAAAAATGTCTCAGAATCTGAGACTTTTTCTATAGGAAAAATGTCTCAGAATCTGAGACTTTTTCTATAGGAAAAATGTCTCAGAATCTGAGACTTTTTCTATAGGAAAAATGTCTCAGAATCTGAGACTTTTTCTATAGGAAAAATGTCTCAGAATCTGAGACTTTTTCTATAGGAAAAATGTCTCAGAATCTGAGACTTTTTCTATAGGAAAAATGTCTCAGAATCTGAGACTTTTTCTATAGGAAAAATGTCTCAGAATCTGAGACTTTTTCTATAGGAAAAATGTCTCAGAATCTGAGACTTTTTCTATAGGAAAAATGTCTCAGAATCTGAGACTTTTTCTATAGGAAAAATGTCTCAGAATCTGAGACTTTTTCTATAGGAAAAATGTCTCAGAATCTGAGACTTTTTCTATAGGAAAAATGTCTCAGAATCTGAGACTTTTTCTATAGGAAAAATGTCTCAGAATCTGAGACTTTTTCTATAGGAAAAATGTCTCAGAATCTGAGACTTTTTCTATAGGAAAAATGTCTCAGAATCTGAGACTTTTTCTATAGGAAAAATGTCTCAGAATCTGAGACTTTTTCTATAGGAAAAATGTCTCAGAATCTGAGACTTTTTCTATAGGAAAAATGTCTCAGAATCTGAGACTTTTTCTATAGGAAAAATGTCTCAGAATCTGAGACTTTTTCTATAGGAAAAATGTCTCAGAATCTGAGACTTTTTCTATAGGAAAAATGTCTCAGAATCTGAGACTTTTTCTATAGGAAAAATGTCTCAGAATCTGAGACTTTTTCTATAGGAAAAATGTCTCAGAATCTGAGACTTTTTCTATAGGAAAAATGTCTCAGAATCTGAGACTTTTTCTATAGGAAAAATGTCTCAGAATCTGAGACTTTTTCTATAGGAAAAATGTCTCAGAATCTGAGACTTTTTCTATAGGAAAAATGTCTCAGAATCTGAGACTTTTTCTATAGGAAAAATGTCTCAGAATCTGAGACTTTTTCTATAGGAAAAATGTCTCAGAATCTGAGACTTTTTCTATAGGAAAAATGTCTCAGAATCTGAGACTTTTTCTATAGGAAAAATGTCTCAGAATCTGAGACTTTTTCTATAGGAAAAATGTCTCAGAATCTGAGACTTTTTCTATAGAAAAAATGTCTCAGAATCTGAGTGTTTTTTTTATAGGAAAAATGTCTCAGAATCTGAGTGTTTTTCTATAGGAAAAATGTCTCAGAATCTGAGTGTTTTTTTTTATAGGAAAAATGTCTCAGAATCTGAGTGTTTTTCTATAGGAAAAATGTCTCAGAATCTGAGACTTTTTCTATAGGAAAAATGTCTCAGAATCTGAGACTTTTTCTATAGGAAAAATGTCTCAGAATCTGAGACTTTTTCTATACGAAAAATGTCTCAGAATCTGAGACTTTTTCTATACGAAAAATGTCTCAGAATCTGAGACTTTTTCTATACGAAAAATGTCTCAGAATCTGAGACTTTTTATATAGGAAAAATGTCTCAGAATCTGAGACTTTTTCTATAGGAAAAATGTCTCAGAATCTGAGACTTTTTCTATAGGAAAAATGTCTCAGAATCTGAGACTTTTTCTATAGGAAAAATGTCTCAGAATCTGAGACTTTTTCTATAGGAAAAATGTCTCAGAATCTGAGACTTTTTCTATAGGAAAAATGTCTCAGAATCTGAGACTTTTTCTATAGGAAAAATGTCTCAGAATCTGAGACTTTTTCTATAGGAAAAATGTCTCAGAATCTGAGACTTTTTCTATAGGAAAAATGTCTTAGAATCTGAGATTGTTGCTATAGGAAAAATGTCTTAGAATCTGAGATTGTTGCTATAGGAAAAATGTCTTAGAATCTGAGATTGTTGCTATAGGAAAAATGTCTTAGAATCTAAGATTGTTGCTATAGGAAAAATGTCTTAGAATCTGAGATTGTTGCTATAGGAAAAATGTCTTAGAATCTGAGATTGTTGCTATAGGAAAAATGTCTTAGAATCTGAGATTGTTGCTATAGGAAAAATGTCTCAGAATCTGAGACTTTTTCTATAGGATAAATGTCTCAGAATCTGAGACTTTTTCTATAGGAAAAATGTCTCAGAATCTGAGACTTTTTCTATAGGAAAAATGTCTCAGAATCTTAGTGTTTTTCTATAGGAAAAATGTCTCAAAATCTGAGTGTTTTTCTATAGGAAAAATGTCTCAGAATCTTAGTGTTTTTCTATAGGAAAAATGTCTCAAAATCTGAGTGTTTTTCTGTAGGAAAAATGTCTCAGAATCTGAGTGTTTTTCTATAGGAAAAATGTCTCAGAATCTGAGTGTTTTTCTATAGGAAAAATGTCTCAGAATCTGAGTGTTCTTCTATAGGAAAAATGTCTCAGAATCTGAGACTTTTTCTATAGGAAAAATGTCTCAGAATCTGAGACTTTTTCTATAGGAAAAATGTCTCAGAATCTGAGACTTTTTCTATAGGAAAAATGTCTCAGAATCTGAGACTTTTTCTATAGGAAAAATGTCTCAGAATCTGAGACTTTTTCTATAGGAAAAATGTCTCAGAATCTGAGACTTTTTCTATAGGAAAAATGTCTCAGAATCTGAGAATTTTTCTATAGGAAAAATGTATCAGAATCTGATAATTTTTCAATAGGAAAAATGTCTTAGAATCTGAGATTGTTGATATAGGAAAAATGTCTTAGAATCTGAGATTGTTGCTAAAGGAAAAATGTCTTAGAATCTGAGATTGTTGCTATAGGAAAAATGTCTTAGAATCTGAGATTTTTTCTATAGGAAAAATGTCCCAGAATCTGAGACTTTTTCTATAGAAATATCAGCATCAAAGACTTTCTCTATTGGAAAAATGGTTCAAAATCTGAGACTTTTAGCAAATATAATAATACAAATACAAACTTTAGAAATTTTCAAGCCCCTTTCTCCATAAAATCTGTAAAAGAAGTATCTATTAAAAGATTTATTCAAACATATGGAACCAAAAGAATACAGTTATTTTTTTTTTTTTGCTTAAAGTAAGATAAACCAATAAACACATACTTTTTTCAATACAAAGAAACACTCATTTTAATATTTTTTTTTGTAATATTTATTAAAAAATTCTTTAAATTTTTTATTTTTATTATATTTTTTGGAAGCAAAATTACATGGATTTTAAAACAGAAAATACACTTTTAAACACGAATAAATCTATTAAAAGGGAAACGGAGAGTAAGTTTTATAATAAGAACTGGACGTTTTAAAAAGGACGCGGTTATTTTGGCGATTAAGCGTTTTTTTTGACGATTAAGCGTTTTTTTTTACGATTAAACGTTTGTTTTTACCGTTTCAAAAGAAATTTTTTTTTCGTGATTATTTGTTTGAATAATTCAATAGTTTTTTTTTTAATTTTATAGTTTTATTATCGATTTGAACTCTCTGGTAATCGAGAGTTAATTTATATATATATACAGATATATATATATATTTTTTGATTTGTTAGATTATTATTACAATTATTGAGACACGGCCGTAAACGACAACGACTAACGATGAACGATGATGATGAACAGAATTACAAATAAAAGATGATGCAAAAAGACGACCGACCGAAAGACCAGGCAATGACTACAATGACGACGATTAACAAAAAAAAAAAAAATAAATGGAAAAAATGTGGAAAAAAAGCACTGAAACAGAAAAAAAAAAAAAAAAACAGCAAGCCAGCAGTAAGCAAAACCATATATCCAACCAAGCCATCCAAGGCAATGGCAAAGCCAACCAGCCAGCCAGCCAGCCATCCAGCAGTTAGAGTCAAGGAGCAGTCAGTAGTCAAAGCAATAATACAACAAACACACACACATACACAAGTGGAGAAACGAAAAAAAAAATTGAGGAGCGGCGTCAAGAAACGTAAAGAAAAAAATCTGAAAAAAAATCCACCAACAAATATGAAAAAAATCGAAGCGAAAAAAAATTGTTCAAGAGAACATACAACAACATTGAAAAAAAAAAAATGGAAAAAATTTCAACTACAACAACCACAAAGAATAAGGAAGAAAAAAAAAATCAAAGTAAAAGTCGTTAAGCAGAGAAAGAAAAAAAATCATGTTGGGGACATACAGTGGGCCAGTTTAAGATGAAAATAAAACAAAAAAAAATGTAAATAAAGGAAGAACAAAAACAAACACACACAAACAGAAAAAAATTCTACAAGGTGTATAGAAATTTAAAAGAATGCATTCTTTTAAAAATCAACAGAGCTTAAAGCAGCGTTGTCAGATTTTCTGTGGATTTGTCCCCGAAAAAATCCCCAAATCAACTTTGATTTCTCGTAACTTTTAAACCAAATGACAGATAGTAGATGGGCGCGTGAGTGAATTTTGACTCAAGCACGCTCACGCTCATAAAAATATTGGTTACGCACGATCACGCTCACGAAATAAAAATGTTGCTTACGCACAATCACGAAATTTCTGTTGTCTGCTCACGTTCACGCACGCTTAAGTGCGTATGATACTTGCTTGTTTCAAGTTACTTGTTGCTGCATTTATTAGGGTTTTTCTATAAAAATTTCGATAACTTAAACCAAAAATTTTGAATTTATCGAAATTCCCATAGAAAAACCCTAATAAATGCAGCAACAAGTAACTTGAAACAAGCAAGTATCATAAAGGCATTACGTGAGTACCTAAAATAAATAAACAAATTTTGATTTTACTTTTTTCGATTTCTTGCACAAAAAGAGTTTGAATTCCTAAAAGCAATCATAAACATTTATTTAAGGGGCCTATTCACAAAAAAAAAAGTCATAACTCAATCATTAGTGTCCGACCGAATATTCGGCTTCGGCCAAAAAGCACTATTCGGCCCAGGGGCGTATCCAGGATTTTATTTCGGTGGGGGCCCAACATTTTTTTAAATTTTTTTTTACAAAAAATTTACAAAACATCACAAGTTTAAGAATTTTTCTCCATCTTTCCTTAAACTGAATGTAGCACAATCAGATTCTTCATTTTTGTGTAAGTTTAAAACTTTTGGGGGGAAAAAAAATAATTTTAAGAGACTTAATCCTTTTTTTTTAATTGTGAATTGTATCAGATGCTGATACATTTTAACAAAGAAGATTATCAGAATCTGACTTTTTTTTTCAAAGAAAAGTCTAAGATTCTATGGCAATTTTCAGTTAAGCCAGTTTTTTTTATAGAAAAAGTCAAAGACTCTAAATCATACATATTTCTAATAGAAAACGTTTCTCGGAAAAAAGTCACTTTAGAAAATGATTCTATAAACATATTCATAAAATATTTCTAAAAGAAAATGCTCGGGTTGTAAGATATTTTCCCAGAATCTGGGATACTTCTAGTCTAGCGCATTTTCTCAGATTCTGAAACATTCTACACAAAGAGTTTTAGATTCTGAGAAAATCTTCGCTTTTTCTATAAGAAAAATAACTCAGATTTTTTTACAATAGAAAAAGTATCAGATTTTGAGCATTTTTTTATACAAAAAGTTTTAGCTTGTGTCTCTGAGACTTGTGTGTCTCTGTGACATTTTGAGATAATTTTCCTCAAGAAAAATTCGTTGATTCTGAGACATTTTTCGTAAAAAATATATGATTCTGAGAAGTTTTCCTAGGTTGTAAGAAAAATTCAGAGAATTTATTCCTATAGAAAGTTTTCAGATTCTAAAACATTTCTCATATAGAAAAGCCTCAGATTCTAAGAATTCTTTTATAGAATAAATCTCAGTTTTTTAGACATGATTTAGATTCAGAGACATTATTCCTATTGAAAGTTCTCAGATTCTGAAAAATTTTTCATATAAAAAAGCCTCAGATTCTGAGAATTTTTTATAGAAAAAGTCTTAGATTCTGAGACATTTTTCCTATAGAAAAAGTCTTAGATTCTGAGAAAAAGGTTAATATCTTAGACATTATTCCTAGACATTTTTCTTATAGAAAGTTTTAGATTCTGAGACATTTTTCTAAAAGACAAAGTCGCATTTTAAGATTTGACTACATTTTACTTACAATTATGTCCATTTTTTGTGTGCATAAAACTTCAGGTTTATTTTTTCACTAGAATCTTAAGTTGAAAAGTTTCAAATTCTAAGAAAAAATTTTCAGATTTTTGGATTTTTTTAACAGGAAAATTTTCAGTTTCAAAACATGTTTCTTCAAAAAATTTTAGATTCTTATTGTTTTTCGATTTTTTTTAAGAAGTTTTTTAATATTGTACTTGTTATTTGATACCAAATCCTGAAATTTGTGAAATCATTTCGGGGGGGGCCCGGGCCCCCGGGCCCCCCCCCCCCCCCTGTATACGCCACTGATTCGGCCACTATTCGGCTTCGGCCACAATTTTGGCCGAATAGGCCGAATACCGAATAATTGTATAATATTTGTGCTCACGTGTTGAAAAACATACTAAACTAACTTTGAATCACATTAGTAAGCCATAAAAACATTTTACTAAGTGATTTTTCAACTAAAAACATTTTTTACATCCAAAAAATTTTTTCCGTCGAAAAAAGTTTACACTCTAAAATATATTTTTTTACAAAAATGTCCAGAAAAAATTTTTTGCTTAAAATAAAATCATTCTAGACAACATTCTCATGCATTTGAGTATCCCGCCGAGTCGACTTTTATTTTTTTCTTGTTTTTACTACATAAATATATTTTTTTTTTAATATTCGGCTTCGGTTTGGCCGAATAGTAAAAAATTGGCCGGTCGGACACTATCAATCATAACTCAATTTTTTTCCATGTGGTTACTGTAAACAATCATAAAAAAATTCAAATTTTGTTTGAAAATTTCAAAAAATAAAGACTTGCTACCAACATCGTCTCAAAATTGAAAAATAATTTTAAATTTTTAGACTTTTTATGATTTCGTTTACAACAAACACAGGGAATTTGAAGTTTGAAAATAATAAAATCAGTCATAACCAGTCATAACTGAGAATAGGCCTGTAAATCACAATTTGTATACCCTCCAACCACAGTATGGGGGTATACTCACTTTGTCATTCCGTTTGTAACGCATCGAAATATCGGTCGGGGACCCCATAAAGTATATATATTATTGATCCATGATCGATTCTAAGACATTCTGTGAATGTCCATCCGTCCGTCCGTCTGTAGATGGCACGATACAGTCCAAAATAGAAGAGCTAGCCACCTGGAATTTGGCATGAATATGTCTTATGGTCCTAGGCAGGTTATGTTCGTAAATCGTCAAAATCGGATCAGGGGGAAAAAAGTTCCCCCTTGAAGAACTGAACCAACCTCTAAAAAAATACACTTTTTTATATGTTTTTTTGAATTTTTGTTAAATAAATGAAACATTTGTTATATTTATCGCGATGGGAAGGTGCTCTCAACGTCCCCCACTGACCCCCATCACCCCCCTCCCCAAAACAAACGCCCCTGACAATTTTTTTTTTTTTTATTTTTTTTTTTACATTTTGGAGGGTATAAAAGATTCGGCACAGCCGAATTTAACACTCTCACTTGTTTTTAATTACTAGTGTCCGACAGAATACACCTTTCGGCCATATTCGTTCAAATATGTAGCCGAAGCCCAATATTAGGTCGGACACCTTTTATATAAAAACCCCTGTCACTTTAGTAAAAAAAAACTGTCTTAATCACAGATACATCACTTGTGACATGGGACTGGATCTGTCCCTTAAGAACACAGCCAGTGCTCCCCTTTAGGAATACGGTCATAGGCTGGTTAAGTTTATGAATAGGCAAAATCGGACCCGGGAGAAAGGTTTACCCTTACTTAACTAACCGCTAAAACCCATAATTTTTTATTTTTTTTTTCGTCTTTGTGTGCAATTTATATGTAGAAGAAGTTCAAAGTCCTGCACTTAGACTCAGGAAATTGAAAACATTAATTTTTATTTCCCCGCCCCATGTGTGGGAGTCGATATAAAAAAATGTCTTATAATAGTAATAAAAAAATTGTTTTACTTAAGTGCAGAAACCATAATAAATTAATTTGTTAACATTTATCGCGCAGGTACGAGCCGTACCCTCGTACAGCCGAATTTTAGCTCAAGTAATCATTTTTTATACCCTCCAACCACAGTATGGGGGTATACTCACTTTGTCATTCCGTGTGTAACGCATCGAAATATCGGTCTAGGACCCCATAAAGTAATATTTTATTGATCAGTGATCGATTCTAAGACATTCTAGCGATGTCCGTCCGTCCGTCCGTCTGTCCGTCTGTCCGTCTGTCCATCCGTCTGTCCGTCTGTAGTTAACACGATACAGTCCAAAATAAAAGAGCTAGATTTCCGAAGTTTGGCATGAATATGTCTTATATTCCTAGGCAGGTTAAGTTCGGAAATGGGCAAAATCGGACCAAGGGGAAAAAAGTTCCCCCTTGAAGAACTAAACATACCCAAGAAAACCCGAATTTTTTGCAGAGTTTTTTGTACTTTTCGTAAGCAAATGCAACATTACTATCTCAGAAGAAGTTCAAAATCGCAAGGGGAAGGTGCCCCTAACGCCTCCCACCAACCCTCCCACCAAAAAAAAAAAGGCGCCCCTGGATTTTTTTTTTAATATTTTTTTTACATTTTGGAGGGTATAAAAGATTCGGAACATCCGAATGTAACACTCTCACTTGTTTTTAATCCTTTTGTTTATAGTTGTAAAAGTTATACTTACGCATAGTAAAACACTTTTTAAATTGAGACCAATCTTACCTGAAAAAAAAAGAAAATAATTATTAGTAACTTGGAAAATTAAAAAAATTTTTGTTTAGATATTTGACTATTATAAACAACTTTTTTAACTGTATAAAAAAATAAGTATGCTTTTAGGCGCTTAAGACAATGTAAAAGGAGCTTTTCAATAATATTTTGTGTCCATTCGGTCTAGCTCATTAGAAACGAGACCTACAACTGACTTTAAGGCATATTACAAAAGGAGGTATATACTTATTACTAAAGGAGGTATACACGACACTGCATGCTGTAAATATTTCCTGATCCAATCAAAATTTATTGTATTGGCTACAAAAAACCCAGTTGGCAAGAAAATCGGTTATCACAATGAATTTGTGTTCTCTGTCTAAGCACACATAGACTCTGAGGTCCTTTGTGATACCACATAACGGCAATAGGTTCCCTTACTACTCAATGTCGTAAAACCAATTTTAGCTCCTAATAAAACTCTTAAAATATGGAATTTTGATCGTGGAGCTCTCTAGATCCAAGTGAAGCAAATGACTGACCTTAAAGTTCCTGAAAATGGTAGATGAAGTGTAGTTTCCAACTCCTCCTCATCCATGCAACTCCGGCATTTGACGGGACATTTTACTATTCTGCGTGCTTTCCTAGACGACAGTGTCCGGTATTTATAACAAACACCGTCAAATGCTCTCCTCTTGAAAGCGGTATCACTTGTGCGCTTCTGATTAAGAGAAGGCCAAATCAGTTGTGTATTCTTACACATTCATCCATGTGCTTTAGTCTCCATCTCTGATTAGACTCCGTCGCGGAGCAAAGCCGTAGAGTCATACCAAGACATTCCAATTCTATTAGAACCTTTAAGGTAAGCCCATCATCTTTGCAATTTTCTGGAATGTCACTGTGCTCTGGGACCCATATAAGTCGTATGTTAAACTGCTTGGACATCTCATTTAAGGCCGTGCGGCAGTTAAGAGCAGATTTTGTATTTAGAAACATTGGCTCCAGGGCCTTGAACGCGGCTTGACTGTCAGAAGATATGTTGACTGCGGTTATAGGCAAGACATTGCAACTTAACCAGTCAGTCATTTTCTTTATTGCCAGCATTTCTGACTGGTCAACACTGCAATAATCTGGCAATCTTCGAGCAAGGCTCAACCCAAGCTCTTTCAAATAGACGCCAAAGCCCACTTGCTCGTGTAGCTTCTATTCGTCTGTTGAAAAATTCATCCAAGACTCCCTGGGTGTTATCATAGTGGTTAAGTGGCGCTCAAAAACGCTCATAGAGGGAGCACAGTCCGCATTTTGTAGTATTATCTTCTTCAAGATCGCGATATGGCCACAATATGATCTTCTTCTGCTGATCTTCTGCCTACCCAATATGTCCAATGGTATCAGATTAAGGAGGATATCTAATTCAGTCGTGGGTGTTTTACAAAGAGCACCAGTGATGCACATCAACGCCATTCTCTGTATCTTCGTGATAAAGACACATTTCCCCTTTGTCTCTAAAGCAGGCATCAGCGAATAATTCCAAAGAGCAGAATTGGACGAAACCACTGCTGTATGAATGCAATGAACTCTAGGGCTAATACCCCATTTTTTTACAATGTCCCTTTTACATAAATATAAAGCAATCGTTGTTTCCTATCTAGAAATACTTCAAGATACTTGGCTCCATCTGAGAAAACTATTTTAGTGCCGTCCAGAGAAATATAATCAAAAGCAGGAGTCTTACTTTTTCTTGTAAACAAGACAAGCTCTGTTTTACTTGGATTAACTTCTTCTGCGACAACATGACAACCGCGTGCTTCTAGAGGGAGCAGCATTGAATTTAGTGTCAGGTTACAAAGAAGCGTCGAAAAAACACCTCCTTGTGGTATGCCCCTGTTGAAAAATCGAGAAATGACAGACGCTCCCAATTAAGACATTATACGTCTATTGGCAAGTAAATTGTCCACCAATAAAACGATCCCACAATGACCAATTTCGAGTCTGGGAAGACATTATTAAAAGCCCCCTCTATATCAAGAGGGGTCACCATAGTGTACTCCTTTACCGAAAGCGATCTCTCGATGGTACCAACAAGCTCATGGAGAGCTGGAAGGTAGACTAATTGATCTGAAATCCTTCGGAACTGTGTGGACATTTTCCCAGCCTTCTGAATAAAAACGATTCTGGTATCCCTCCATTTTTATAACTCTGGTCCGACACTTGCTGTACCTCTGCCGGGATTATACCATCAGGTCTAGGGGATTTTTAAGACTTGAAGCCTTTAATCACCCAGATTAATGTTGGCATATTTATTATTTTCAAAGCAATTTCAGTTTCTTGGAGGTCAGAACGTTCCAAAGCTTGAAACGGCGTCATCGAATTGCTCGGAAAATGCGTGTTTAAATGGAGAATCGGCAAATTGTAACTGGAGGTAGGATCCTTTAGGTATCCCAGTGTGCAAGGAGAAGAAGTTAGAACTTACTATAAGTTACTATAAGGAGTGAGATTATAAAAATGTTAACACACATTTTTGCCTACAACTTCTGTTGAAGGCTTCTCACATTTTATTTTTAGGCAGTTCAAAAAGTATCCGATAGAAACGCTTTTAAAAATTTGGAAGCCAAAATTTATACAAAAATTCAACTGTTGTGTAATGGACGACGAAACTTATGTCCCGGCTGATTTTTCGCAGCTCCCTGCTCAAGAATTTTATGTTTCCGATGTTTGAGGATATGTTGCGGACAAGTTTAGGTCGAAAAAGCAAACGAAATTCCCTAAAAAATGCCTAGTATGGTAAGACATATGTAGCTGCGGCCAAAGAATCCAGTCATTTGTGACATCTGGCTCTATAAACAGCGAAATTTATTTCAAGAAGTGTCTCCAGAAGAGACTTCTTCCATTATTGAGTCAGCACAATGTATCAACTTACTTTTGGACCGATTTAGCATCTTGTCACTACAGAAAGAAAGCGCTAAAGTGGTATAATGATAATTACTATGTGATTTTTGGCCAGAGGAGAGATATTGGGCTCTTGTTAAAAGAGAATTAAAGGGCACAAAAAAATTTCTCTTAGGACATGCAAATGTTCAAACGTAAATGAACCACCTGCTCTAAAAAGGTGACAGAAACTATCAAAAGCCTTAATGGGATGGTTTCCGGAAAAAGTGGGTAACTTTGTTCGTAGTGGTTAGAATTCCATGCGGTGATTTTGGAATCTGTCCCGGATTCTTTTTTTTTTATAAAGAAACTTAAATTCTGAAGTTTTTTTTTTAGTTGATTTATCTTCTGGAAATCATTTTGATCTAGTCTAGGGTACCTTTTCAAGGATACTACTTGACAAAGAATACATTCTATTTCATTCCTGACTATATAAAATGGGCAAATGCAGAGAGTATAAGATATCAAGAAACTTATTGCAGAAAAAAATAAAAATAAAGGTAAGAAGGGGGAGGAAGCCAAAAAAAAAAAAAAAACAGGGAAGAAAAAAAAATCAAACAGAATTTTTTTCTTAAGCTAACAAAAATTAACACTACAACAAAGTATATAAAAATCTGAGAAAACAACAACAATATACCAAAAAGAAGAAATGTTTTTTTTTTTTTTTTGTTAAGGAGAACATCCCTTAAACAACAACGACAACAATTATTAAGCACATTGGAAAAAGAAATGGACTTAAGTTAAACTCAAAAGTTGGAGGATAAGGAGGAAGACGAAGAAAAAGCACAAGAAATAAAGAAATTTATACAATACAAATGTTAGGTATCGTTGTTACCCTGTTGTTTGTACGTCACCCTCATCCCACCCATCAGCTTGCGCTTAACCTGACATGTAATGCACAATTCAAAGGTTTCAACTGCTGCAAAAGGACCATTGTCCACTCTAGTCGTCCTTTTGCACACAGTTTATACATGACAACTCAACTCAAGATGGTTGGGTAAATGTACTTGAGTCAAAACTCGAAAGAAAAACCAAGAGACCTCTTCAAAGAGTATACCAACCAAATGACAAAAAGTCTATAACACTTCATTGCACTTTTTTTCGTTTCTTTTTTTATTTTTTTCGGCGATTTTGGTCATTGTAACAAACTGCAACCAAGTGGTTCCATCCATACTCATCATTATCGTTTTTTTAAACTTCATCATATATTGAGAATTGATGTATTACATGAAAAGGAGGTCCATTATGTAAAAAACAGCATATACAAATTTAGTTGGCAGCTTTGGTCAAAAAACAAAAAAATGCTGAGGATGGTGTTATTGTAAAGAAAAAACAAAAAACAGTTTTCTGAGAAAAATTTTTTTTAATGAAAGAACAAAATTTTCACTTGGTCGCATTTCATTAATGACTATTGCCTGTTTTAGCGCAGTGGTTATACATATATCCCTTTTTTCCGATTGGAAATCACATTCACATAGAGTATTGGGTGTGAGATAGAATTTTTCTTTTTGTTTTTTTTTTTTCTTGTTTTAATTTTTATATTTATGTAGGGATACCCTTTTTTCTAATGTCTATGTAATTAACACAAGACAGTGGGTTTAAAAAAATTTAAATTTTAAAAAAAAAAGTATGACATCAAAAATATTTTAAAACAAGTAGAAAAGTTAAATTCGACTTGGCCGAATCTATGAATACCCTCCACAATGCCCATTTTAAGTGATAGTATATTTTCTAACGAGAAAAAATAACAGTTTTGGTTAGAAATATTTTATTTAGTGTAAAAAAACTTTTTTTAGTAATTTTTGAAAAAAAAAAAAAATTTCTATTTTTTTTTTTTTTTTTTGAGTGTAAAATTTTTTTTGAGTTTAAAATATTTTTGAGTGTAAAATTTTTTTGAGTGTAAAATTTCTTTTGAGTGTATTTTTTTTTTGTTTTAGTGTAAAAATATTTTTGAGTGACAAAAATACCTTGTAAAATATTTTTGTTACTTACAAATGTTTTTAACCCTGCTGTTAGGTTAGAAAAAACTTACGAATGTTAGGTTAGTGGACCATTTGGTCCATACTTCAATATTCAAACTAAATAACAATTTAATATTATATTTGTATATATTTTGGATCATTTCTACCTAAATACTATTATTTTAAGCTAAACTCAAGGTTAGAGATGGGGGCGTGAGTGAATTTTGGCTCACGCTCACGCAAGAAATATTATTATCGGTCAAGAATCACTCACTCGATTTTTTTCTTTACTCACGCTTAGTTACTACTCACGTCAGTAAGACTAAAATAAGTTACGCTCATGCGTGACTCACGTGATTCATAACTACGCTCACCCAAATTAACGCAATATTCACTTACAAATACACGATTTTAAGGAAATTTAAAATAAATGGTTTTTTATATATTAGCAAACCGTTAATTTGAATTTTAACTGATTGCAAACGAAAAATAAAACTAAAACTATAAATAAAACTGAAAGCAATACAAAAAAATTATATTGAATCACGCAAGAAGAATGGCACTCACGCAAAAATTGGGCTCGCTTTCTAGATACTCACTAATAAAAGTTTTGAAATCTTACTCACTCAAGCATGATTCTCGTAATTAACTAGACTTTCGCTCGAGCGTGAGTCGCGCGTGATTCACGTGAAGTGAGTCGCGCGTGATTCACGTGAAGTGAGTCGCGCGTGATTCACGTGAACCACGCAAATCACTTGACCAGCACCCATCTCTACTCATCACAGCTAACGTAAAAATTTGTTGAGGGTTTCCCTTTTTTTAATTTTCTTTACTTTAGAGATTGTTTTGTATTACAATTCAACGAAAGGTGTGTTAGTTTTGTTTTTTTTCTATAATTTCTAATGATTCATCTTATTTAGGTGGATATTGCTGATCAAATGGTTGGTTCCTGCAGCACAAAATGCGCAGCAAATCGATGGCCTTACATTGTATTTGCAAACATACTTGATATCCCAGCAAAACCTTAAAAATGGTACGGGTATGTAATGCATTCCCATGTAATGCATAGCCAAAAAAAATGTGCATTAATTTTCGCCTACCGCTTACTATAGGCATTTACTTTATGTATTTTTCATGCATTATATAAAACTCATGCATTACTTTGAGTGACATCCCAAACTGAACGCATCAATCCAGTATAGGATATTGTAAGGTTGCTTTATTCTATACTGGATTAATAAGTTTTGTTTAGGATAAGACTCAAAGTAGTGCATGAAGTTTACATAATGCGTGAAATACAAAAAAGTTATGCCTTTGGTAAGCGATAGGCAAAAAATGCATATTTTTGATTTTTTTTGCTATGCATTACATGGCATTACAAAGCCGTGACCATTTTAAAAATTTTGCCGGGATACCCGCTTTGAATGCGTGCATCCTATTTGCTGAAATAGACGTTTCATGAGCCCAAGCTATCGAAATCGCTGGAGAAAATATACTATGGACCAAATGGTCCCCTAACCTAAGATACGTAATTTTTTATTTTTCTCCTGGTTTACTACAGAGCCTAGATTTTTTGTAAATACCCAGCAAAACTTTGGTAATGGGTAGTGATTATATAACACATTACCAGGTAATGCATATAACTTATTTGTAGCATTATTTTATGATGTCTTACCAAACATTTGTTCCACAACGTATTATTTTCAAGTGAAAAATAATGCATTACTAATAATTTGCTACGTAATGCATGATTATTGGAAAAAATGTATTTCATATTTATTATTTCTAAACAGTAAATCATGGATGACTTATATTTGGTTACATTATGTATTATTTGAAAGTTTGAAATAATGCATTATTTATAATTGAATGCATAATGCATTACAATAACATAAAAAATAATTATTTCTTAAAAAAATGCATAAGTTTAAACTAGAGATGGGTTCACGACAGGAAATTTCTAACGACACACAATCACGGGCATATTTTATCTACTTACACTCACTTACAATCACGTGAGTAAATTTAATACAAAATTACTTTTTCACTACTCGTAACACCTTATATATTATCTTCTGGTATGCTATATTATTTCATTTCTCGTAACCTATAAAATATCATATATTTTACACCTTACTCGTATTCTTCGTTATAAATTTATGACTTATTTTATACCTTACTGGTATTCTTTGTGATAATGTGGATGCATTACTTTGAGTCTCATCGCCTGTTAAAATCATCAATGCTGCAAGGTATAAAATAAGAGATCCTATACCTTATTTTATACCTTATTTGGTAATCTAAGTTTTGCTGGGTAACATTGTTTTATAAAAAGACCCCATGAACAAAAAAACTAAGCCAGTATATATCACCGTTCAAAAGTTACAAAGGAAACAGTCCAAAAGTTGGACCAAATGGGCTTAACCTAACAGCAGGGTTAAAACATTTTTAACGGGTTTTCAACACGTTAATTTAAGGTGAAACTAATCTGAAATTTACGGTTTTGCTAATAACTTTTGAACCACTGCACAGAGGGCCAGACAGATCGATTTCCGGCCAAAAGTCCTTATTTGTAAATTCTCAAAAAAATGTTTACCAGTTTGTTGGGCATATATAGAAGCAGGTTTTCTGAACTTATCTTTATGATCCAATTACACCCTTTCCTTTGACAGGTCTTCAAAGTTAAAAAAGTTGGTAAAAAAATTTTAAAAGTTGAGATACTTTTTAATTTTTTTTCCAAACTTCAATTGCTAATGTTTAACTTTTTGTTTGAGTGGTTCAACCTTATATATAAGCCCTTGTAACGAAAATAACATGGACAAATATAACTCATTTGCCTGGCAGCAATTCGCGTTTTTTGTGAAAAAAGTTATAATTTTTTAGTTATTTACCTCGCGCCGAAAAAATCCTCAGCGATCCTCAGTTCGATACAATCGGTCTATATTTTTTTTGATATAGAATGGATCCATATCTTTCGAAAAAAGTTGCCCAAACTTGCTCGAAATGATAAATGGCGAAATTACAGCTATATATGCAGTGGTCCGAGATATGTTTTTAAAAAAAAATAATTTAACTCAAAATAATGTTTTACGGCTTGAATAGTTTTTTTATCGTCAGAGAGTGCCTTAAGTGTAGGAAAAAAAATATCTACATTTCTAGTTTTTTTGTAGAATTATGGAAAATATCAGTTACACCATTTCCAATTAAATTCAAAGATTTTTTATTGAATTTCCAAAATAAAGAAAAAAAGTGAATAATTTGTGGTCACCATTTCTGAAACTAAGTAAGTCATTTACACCATTTCCATATTTATATCAAAAATAAAAAAATATATATATAAAAATTATGTGCGTCGATTTAACTTCAGACACTCTTAATACTCTTAAAACTAATTTTTAGTTAAATCAGATAAAGCTAACAAATCTAGTCGCCATATTGTTTCCGCCATATTGAATTTTATCAGTTCGATTTTAAGATAACAGACCCGGAAATTTACTAGGCCACACTTTCAGCTAGCTTAAAAAAAAAAAAAAAAGGAATATAACTGTTGTTTAATTACTTGTAACAAACTTTACTAAGCATATTTAGCCCGCCATTTTGTTTTTCAAAATTCACGCCAGTAATTCAGATTCAGTAACTCCAATACCCCCTTAAAACAAAATTTGAGTTACATCGGACAATTATTAAAAAAAATTGTCCGCCATATTGGATGCGCCATTTTGATTTTTTTTCGTTTTTAGTTAAATTTTGAAATCAGCGACCCCGAAATACTCTAGAAGCACATTTTCAGCCAGATCCAAAAACGATAAAGACTTTTGGCCGGAGTTGGATCATTCTTTAAACTTTAAGAAGCATATTTAGTCCGCCATTTTGTTTTTCAAAATTCGGAGTAACAATTCTTATTCAGTAACTCCAAGACCCGCATAAAACAAAATTTGAGTTCAATCGGACAATTTAAAAAAAAAATTGTCCGCCATATTGGACCCGCCATTTTGATTTTTTGGTTTTTAGCTAAATTTGGAAATCAGCGACCTCGAATTCCTCTAGAAGCACATTTTCAGACGGATCCAACAACGATAAAGACTTTTGGCCGGAATTGGAACATGCTGGCCCTGTGTGCACTGGACCGATTTGGCTGGAATTTAAAAAGAACCGGACCATAGGAACGGCAAATATATATCGTCACCTAAAATGCAAAACGCCCTATCTAACATTTTATAAATTTTACAGGAGAAGCAAAAAACGTGTTTATATAAAAACTATAAAAGTTTTCATTACAAATTTCTTAAATATTAGTAAAAACACACAAACAAATTCATTTCTGTTAAAAAAAATTATAAATTTTTTATATTTGAAAAGTTATGTTAGTAACGCCCTTTTGTCTTGTAATTTTCAGAAACACAAAAAGCCCTATCTACACTGAATATGTTTAAAAACACCAAGCAGATGTGTTATAAAATGTAACAACATGCTAACAAAATTTTACACTGAATGTTGTTTATCATATAGAACTCTAACAAAATGTGGGCGTTATTGGAAAAAGGGGCGTGGCACCTGCTATATAACCTAACACTGCAAAATGTCTCATTTCGGATTCTGTTAATCACATGCTAACTTAATTCGATACAGAATGTCAATTTTCCATTTTAAAGCTCCATGTCAAATGAGGGTGGAACAGGACAAGGGTATGGCCCGAAATAAACTAATGCTTCAAAATGCTTTAACATTTTAACGACCACAGGCAACTCTACTTCCCAAATCAGTTCTTGCTATTTTTTTTGTTCAAGTAAAAGATAGGATAAATGTTCTAAAAGATGAATTATAGAAGAGTTTTAGAGAAACAAAAGTTTTGTTTTCATTAAGTCTCTAACTGGGTACACTTACTCACTATTAGTTCTAAAAGTTTGCGAAGTAATAAATATATTAGGGACAAAATTATATTTACTTGACAGGCGAAATAAGGGTCAAGAAGGGGGTTCAGAATCCAAATTCTTGTAGAATAGCTATTATTAAATTGGTTTTCTTAAAAATCACAGCGAGTACCAAAATAGCCTTGGCCAGAACAGCCTAATAAGGGGGAAGAGGGGCCCAATTTTTTTATGCGTAACTATTATTAGGTCAGAAATTACAAAAATGGAAAGAAAATCAAAAACACTTCGGCCAAAAATATATGGTCGTCAAAGCGTTTACTCGGCTTCTGGAAAATTTCTTAAGATCTACAGTAAATATTGGGCATTTGATAGATATCTCACTCGCATCCCACAAAGCTCTTAAAGGAAAATTCCTTAAGGGAATTTACCAACTTCCTAAAGATTTTTGGATTCTTTTTTGATTGAAACCTAGTCGTATCTAATAAGTGAACAATTTCTTGTCAAATTTTTTAAAAAAATATTTCGCTAACATGGTGAAATTACGCTTGTATAATGGAAATGTGTGATAGTGAAAAGTACCCTTTAGCTTTATTTTGAGTTAAAAAAAGGGACGGTTTTAAAAAAATGCCAAACAAGTTTTTGATTTTCCAAAATAAAAAAAAATAATTTTTAATTTTTTTTTGAAAGATTAAAGAAATAGCTATCTTACACACTCGGGACATATTTTGCTAGGAACATTAGGTAATCAGTTACATGGATGCAAAAACAAATCCTGTTTGAATAAAATGTAAAATTACGGTCCCCTCTAACTCAGAAAGTTCTTGACCGATCTCGTTGAAAAATTGTGACTAAACTATCGGTTTTAAAAGTTGTGTCACTTGAGATAAAAACCCCCATATGTAAATGATGAAATTTGACAAAGGTTGTTATTTTATCTTTCCTAAGCCCTGTATTTAATGTTATCGGTATTAGACATCAACTTGTTTTTTATTTCTGTCCCTTTTTATGAAGAAATTATAAGCTTTCCAATGAATGCTTATAACAATAATCGTATCGTGTCTATCGTTATTCCATTACCATATAGTGTCATTTTATGGTAATAGAATAATGAGCTAAAGATGAGGATATCAAGTTACATACATAATTAGCCCCCTGTATTTTTTGTAATACATAATAGCAAAAATTTATAATTAAAAACATTTTTTTTTACTTATTAAACGAAAAATTTACTTTGAATTTTATTCAGTCGGAATGAAGAACTTCCAATCATGTTTTTTATCGCCATTAATTATATTGTTATTAAATTTTATGTAAAATTTATATCTTACTTAAGACTAATTTTACTGCATAAATTGCGAATTATATAACTGAAAAAAGAACGATTCTCGTGAGAGTACGGTCCTGAAGGGGTTAACTGGTAAATTTCTAAACTTTATTTTTTGTGTACATATATAGATATTTTTCCTATTAGTGGACATTGTGGAAGAAGAAGTATCAAAAAAATGTTTAATCTTAAAAAATAACAGTTGCGTCGGCAATATTATGTAAACAAACGTGTAGTTGGGGCTTTTTGGTTTAACAAATATCAAAGCATGTAGATAGGGCTTTTTGAATTTTGTTAATAAAATCTCCATTTTTGATCAAAGGAATCTAAATTTTTTTGTAGACATGTATTTTGATCCAATACATAAGAATCAATTAAAAACGCACTTTTGAATTTTTTGTTAGTTAGGGCGTTTTGCATTTTAGGTGACGATATGCTATACTTCACCACTCTCAGAAATGCCGTTTGAAAGTTACCGTATGTTTTATCTCGTAAATTCCAGAAAAACCCTTGCCGAAATTCACTCATTTGTTTATAACTTTTGAACCACTGGACCGATTTCGCTGGATTGTAATACCAACCTGACCAGGTAAATACTCAACATATATGCCAAACTTCAGGAGCCTCCGTAAAGTAAAGTCTTTCAAAAGTAAGCGTGTTTTCAACAGACAGACAGACGGACATCGCTAGATCGTCTTAAAATCGATCGAGGATCATGAATATATATACTTTATGGGGTCCCCGACCGATATTTCTATGCGTTACACACGGAATGACAAAGTGAGTACACCCCCATACTGTAGTTGGAGGGTATAAAAATGAGTTAGCATTTTATTGCCTCGGATATTTCTGTAATATCATAGCTGTCGATGATGGTGTTTGCATCCGTAGAAACCATATTGGAGTAACATGATTTCCAGAGATTTAATTGTTGTTCTTTGGATGTAACAAGTACTTAAGAGGCGTCTTTCAATGGTTTACCGTTGGACATTAAGTTGTTGGTCAATTGCTTGGCAGCACAATATAAATCTCTAGCGCGATTTGTTTCAGCAGCAGCCTGTCCTTCTTTGGCTATGTTATTGGCCCAATTCCGTTTTGTCTTTCCGGTTAAGGACACTATGGATTTGTTGACACATTGCTTTGTCTGAACGTGTTTTGCTGAAATTAATGGCCTCTTTTGCTTCATTCCTTTCTGATACGAGTCTCCAGGTTTCATCGTTAATCCACTCTTTATGGACATTACTTTTGTAATTTTTTTTTGGTTTCGTTCCAACTTCGATTTTTCGCTCGGAAATATAAAGTAAAATTTTCTTGAGAATATTGGTCTAACTGACAGGACACCCCTGCATACACCGTAAATATCTTTACACTCAAAATAATTACTCTGTTAAATACTCTGTAAAATGACAAATTAAATCTTCGATTTACAAATGGAATCTTCGAATTTCAAATGGAATCTTTGATTTACAAATGGAATCTTTGATGTACAAATGGAATCTTCAATTTACAAATGGAATCTTCAATTTACAAATGGAATATTCGATTTACAAATGGAATCTTCTAATTTCGAATGGAATCTCCGACTTTTAAACACTTATCAATTGGAATTTTCGAATTTCAAATGGAATCTTCGATGTACAAATGGAATCTTCGATTTACAAATGGAATCTTCGATTTACAAATGGAATCTTCGATGTACAAATGGAATCTTCGATTTACAAATGGAATCTTCGATTTACAAATGGAATCTTCGATTTACAAATGGAATCTTCGATTTACAAATTAAATCTTCGATTTACAAATGAAATCTTCGATTTACAAATGGAATATTCGATTTACAAATGGAATCTTCGATTTACAATTGGAATCTTCGATTTACAAATGGAATCTTCAAATTTCGAATGAAATCTCCGACTTTTAAACACTTATCAATTGGAATTTTCGAATTTCAAATGGAATCTTCGAATTTCAAATGGAATCTTCGAATTTCAAATGGAATCTTCGATTTTCAAATGGAATCTTCGATTTACAAATGGAATCTTCGAATTTGGAATGGAATCTCCGACTTTTAAACACTTGTGGACTCAGCCCTTCATACTGCTGTTCAGCATATTGAAAGAGCTCTTTCCTTTAAGGAATACACTCTTGGAGTATTTTTGGACATTGAAGCTGCTTTTAATAATGTCAAATCAGAGGCCATTTTTAACGCTCTGACTCGGGCAAGGATTCCAACGCCGATCACGAACTGGCTAATGAGGATGTAAACAAATAGACACGTGACATCGGAACTGGGTAATGCTAAACTTCAGGCAATGGCAACGCGAGGGACACCACAAGGTGGAGTTATCTCTCCATTATTATGGCTCCTAGTTGTAAATGAGATTTTGGGGAAACTAGAGGAAACTGGAATAACTGTTGTGGCTTACGCTGATGATGTAGTAATATTATCTTCAGGTAAATTCCTTAACACTGTCTCTGATGTCTGGAAATGCTCTGAAAACGCTGTCATCATGGGCAAGAGATTGTGGTCTCAACGTGAACCCGGCAAAAACTGAGCTGGTGCTTTTCACAAGGAGAAGGATTATCCCAGCTTTTAGTCCTTCTAAACTAAATGGCACTGTTTTAGCATTGTCAGACTCTGCCAAATTTTTAGGGGTTATCTTAGATAAAAAACTCGACTGGGTGGCAAACTTGAAGGAGCGTGTAAGGAAAACTTTTGCTGCACTATACACGTGTCGGAAATTGGTGGGCAGGAAATGGGGACTACAACCAAAGCTCTTTCTATGGTTATACTCGGCTATAATTCGACGAGTGATGACGTATGGTTGCCATGTGTGGTGGCCAGTTGTTGATCATAGAGTACATGCGGATAAGATCAAGAGAGTTAACAGAATAGCCCTGCTCAGTCTCACAGGCGCGATGAGTACGACTTCCACTGATGCATTAGAAATACTACTAAACATCGCACCCTTAGATATTCACTTAAAAGAGAATGCTGCGATTACTCTTAATAGACTATGTCAAACAGGATCACTGAAAACCAGACAAGTACGACATATGGAACTTATACTTAAGTGGCACTGAAAGGAACACTATTACTGATTATTAGTGTCCGACCGAATATTCGGCTTCGGCCTCGGCTTCGGCCAAAAAGCGCTATTCGGCCACTATTCGGCTTCGGCCACAATTTTGGCCGAATAATTGTATAATATTTGTGCTCACGTGTTGAAAAACACACGAAACTTACTTTGAATCACATTAGTAAGCCACAAAAACATTTTACTAAGTGTTTTTGCAACTAAAAACATTTTTTACATTCAAAAAAAATTTTTGGTCGAAAAAAATTTACACTCTAAACTATATTTTCTTACAAAAATGTTCAAAAAAATTTTTTGCTTAAAATAAAATCATTCTAACCAACATTCTCATGCATTTGAGTATCCCGCCGAGTCGAGTTTTATTTTTTTCTTGTTTTTACTACATAAATATTTTTTTTTAATATTCGGCTTCGGCTTCGGTTTGGCCGAATAGTGAAAATTTGGCCGAAAATTTGACCGAATATTCGGCTTCGGCCAAAAAAGGTGTATTCGGTCGGACACTACTGATTATATTACTCCATTTAGAGCCGAGTCACATTGGCACCACATTCGGTTACCACAAAATGTTTTCATACATTTTGTATGAAAAGCAAAAAATCGCTTTGTGGTCGACCACGCTGCCGCCAGAATAGATTCTATTCTATTTTTGTAGTTCTTTCTCACCACCCTCTCATATTTTTAAAATTTCTGTCAAGTAGCGTTGCCATATGTTCAACAAAATATGCTGATTTTCCAATTGGAGTTGATATATTGCGTGTGTGTTGCAAACAAAAAACATTGTGTACCTGTTTTTAAGGGATAACTAAAGAAAAAAAATAAATGTGTAACTGATATGAGCGTCATTTTCTTTATAAAATGTGTCCGGTCGTCTGTCGTTTAATTTTAATGCGTCGCTCTCTCTTTTGATGTGGTTCGTCGTCGGTGGTGCCAATTGTGACTGGGCTCTTAATGTTGTAAATGGGAGATTAAACATTGAAATCCCTTCATTGGATGATTGGCTCAATGATCAGGTGGAGTTCTATCCAATTAATGTCTACAGTGGCTTCCACTGCAATGAACTTAACATGGAAGGATCATTTCGACTTGATAATGATTGCAGTATTTTTCAAGCTGAAATTTACGCTATAATCAAAGCAGCGGAGCAGCTTTCAATGTCACCAATATACAGAAGTGATATTAGTTTTTTCATTGATAGCCAGGCAGCTTTAATGGCTCTGAAAAATGACAGTATAAGGTCCAAGGTAGTTAGCCGCTGCCACAAAGAGCTTAAGGTCCTCAGCGAGCAGCACAACATTAGACTGTGCTGGGTACCTGGACATAAAGATATACTGGGCAACGAAAAGGCAGATGAACTTGCTAAGCGGGGAGCCAACCTTTCACAGGAATTGGCTCTATCTCTAATCTCGCAACGGATCAGACTGGAAGCGAGAGAAACTTGGTTAACCCGATGGACTCAGTCGGACTGCTGTATTCAGACAAAATCATTATGGAATGAAAATTCGTTGAAACAAAGCCAAGTTCTTCTTGATATGGATGGAAGACAATTGAGAATGGTAATTAATTTGATTACAGGCCACAACACCCTGGTAAACACATGGTATGATGATACATGCCGATGGTGTAGGGAAGCTGTTGAAGACAGTTTTCACTTTTTATGTGAATGCTCTGCACTGTCTTTTAGAAGATTTAAATTATTTGGCTCTTTTTTCTTTCAAAATTTACATGAAATCCGAGGAATAAATCCAGGACCTTATTGGCGTTTATCAAAACATCGAAGTGGAATGCATAGATGCAACTATTGATTTTTATCTAAGAAGAAGGGGAAACTGGAATCATAATGGGCCACAAGTCGGCCTGTATGGGCATTGGTTTATGCCAATGCCATCCACCATAACCTAAACACTTGTGTAGAGTATTATATTTTTAAAAGTTAATTTCGCATAATATTTTCTACTTGTGACCCACTGTACGGAAGAAAAATACAAAATAAAAACTTTAGCGATTAAACAGCAGCAGCAAAAAAATTGAAAGAAAAAAAATACTGCGCCCTTTTTTGCATGCTATAACAACAAGAAGTATAGCAATAACAACAGCAACAACAAATATATCAATTTGTATGTAGAAGATATGAATATACAATGTACAACACAAACCGACGACTTTAGTATAGCGAAAAAAATTAATATGGAAGAGGGCAAAAAAAAATAATACAATCCAAAAGAAATATAAACGTATGAGATATACAAGTGGACACAACAACAGCAACAACAATAAGAACAAGAAGAAGTACAACAATATTAAAGCAAACAGCAGCAGGCATCAGGCAGCATGGAATAAGAACCCAACCACGACGACGGACGGACTACAACGATGATGATGATGATGATGAAGACAAAGAAAGAATTGGATCAATTGTACTGATGATGATGTTGCCGATGGTAGTAAAAGAGTGAAGGCAAAAAAAAATTGTGGAAAAAATCCAACCAACAATAATAACAACATCAGCAACATAAACGATGGCGACAACAACGGACTTGCAGAAAAAAAAAAAAAAAAGAGTAATGGACACAACAACATCATGTAGTAGTATGTTTTAAACGATACGAGCAAAAGTACAAATAACCCAAAGTTTTATTTCTTCTTCTTCTTACTACAACTACTACGACTACTATTCACAAAGAAACAAGTAGAAGAAGCAGCAGCAGTAGAAAAAAAAGAATTGAGTTTCTTTTGGTCGGTCATGCAAAAAAAAATGGAAAAAATTGTGTAAAAAGTGAAAAAACGGAGGAAAAAAAATTGTGAAACAATTTTTTTTTGTTCAAAAGAAAAAAATCAAATAAAACCAATAACTCAAGCTTTCTTAGTCTAACTTAAACGTGAAAATCCTTTAGAGTAAAAGAATAAGAATCATGACAGCGGCGGAGCAGCAGCAACAACAAAAAAAATCGGAAAAAATTGTGTGGAGAACATAAAATACTTTTATTTTTTCCACATTTTTATTTTTTCTGCACAGAAAAATTCGAAAAAAATAAAAATTCTCAAAAAAAAATGTATAAAAACAGAAATAAAAAGAAATAAAAAGAAAAAAACTTTAAGAAGACCCTTTTGTATACAAAATATTAAGGGTAAGAGATAAAAATGTTTAAGGTTGAGAGTAGCGAAAAAAAAAATGCACAAATTGTGTAGGGTGGGTGGTTTTGAAATTATATCGCAAGAATTAGATGTAGAGTAACTATAGTGTAGTTAGTGGTTGTAGTTGAATTATATACCGGCTAAAACCGTGTTTGTAACACACACACATCCATACACTCACACACACTACTAAAGTAACAACATTTTATTTTTCTTTTTTAAAACAGAAAAAGTACCTCGGGTTTTCATACTACACCATTTATGGATGTAATATCAATTGTAATTCGAAAATTCCATTTATAATTCGAAAATTCCAATTGTAATTCGAAGACTCGATTTGTAATTTGAAGATTCCATTTATAATTCAAAGATTCTAATTCGAAAATACCATTTTTAATTCGAAAATTCCATTTTTAATTCGAAAATTGCATTTGTGATTCAAAAATTCCATTTGTTATTCGAAAATTCCATTTGTAATTTGAAAATTTCAATTGTTATTCGAAAAAGATCAATTTTAATTCGAAATAGATCAATTGTGATGCATAATAGATCATGCCATTAAAAAAAAAAAATCAATTGTAATTTGGAATAGATCAACTGTAAATTGAAATAGATCAATTGTAATATGAAGATTCCAATTGTAATTCGAAAAGGTCACTTGTAATTCGAAAAAATCAATTTGAATTCGAAATAAATCAATTGTAATTAAAAACAAAGATCAATTGTAATTAAAACAAGTAAGAAAATTATAGTCGGTCAAGACTAGAGTTTTTCACGGGAATTCCCGGGACGGGATTTCCCGGGAATTCCCGTAAATTTTCAATCCCGAAATCCCGGGAAATATAGCGGGAGTTCCCGGGAATTTTAATTTCTTTGAAATTGTTGATTTTTCGACTTATATTGATTATTTTGTAAGTGATTTTTTGGGGATTTTATTAAAATTTTTGATAATTGATGGCAGAAAAGTACGCAGGGACCAGAAGGGCTTAAAACGTATTCTAAAAGAGACATTCTAACTAAAAAATGTCATAAAATCTGAGACTTACGAAATGAAAAAACTCTCACAATATCTACATCTTCGATAGGATTTAATTATCAGAACATGATACTTTTTTTCAGAAGCTGAAAAATTTTCTTTCTGAGACCTGCATTAGAAAAATTTGCAGTATGATTATTTGTTTCTATAGAAAATATTTATGTCACTGGACATGATTCTTTTTAAATCGATAAATTGATATACAATCTGTGTAAGGAATGACTCTAAAATGAATGTGGTTTTCTTTAAGAAACTAGAATTTTTAAATTTTTTTTAATAATTTTTTGGGGTAAATTTTCTTATAATTTCATTTCTCTAAAACAGTTACATTCAGTTTCAGAGATATAATTGATAAATTTTTCTGAATCAGTTTCATTTTGTTTTAGAGGCAAAGCATTAAGAACCAATTGTAAAAATTAACTGAGTTGAATTAGAATAAATGATGAGTTTTATTATTAAAACAGATAAAGCTTTGTGAAATAACATATTCCCTTAAAAATACTTTTTAAAGACTTCGACATATTTGGGCCGTTTTTTTTTAAAACTGTGTAACAAAACTTAATTTTTTTTCCGAAACTTATTTTTTGTTTGTTTTAAAGGTATTTAATACGATTTTTATGGTGGTAATAAACATTATAAATAGTGTAATCGCATTCATAAGGTTTTTATATATTTTTTTGACAAAAAAATTGGGTTTTTAGTTTTTGCGGGAATTCCCGGGATCCCGGGAAATTTAAAAACGAATCCCGCTTTCCCGGGAAATGAAAAAGTCCGGGAAAAGAAAAACTCTAGTCAAGACCGACCATATAATACCCTACACCAGAGTTTCCCGGAAAATGGGTCCCAAGTTCAAACATGGACTGATTAGATCTATATTTTGTCAAATCTTTAATAAGTGTAAAAAGCACTCACTAATAAAATTTGAGTGGAATAGGCTTCTTTTTGTTGACAATAAATCGCTTCAACTGAATATCGGGGGAAATTTCCACATGGGACCTAAGTCCAAAAATGGTCCGATGATAATCAGATTTGATAAGGTTATTAAAGAACGCGTTTAACATACACAAACAGAATTGTAATTAAATATTTTCTATTTTCATGAAATTTTAGAGATTTATGTGAAAATCGGGAAGGTGGTTTGTATGGGGGCTACAAGAAGAATTCGGAATGTTGATTTGTGTGGATAAAACATGATTACCTGGCAAATTTCGAAAAGATACCTATTAAAATGCGGCTATTAGAGTCATTTGAGCCAAAACTAAAGAGGACCTTTGTATGGGGGCTAGGTCTAAATATGGACCGATTTTTTCCAATTTCAATAGGCTTCGTCCTTGGGCCAAAAGAGGCTTAAGTTTCAAATTTCAAGACAATTGATTAAGAATTGCGACCTGTATCATGTTTACACCGTTTACATGGACAGACGGACGGACGGACGGACGGACATCGCTAAATCGACTCAAAAAGTGATTCTAAGTCGATCGGTATACTTAAAAGTGGGTATAGGACCAATATTTCGGGTAGTTACAAACATCAGCACAAACTCATTATACCCTGTACCACAGTGTGGTGTAGGGTATAAAAAGATTAATTGTAATTCGAAGATTCCAATTGTATTTCGAAAAAGATCAATTGAAGTTTTCGAATTACAATTGACCTTATTCAAAATATAAATGATATTTTTCGAATTACAATTGGAATCTTCAAATTACGATTGATCTACACCATTTACAGATGTAATTTGTAAAAGATCAATTGTAATTCGGAGCTTCTACTTGTAATTCGAGGATTTCATTTGTAATTCTATAATTCCATTTGTAATTCGAAGATTCTAATTGTAATTCGTAAAAGATCAATTGTAATTCGTAAAAGATCAATTGTAATTCGAAAAAGATCAATGGAAATTAATGTGATATTTTTCGAAAAAGATCAATTGTAATGCGAAAAAGTAATTCGAAGATTCCAATTGTAATTCGGAAAGGAGCAATATTAAGTTGATATTTTTTCGAATTACAATTAGAGTCTTCGAGAATTGATATTTTTCAAATTACAATTTATCTTTATTGAATTACAATTGATCTCTTTCTAATTACAATTAAATATTCCAAATACACCATTTAAAGATGTAATTCGAAAAGATCAATTGCAATTCGAAAATTCTGCTTTTAACTCAAAGATTCAATCTGTAATTCGAAAAAGATCAATTGTAATTCGAAAAAACAATTGTAATTTAAAAAAGATCAATTATAATTCAAACAAGTAAAAAAATTAAATTCGGCCTTGCCGAATGCAGTGATACCCTCCACAATTTCAAAAAGATTATTGCAACAACCATTAAAAAGGAATTTACTTTTGAAAAAAAAAAAAAAAAAATTTTGAAAACAAATTTCCGCGAAAAAAAAATCCGCGATTTTTGTCTTTTTTGTCAAAAAATATGTTCGTACTTGTTTAAATACCATTTGGAGTTCAATTATGTTCCCATATGTCAACCAGCAGCCGAAGTAAAGCATTTTATGTTTTTAGGTTATGTTGAATGTACTAAAATTTTTGAGGTATCCTTACATATTCGTTAATAACTTTTGAACCGCTGAACCGATATCGCTCAAATGCAATACCAAACTTCTCGGGAGAACTATCAATAAATATGTTAAGTTTCAGTCATCTCCGTGTAATATTTTAACAATTTGCTAAAAATAACGATTTGCAAAAGTTAGCAATTTGCTAAAATTAGCAATTTGCTAAAATTAACAATTTGCTAAAATTAACAATTTGCTAAAATTAACAATTTGCTAAAATTAACAATTTGCTAAAATTAGCAATTTGCTAAAATTTAGAATTTGCTAAAATTAGCAATTTGCTAAAATTAGCAATTTGCTAAAATTAGCAATTTGCTCAAATTAGCAATTTGCTAAAATTAACAATTTGCTAAAACTAACAATTTGCTAAAACTAACAATTTGCTAAAATTAACAATTTGATAAAATTAAGATAAAATTAGCCATTTGCTAAAATTAAAACAATTTGCTAAAATTAACAATTTGCTAAAATTCACAATCTGCTAAAATTAACAATTTGCTAAAATTAACAATTTGCTAAAACATTTTGCTAAAATTAACATTTTTATAAAAATAACAATTTGCTAAAATTAACAATTTGCTAAAATTAACAATTTGCTAAAATTAACAATTTGCTAAAATTAACAATTTGCTAAAATTAAAACAATTTTCTCAAATTAACAATTTGCTAAAATTGACAATTTGCTAAAATTAACAATTTGCTAAAATTAACAATTTGCTAAAATTAACATTTTGCTAAAATTAACAATTTGCTAAAATTAACAATTTGTTAAAATTAACAATTTGCTAAAATTACCAATTTGCTAAAATTAAAACAATTTGCTAAAATTAACAATTTGCTAAAATTAACAGTTTGCTAAAATTAACAATTTGCTAAAATTACCAATTTGCTAAAAATTAACAATTTTTTAAAATTCACAATCTGCTAAAATTAACAATTTACTAAAATTAACAATTTGCTAAAATTAAGAATTTGATAAAATTAAGAATTTGCTAAAATTAACAATTTGCTAAAATTATCAATTTGCTAAAATTAGCAATTTGCTAAAACTAACAATTTGCTAAAATTAACAATTTGATAAAATTAAGAACTAACAATTTGCTAAAATTAACAATTTGCTAAAATTAACAATTTGCTAAAATTAACAATTTGCTAAAACTAACAATTTGCTAAAATTAACAGTTTGCTAAAACTAACAATTTGCTAAAATTAACAATTTGATAAAATTAACAATTTGCTAAAATTTACAATTTGCTGAAACTAACAATTTGCTAAAATTAACAATTTGCTAAAATTAACAATTTGCTAAAATTAACAATTTGCTAAAACTAACAATTTGCTAAAATTAACAATTTGCTAAAATTAACAATTTGCTAAAATTCACAATCTGCTAAAATTAACAATTTGCTAAAATTAACAATTTGCTAAAACAATTTGCTAAAATTAACATTTTGATAAAATTAAGAATTTGCTAAAATTAAAACAATTTGCTTAAATTAACAATTTACTAAAATTAACAATTTGCTAAAAATTTTAATTTGCTAAAAAATAACAATTTGCTAAAATTGACCAATTGCTAAAATTAACAATTTGCTAACATTAGCAATTTTCAAATTCAAATAAAAAATTTGCTTAATTGACGATTCGCATTCTGATGACGAAGCAGTAACCGAATAATCGGTCATATGTTTAAAATTGACGACACCGAATAATCGGTCAGAGTTTTCCCGAAAAGTATGTACTTTTTAACAAAATGTATCTAAATATCATCCCTGAACAACATTATCGTAATCATGAAGGGTTTCCTCCAATAAGTTACATTTTAACATACATGTTGTTTTGTAGTATCAGTAGGATGAATTTCATCATGCCAACTAAACAGTCAAGTTAGACACTCATTCACTCACTGGTGAATGAGTTATCTTTTTAGTATTAAATGTGGTATATTTGGTTATTTAAACTCGAGTTGATGGCTAACGGCCAGGCAAACAGACTTGACTTAGTTTAGTGGGTATGGGTACGAAAAGAAAAAAAATTGTATTTAAACACCCCTTCAAGGGAAAAGAAACCTTACAAGAGTTAAAAAATGAAATACATGAAAAAAAAAAATCTGGAAAAAATTGCAACAGAAAAAAAGCAAAAATTGTTCACCATTTTGGTCAGCAGCAAAAAGAAAAAGTTTGCTACGATATTTATTGTTGCTTAAAGTAACAACAAAAGCAACCTCAGTCTTGTAGTCGTTGGAATTAGTGTTGCTCAAGTCGCCACCGTCATTTTTCATTGTTGTTCATAAAAATAGCAGCGAAATGGTTTTTTGCCAACAATAGCGGGAGACTAAAATGTTAGAATGAAAAAAATGCATAGAAAAAATAGCAAAAAGTAAAAACAAATCAAAACATTTTAGACAATAATAAACTTGTACTACTTTAAAAAAAGTGTTTCGAGATGTTTTAAAAGAGCATTTAGATTTTGCTAATAGAAAATAAAAATACATAAAATTTATACTAAACGAAAATCAAACTAGCGAGATTTGAACACACTAAATTAAATTACACAGGGAAACATTTTTCTAGGAGAAAAAATTTTCAAACTGAAACAATTCTATAAAAAAACGTCTTGATAAAAGTTTCGTAAAATAAGCGTTTTGATAATTGCTTAAATTAGAACTTTGCTGTTTGATATGTGTTAAAATGAGCAAATAGTTACAAATATAAAATTTCTAAAAAGATAAATACGCTAAACAAAATACAACTTTAATAAAAATATAAATTTTTACTAAAATTATCATTTTGCTAAAAATATCGTTTTGCTAAAAATAGCGTTTTGCTAAAATATTATTTTGCTAAAAATAGCATTTTGGTAAAAATAGCATTTTGCTAAAAATAGCATTTTGCTAAAAATAGCATTTTGTTAATATAGCATTTTCACAAAAATTAGATTTTGCTAAAAACATCATTTCGCTAAAAATAACCTTTTGCTAAAAACAGCGTATTTAAAAAAAAAAACATTGTGCTAAAAATAGCATGTCGCTAAAAATTACATTTTGCTAAAAATTACATTTTGCTAAAAATTACATTTTGCTAAAAATTACATTTCGCTAAAAATTACATTTTGCTAAAAAATTACATTTTGCTAAAAATATCATTTTGCAAAAACTTGCATTTTGCTAAAAATAGCACATGTATTGCTAAAACAGCATTGTCCTCAAAACTTTGCTCAAAAAAATAGAATTTTGTTTAAAATATTAGTTTGCTAAAAAAAAAATAGCAAAATGTAAAATATATTATTTTACTAAAAATAACAAAATAACATTGCTAAAAATAACTTTTTGCTAAAAATATTAATTTGCTCAAAATGAAATTTTGCTCAAAATGAAATTTGCTCCAAATGAAATTTATACCCTGTTCTCATGAACTTTTAAAAACCATGTTTAGCAAAACTATTTTTAGCACTTTCTTTATTCTATTACAGTAAATTGACAGAAAATGTGGCTAAAAACAGTTTTTAGCTAAGCGTGAGAACAGCGTATGTATTTACCAAAAATAAAATTTTGCTAAAAATAGCATTTTGGTAAAAAAAACATTCGGCTACAAATAACATTTGGATAAAATTATCATTTTGCTAAAAACAGAATTTTGCAAAAAAAAAAAAAAAATACATAAAAAAATAGCATTTTGCTAAAAATAGCACTTTACTAAAATTAGAATTTTGCTAAAAAATAGAATTTTGCTAAAAATAGAATTATGTTAAAAATAGAATTTTGTTAAAATAGAATTTTGCTAAAAATAGAATTTTGCTAAAAATAGAATTTTGCTAAAAATAGACTTTTGCTAAAATAGATTTTTTTTTAAATTTTGCTAAAAATGCAATTTTGTTAAAAATGCAATTTTGGTAAAACTGCAATTTTGTTAAAAATGAAATTTTGGTAAAACTGCAATTTTGTTAAAAATGCAATTTTGTTAAAAATGCAATTTTGGTAAAACTGCAATTTTGCTAAAAATGCAATTTTATTAAAAATGCAATTTTGTTAAAAATGCAATTTTGTAAAAAATGCAATTTTTAAAAAAAATGCAATTTTGTTAAAAATGCAATTTTGTTAAAAATGCAATTTTGTTAAAAATGCAATTTTGTTAAAAATGCAATTTTGTTAAAAATGCAATTTTGTTAAAAATGCAATTTTGTTAAAAATGTAATTTTGTAAAAATGCAATTTTGTTAAAAATGCAATTTTGTATAAAATGAAATTTTGTTAAAAATGCAATTTTGTTAAAAATGCAATTTTGTTAAAACTGCAATTTTGTAAAAATGCAATTTTGTAAAAATGCAATTTTGTAAAAATGCAATTTTGTAAAAATGCAATTTTTTAAAAAAATGCAATTTTGTACAAAATGCAATTTTGTAAAAATGCAATTTTTTAAAAAATGCAATTTGTTAAAAATGCAATTTTGTTAAAAATGCAATTTTGTTAAAAATGCAATTTTGTAAAAATGCAATTTTGTAAAAATGCAATTTTGTAAAAATGCAATTTTTTAAAAAAATGCAATTTTGTACAAAATGCAATTTTGTAAAAATGCAATTTTTTAAAAAATGCAATTTGTTAAAAATGCAATTTTGTTAAAAATGCAATTTTGTTAAAAATGCAATTTTGTTAAAAATGCAATTTTGTTGCTAAAAAATAAAATTTTGTTGCTAAAAACAAAATTTGCTAAAAATAGCGTTTTTCTAAATATAGCATTTTTCAAAAAATCGCAATATTCTAAAGAATACCGATTTGCTTAAAAATAGCAATTTGCTTAAAATATAAGTTCGCTTAAAATTAGCGATTTTTTCCTATAGAAAAAGTCTCAGATTCTGAGATACTTTTCCTATTGAAAAAGTCTTAGATTCTGAGACATTTTTCGTATAGAAAAAGTCTTAGATTCTGAGACATTTTTCGCAAGGTTGGCAATCGATACCCACCCAGAATAACGGTATTTGGCTATTGTACCGCAACCAATAAAGATATGGACATTTTTAAAAGCGATTATGAAAGTAGATGAAATTTCTAGTATTTTTGATGTGTTACTTCGTGTTTATATCGGTTCAGCTTCGTTATATAGGCCAATACCTTTAAAATACCGTTTCAAACGGTATTATAAAGGTATTGGCCTATATTTCGAATAGCAACCGGTACAAACACGAAGTTACACATCAAAAATACTAGAAATTTAATCGAATTTCATAATCGCTTTTAAAAATGTTCATATCTTTATTGGTTGCGCTACAATAGCCAAATACCGTTATTCTGGGTGGGTATCGATTGCCAACCTTGATTTTTCGTATAGAAAAAGTCTTAGATTCTGAGACATTTTTCGTATAGAAAAAGTCTTAGATTCTGAGACATTTTTCGTATAGAAAAAGTCTTAGATTCTGAGACATTTTTCGTATAGAAAATGTCTTAGATTCTGAGACATTTTTCGTATAGAAAATGTCACAGATTCTGAGACATTTTTCCTATAGAAAAAGTCTCAGATTCTGAGACATTTTTCCTATAGAAAAAGTCTCAGATTCTGAGACATTTTTCCTATAGAAAAAGTCTCAGATTCTGAGACATTTTTCCTATAGAAAAAGTCTCAGATTCTGAGACATTTTTCCTATAGAAAAAGTCTCAGATTCTGAGACATTTTTCCTATAGAAAAAGTCTCAGATTCTGAGACATTTTTCCTATAGAAAAAGTCTCAGATTCTGAGACATTTTTCCTATAGAAAAAGTCTCAGATTCTGAGACATTTTTCCTATAGAAAAAGTCTCAGATTCTGAGACATTTTTCCTATAGAAAAAGTCTCAGATTCTGAGACATTTTTCCTATAGAAAAAGTCTCAGATTCTGAGACATTTTTCCTATAGAAAAAGTCTCAGATTCTGAGACATTTTTCCTATAGAAAAAGTCTCAGATTCTGAGACATTTTTCCTATAGAAAAAGTCTCAGATTCTGAGACATTTTTCATATAGAGAAGTCTCAGATTCTGAGACATTTTTCCTATAGAAAGTCTCAGATTCTGAGACATTTTTCCTATAGAAAGTCTCAGATTCTGAGACATTTTTCCTATAGAAAGTCTCAGATTCTGAGACATTTTTCCTATAGAAAAAGTCTCAGATTCTGAGACATTTTCCTAAAGAAAAAGTCTCAGATTCTGAGACATTTTTCATATAGAAAAAGTCTTAGATTCTGAGACATTTTTCGTATAGAAAAATTCTTAGATTCTGAGACATTTTTCGCAAGGTTGGCAATCGATACCCACCCAGAATAACGGTATTTGGCTATTGTACCGCAACCAATAAAGATATGGACATTTTTAAAAGCGATTATGAAAGTAGATGAAATTTCTAGTATTTTTGATGTGTTACTTCGTGTTTATATCGGTTCAGCTTCGTTATATAGGCCAATACCTTTAAAATACCGTTTCAAACGGTATTATAAAGGTATTGGCCTATATTTCGAATAGCAACCGGTACAAACACGAAGTTACACATCAAAAATACTAGAAATTTAATCGAATTTCATAATCGCTTTTAAAAATGTTCATATCTTTATTGGTTGCGCTACAATAGCCAAATACCGTTATTCTGGGTGGGTATCGATTGCCAACCTTGATTTTTCGTATAGAAAAAGTCTTAGATTCTGAGACATTTTTCGTATAGAAAAAGTCTTAGATTCTGAGACATTTTTCGTATAGAAAAAGTCTTAGATTCTGAGACATTTTTCGTATAGAAAAAGTCTTAGATTCTGAGACATTTTTCGTATAGAAAATGTCTTAGATTCTGAGACATTTTTCGTATAGAAAATGTCACAGATTCTGAGACATTTTTCCTATAGAAACAGTCTCAGATTCTGAGACATTTTTCCTATAGAAAAAGTCTCAGATTCTGAGACTTTTTTCCTATAGAAAAAGTCTCAGATTCTGAGACATTTTTCCTATAGAAAAAGTCTCAGATTCTGAGACTTTTTTGAATAGAAAAAGTTTCTGATTCTGAGACATTTTTCCTATAGAAAAAGTATCAGATTCTGAGACATTTTTCCTATAGAAAAAGTATCAGATTTTGAGACATTTTTCCTGTAGAAAAAGTCTCAGATTCTGAGACATTTTTCCTATAGAAAAAGTCTCAGATTCTGAGACATTTTTCGTACAGAAAAAGTATCAGATTCTGAGACATTTTTCCTATAGAAAAATTCTCAGATTCTGAGACATTTTTCGTTTGAAAAAGTCTCAGATTGTGAGACATTTTTCCTATAGAAAAAGTCTCAGATTCTGAGACATTTTTCGTATAGAAAAAGTCTCAGATTCTGAGACATTTTTCGTATAGAAAAAGTCTCAGATTCTGAGACATTTTTCGTATAGAAAAAGTCTCAGATTCTGAGACATTTTTCGTATAGAAAAAGTCTCAGATTCTGAGACATTTTTCGTATAGAAAAAGTCTCAGATTCTGCGACATTTTTCGTATAGAAAAAATCTCAGATTCTGCGACATTTTTCGTATAGAAAAAATCTCAGATTCTGAGACATTTTTCGTATAGAAAAAGTCCCAGATTCTGAGACATTTTTCGTATAGAAAAAGTCTCAGATTCTGAGACATTTTTCGTATAGAAAAAGTCTCAGATTCTGAGACATTTTTCGTATAGAAAAAGTCTCAGATTCTGAGACATTTTTCGTATAGAAAAAGTCTCAGATTCTGAGACATTTTTCGTATAGAAAAAGTCTTAGATTCTGAGACATTTTTCGTATAGAAAAAGTCTTAGATTCTGAGACATTTTTCGTATAGAAAAAGTCTTAGATTCTGAGACATTTTTCGTATAGAAAATGTCTTAGATTCTGAGACATTTTTCGTATAGAAAATGTCACAGATTCTGAGACATTTTTCCTATAGAAACAGTCTCAGATTCTGAGACATTTTTCCTATAGAAAAAGTCTCAGATTCTGAGACATTTTTCCTATAGAAAAAGTCTCAGATTCTGAGACATTTTTCCTATAGAAAAAGTCTCAGATTCTGAGACATTTTTCCTATAGAAAAAGTCTCAGATTCTGAGACATTTTTCCTATAGAAAAAGTCTCAGATTCTGAGACATTTTTCCTATAGAAAAAGTCTCAGATTCTGAGACATTTTTCCTATAGAAAAAGTCTCAGATTCTGAGACATTTTTCCTATAGAAAAAGTCTCAGATTACGATGAAACATTTTTCGTATAGAAGAAGTCTCAGATTCTGAGACATTTTTTGTATAGAAAGTCTTAGATTCTGAGAAATTTTTCATATAGAAAGTCTCGGATTCTGAGAACTTTTTCGTATAGAAAAGTCTTAGACTCCGAGATATTTTTTGTATAGAATTGGATTATTCTAGAATATAAAAATTCTTAAAAATTGACAGCATTTCTACAAGAATATGGCTTCCCATAGAAATTGCAAATTTCTTCAATACATATTGATTAATTTCTTACAATCTCTAAATTTCTTTCAAAAAAAATTTCTAAAATTTTTTGTTAGCATATTTTTATTTCTGTTATTCACATGACTTTTGGTGAACCTAAAATAATTATTATTGCATAAAAACTGCTATGAAAAGCAAAAAATTTAAAAAAAAAATCGGAAGAGTATTCCACGGCAGTAGCAGCTGTCACAAAAAAAGAAACCCAACTAAATAAAACTCCTCCACATACATTGAAATAAATATCCACAAGCAAAGAAAACCCAATAATAAACCAAATAATGATGATGATGATGATGACGATGATGAAGAAATTGAATTTATATAGAGAAAAAATATATTTTTTTTTTTGAGAATAAAAAAAAATAAGTACAAAGTGACTGAATGATTGCAAAAAATACAGGAGAATGAATTTCCATCGAAAGAAAAATAATATATTTATTCCAAAAATTTTTTTTATAAAAGTTAAAACAAAAAAATGCTAAACACAAAACGAAAACCTCTTCACTTCATTGACCTTCTCATTCTACTGCTAATTCTCTACTACAAACCTCTTGAAGTCCACATACACCGTGTTGCCGTACAGGGAATCTCATATTACTATCCATCTCTAAGAATTACGTATATAATTCTGCTCTCTGACTTGTTAAAAAAAAAATCTCATCAGATATTCACAACTACAATGCCAAATGCTGTCATTGTGGTTCGCGATTCTCATTGTGTTGAATTTCAGTGGAAATATCAGTACACTATGGGTCAATTTAGAATCTTGGTTAGTTAATTCAAATGAATAATAGTGATACAAAATCGAAATTTCAAATCGGAATGGGATGAAACCAAAAGCAGGCTTATTTTATAGTTCAGCGCTAGCAACTCCTCTTCATCCCTGCAACTCCGGCAAAAGTCATTCGACGGGACATTTAACCGCTCTGCGTGCTTCCCTATAAGACAGTGTCCGGTAATTATAGCAACCACCGTCGAAATCTCTCCTCTTGGAAGCGATATCAGCTCACTTGTGCGCCCCTGATTAAGAGAAGGCCAAATCAGTCGTGTTGTCTTACACGTCCATCCATTTGCCCATCTTTGATTAGTAGGGATGAGATTTTCATGCACTAAAAAATCGAAAATATGCGCTTAAAATATGCGCTAAAAAATCCAAAATATGCACTAAAAAACCTAAAAATATGCACTAAAAAATAAAATGTGTGCAATAAAAATCTTGTTTTCATAGGAAAAACTTCTTAAAAAGCAAAAAATAACGCCGGGTTAAATAGTCATATTTAAAACTTTATATAAGCAAGAGTTTTTGAGAAATTAAGAATATCTATAAAAAAAATAAAAAGAAAAAAAGAATTTTTATTATTTTCAAAATAAATTTTTAAAATTTAAAATAGTTTTTGAAACAAATAAATTTCAATTTGTGTTTTTGCTAATTTATGCCAAAATATGCAAAAATATGCACTTAAAAGTTTGAAATATGCACAAAATATGCATTTAAAACCAAAATATGCAAAAATATGCATTTTCACCCAAATATGCAAAAACAAATCGACGCCATTTTAACGCAATTTTCTTGATTCGGAAAGATAATTGATCGATATCGTTTTTAGACTATCGACAAAAAACATGCATTTGCATGGAAATCTCAACCCTATTGATTAGTCTCCCTCACGGAACAAAGCCGTAGGTTTTGTTGCAAGTTTCTAGAGGCATACCAACAGATTCCAATTCGGTTGGAACCTGTAGGGTAGTTCCTAGTCTTGCAAGCTCATCGGCTTTGCAATTCCCTGGAATGTCTCTGTGCCCTGGGACCCATATGAGTCGTATGTTAAACTGCTTGGCCATCTCATTTAAAGACGTGCGGCAGTTAAGGGCAGATCTTGTTTTCAGAAACATTGAATACAGGGACTTGACCGCGGCTTGACTGTCAGAATATATGTTGACTGCGGTTGTAGACAAAACATTGCAGGGGGGGGGTTGGTGAGAGACGTTGGGGGCACCTTCTTATGACATAAGAATTTTGAATTTGCTTGAGAAAATTACAAAAAACCCTGCAAAAAAGGCGGTTTTTTTAGGTTGGTTTAGTTCTTCAAGGGGGAACTTTTTTCCCCCTAGTCAGATTTTGCTCATTTACGAACTTAACCTGCCTAGGAACATAAGACATATTTGTGCCAAATTTCGGGAGTCTAGCTCTTTTATTTTGGATTGCATCTTGTTAACTACAGACGGTCAGACGGACGGGCGGACATCGCTAGAATGACTTAGAATCGATCACTTATCATAAATATACATGTATACTTTATGGTGTCCTAGACCGATATTTTGATGCGTTACACATGGAATGACAAAGTGAGTATACCCCCATACTATGGTTGTAGGGTATAAAAAAAATTGAACGACCGAACTGAAAGATCAAAATGAAATAATGACCAATTGAGCAGAATGAACGTAAAGACCTAAAAGAGCGGAAATTAACGAACTAGATAAACCGCTCAGTTAAGTGAATGGTTCAACTGAACTAGTTCGTTCGTGAACGACACAACTCTAATTGCCAGCATCTCTGCCTGGTAAACACTGCAATAATCAGGCAATCTTTGATCAATCCAAGCTCTTCCGAATAGACTCCAAAGCCCACTTGCTCGTGCAGCCTCGATCCATCTGTGTAAAAATTTATGATGGCTCCATTTCCCGGAATGTTCCCCATCCAAGACTCCCTGGATGGTGGCGCTCAGAAAGGCTCATAGAGGGAGCACAGTCCACATTTTGTGGTATTGTTATCTTCTTCAAGATTGCTCTGTGGCCACAATCGCAGCTCCTCCACTGCAGCGTGCTATTAAGTCGAATTTCCGACGTAGCCGCATACTGCCTACCTAATATATCCAATGGTATCAGTCGCCACCAGACAATGATTCCATACACTCAAAAAAATAAGTTAGTAGATTTACTAATTTTTTTTTTGCTATCGCTAGTTAGCTAACTTTTAGCAAATTTTTAGTTGAGATTAGCATGTTAGCAAAAAATTCTTGTAAACTTCATTTAGCACATTAGCAATTTTAAACAAACTTTGAACTAATTTCTTTTGCTAAATTTGAAATTGAGTTGACTACATTTTTACAAGATTTTTTGCTAATATTAGCAAAATAAATGGTAAATTTTTTTTATTTTCAGAAAACTTAAAATGGCGCTATCTCGGAAACTTAGCCAGATAGAGCAAAATGGAGGCCATTTTTGGTTCTCGGGCTCTCCATAGTATTGCCGGTCCTCTTCACATGTGTGAACCCTAAATGGCCCTAACTTTGGATCCAAAAAAGTTAGCATTCCCGAAAATTTTAAAATGCGCACAAAAGCGTTTTTGTAGCTCTCAACACGTAGAACAAGACCGCAAAATAGTCAAAAGCTCTCCGAGTAATATTTTTGAAGTTATCGAGTTGTTTAATTCTCAAGACCCCAGTGGTCCCCTATAATCACGTATCTCAAAAACTAAGCAAGGTAGAGCGAAACGGACACAAATTTTGGATCAAAAACTATGACGATTGTTTAGGAACTCAACTAGGTCTAGGCCCATCGGGGTCTGGACCTATCGGGTCCGAACCCAATGGGGTCCTCAGATGTGTATAAACTAAGTTAAAAAAAAAAAATATTTAGTTAACTAATTATTGGCAAAACATTTTTGCTAACTTTAGCAAAAAAATTGTGGGTTCAAAATCAGCAACTTTTCTTGTAGGTTTACAAGCTTTTTTTGCTAACATTACAGTTTTTTTTTTTTGAGTGTACAGCAGAATTGGACGCACCACTGCTGTATAGATCCAATGAACGACTTGAGGGCTAAAACCCCATCGTTTTCCAATGGCCCTTTTATCAACTTCCTATCTAGAAATACTCCAAGATACTTGGCTCCATCTGAGAAGGTGATTTCAGTGCCGTCCAGAGAAATATAATCAAAAGCAGCGAAAGCCTAAACTCTTAATTAAGCTGTTTGGAAAAAACTGATACCATATTTTGAGGGTCCCACTGCTTTTCTGAATATTTGGAGGCCCATAAAAAGGAATAGGTCACCAAACTGGACAATCCGAGTAGAGGGTTTTACTACCTCTTGGTAGTAGAATCGAACATATACAGACAAGTTCGTGGTATCTTAACGGACCTAGGACTCGAAGAAAGTTTATGATCCAGTATCAATCAAGAAAAAAAAATCTAAAAAATTGATGGCCCATTGTGCCACAAAAGAAATATAAAAACAAAACAACAAAAAATCTACACCAAACAAACATTCCAAACATAATTTTTTTTTTTTTTTTTTCAGTTTGTAATATTATCTCTTTACGGGAGTAAAGAAACATTTATGATTCACATACTCGTACATGGAATTATAAGTCAACAAACAGTAATAGTCAGTCATATTCGTCGTTGTCGTAGTAGTAGAAGTTGTAGAAATGGAATGGTTGGTAATGCCATGGTTAAAGATGTTTGTATATATTGAGAATGAAACTATGTTTTTGCAGACATTGCTACGACCAAAAAACCAACAACCACATTCCACACAATAACTTTCCGAGTTATCATCTTCCCATCATCCCACCCACCATCATCACCCCATTGTGGTAGTGTGTTGTAGTCATCAACACCAAACACCATTTAATACTCATACTCAATATTGTGTACAAAGTCTCATCATTTTTATTATTTTTTTTTTCTATTTTCCTTCTCTAGACATTAGTCGGTGGAGGTCAAGGAGGTGGATAATTGAAAAAATAAAAAAAAATGTTAAGAAAAAAATTTTTGCTGCCAAAATTTTAAAAATGGAGCGCGCTGCTGCTGAGCTGCGCGTCATGAATGAAAAGAAAAAAATGAGCGAAACTGGGAGAAAAAAAATTAAAAAAGTTTTTTGTTTGAGAAAAAAAAATGGGGTAAAACTTTTTTTTTTTTTGTTTTTCATGCAACAAAAACAGCAAAACCAACAAGAGCAAGAACATCAAGCAACGTTAAGGATGACTCTACGTTTAACGACATTATTATGTTGTCGTGGCACAAAAACACAGACATACTTATGGAAAGGCACACACACACACTCAAACACAGCTGGCGTATACAGGACGTACATTATACTTTACACACACACATACTCAACTTAAGGAAGTTTACTCGCTTCGTTTGGTCACTACTGCTCAATATTCAAATAAATACAGAAACAAAAAATGTTTTAAGTAAAATAAAGTGCCAACAGTGGGCAAAAAAAGAAATGACATAATGACATAAAAAAAAAATTTATCTATTTTGTACTGCACTAAAAGAAGTCTTTCATCATATTGATGAAACAATTTCATCATATTGATAAAACAATTTCATCATATTGATGAAACACTTTCATCATATTGATGAAACAGTTTCATCATATTGATGAAACACTTTCATCATCAGCTGCAATCAATTTTGAAGATATATTTCGTCAAATAAACGAAGTTTTTCATCATTATGATCTTTTGTCGTATCCAATAAAAGATCATAATGATGAAAAACTTGACATATATGTCAACCAGCAGACGAATTAAAGCATTATTTATATTAAGGTTATGTGGAATGCACCAAAATTTTCGAGGTGCCTTACATTTTCTTTCATAACTTTTAAACCGATATCGCTCAAATGCAATAAATACCAACTTCTCGAAGCAACAAGTAAAAATATCTTACGGCCTCATTTTGTAAAACGCAACGCGCCTCGTTGTCAAAATTTCAATACAATTTGTTATTGTAACAAAAACAAATTACACAGAAATTTTGACAACGCGGGGCGTTGCGTTTTACAAAATTAGGGGTTTAGAATCCATCACTGTTCAATAATATATGTAAATACTTATTAGGGTCCCAGTCTGGGAGTTCCAGACCGATATTTTGACTTGTTACAAACTAGAATAATTATAATCGAACAAAAATATTTTTTATTAAAATGTCATTTGTAAAAAAACGAGTACATTTTAAAGAACATGTACTTTTAAAACAACATGTACTTTTTAAAGAAAATGTACTTTTTAAAGAAAATGTACTTTTTTAAGAAAATGTACTTCTTAAAGAAAATGTACATTTTTAAAGAAAAGGTACATTTTAAAGGAAATGCACTTTTCAAGAAAATATACTTTTTAAAGAAAATATACTTTTTAAAGAAAATATACTTTTTAAAGAAAATGTGTTTTTCAAAGAAAATGTACTTTTTAAAGAAAATGTACCTTTTTAAGAAAATGTACTTCTTAAAGGAAGTGTACTTTTTAAAGAAAATATACTTTTTAAAGAAAATATACTTTTTAAAGAAAATGTGTTTTTCAAAGAAAATGTACTTTTTAAAGAAAATGTACCTTTTTAAGAAAATGTACTTCTTAAAGGAAGTGTACTTTTTAAAGAAAATATACTTTTTAAAGAAAATGTACTTTTTAAAGAAAATGTACTTTTTTAAGAAAATTTACTTTTTAAAGAAAATGTACTGTTTAAAGAAAATGTACTTTTTAAAGAAAATGTACTTTTTAAAGAAAATGTACTTTTTAAAGAAAATGTACTTTTTAAAGAAAATGTACCTTTTTAAGAAAATGTACTTCTTAAAGGAAGTGTACTTTTTAAAGAAAATATACTTTTTAAAGAAAATGTACTTTTTAAAGAAAATGTACTTTTTTAAGAAAATTTACTTTTTAAAGAAAATGTACTGTTTAAAGAAAATGTACTTTTTAAAGAAAATGTACTTTTTAAAGAAAATGTACTTTTTAAAGAAAATGTACTTTTTAAAGAAAACGTACTTTTTAAAGAAAATGTACTTTTTAAAGAAAATGTGCTATTCAAAGAAAATGTACTTTTTAAAGAAAATATACTTTTTAACGAAAATGTACTTTTTAAAGAAAATGTACTTTTTAAACAAAATGTACTTTTTAAAGAAAATGTACTTTTTAAAGAAAATGTACCTTTTAAATGAAAATGTACTTTTTTAAAGAAAATTTAATTTTTAAAGAAAATTTACTTTTTAAAGAAAATGTACTTTTAAAAGAAAATGTACTTTTAAAAGAAAATGCACTTTTTTAAGAAAATGTGTTTTTTAAAGAAAATATAATTTTTAAAGAAAATGTACTTTTTAAAGAAAATGTACTTTTTAAAGCAAATGTGTTTTTTAAAGAAAATATAATTTTTAAAGAAAATGTACTTTTTAAAGAAAATGTACTTTTTAAAGCAAATGTACTTTTTAAAGAAAATTTACTTTTTAAGAAAATTTACTTTTTACAGAAAATGTACATTTTAAAGAAAATGTACTTTTTAAAGAAAATGTACTTTTAAAAGAAAATTTACATTTTAAAGAAAATGTACTTTTTAAAGAAAATATACTTTTTAAAGAAAATGTACTTTTTTAAGAAAATTAACTTTTAAACAAAATGTACTTTTTAAAGAAAATGTACTTTTTGAAGAAAATGTAATTTTTAAAGAAAATGTACTTTTTAAAGAAAATTTACTTTTTAAAGAAAATGTACTTTTTAAAGAAAATGTACTTTTAAAAGAAAATGTACTTTTTAAAGAAAATGCACTTTTTTAAGAAAATGTGTTTTTTAAAGAAAATGTACTTTTTAAAGAAAATGTACTTTTTAAAGAAAATGTACTTTTTAAAGAAAATGTACTTTTTAAAGAAAATGTACTTTTTAAAGAAAATGTACTTTTTAAAGAAAATGTAATTTAAAAGAAAATTTACTTTTTGAAGTAATGCTTTTTATTAACAAATTATTCTTTTTAAAGAAAATGTCCTTTTTTTAAAACGTGTACATTTTAAAGAAAATGTTCCTTTTAAAGAAAATGTACTTTTAAAGAAAATGTACTTTTAAAGAAAATGTACTTTTAAAGAAAATGTACTTTTTAAAGAAAATGTACTTTATAAAGAAAATGTCCTTTTTTAAGAAAATGTACTTTTTAATATATATATATGTATATTTTAAGGAAAATGAACTTTTTAAAGAAAATGTACCTTTTAAATGAAAATATACTTTTTTAAAGAAAATTAAATTTTTAAAGAAAATCTACTTTTTTAAGAAATGAACTTTTTAAAGAAAATGCACTTTTTTAAGAAAATGCACTTTTTTAAGAAAATGTGCTTTTTAAAGAACATATACTTTTAAAACAACATGTACTTTTTAAAGAAAATGTACTTTTTAAAGAAAATGTACTTCTTAAAGAAAATGTACTTTTTAAAGAAAATGTACTTTTTAAAGAAAATGTACTTTTTAAAGAAAATGTACTTTTTAAAGAAAATGTACTTTTTAAAGAAAATTTACTTTTTAAAGAAAATGTACTTTTTAAAGAAAATATACTTTTTAAAGAAATGTACTTTTTAAAGAAAATGTACTTTTTAAAGAAAATGTACTTCTTAAAGAAAATGTACTTTTTAAAGAAAATGTACTTTTTAAAGAAAATGTACTTTTTAAAGAAAATGTACTTTTTAAAGAAAATGTACTTTTTAAAGAAAATGTACTTTTTAAAGAAAATGTACTTTTTAAAGAAAATATACTTTTTAAAGAAATGTACTTTTTAAAGAAAATGTACTTTATAAGAAAATTTACTTTTTAAAGAAAATGTACTTTTTAAAGAAAATGTACTTTTTAAAGAAAATGTACTTTTTAAAGAAAATGTACTTTTTAAAGAAAATGTACTTTTTAAAGAAAATTTACATTTTAAAGAAAATGTATTTTATTAAAGAAAATGTACTTTTTAAAGAAAATATACTTTTTAAGGAAATGTACTTTTTAAAGAAAATGTACTTTATAAGAAAATTTACTTTTTAAAGAAAAGGTTCATTTTAAAGGCAATGCACTTTTTAAAGAAAATGTACTTTTTAAAGAAAATGTACTTTTTAAACAAAATGTACTTTTTAAAGAAAATGTACTTTTTAAAGAAAATGTGCTTTTCAAAGAAAATGTACTTTTTAAAGAAAATATACTTTTTAAAGAAAATGTGCTTTTAAAAGAAAATGTACTTTTTAAAGAAAATGCACTTTTTTAAGAAAATGTGTTTTTTAAAGAAAATGTGTTTTTTAAAGAAAATGTACTTTTTAAAGAAAATGTACTTTTTAAAGAAAATGCACTTTTTAAAGAAAATGCACTTTTTAAAGAAAATGTAATTTTATAAGGGAAGGTAGTTTTTAAAGAATATATGCTTTTTACAGAAAATGTACAACGAATATTCAAAAAAAAAAAACAAAAAAACTTTTGCAAATAATGACCGAAGTCATTCGTCACTGAAGACGAGTGTGGTCAAATTTACGACGGGCGATGCAAAGGCCGATTTGCTTTAAAAAAATTATCGTAATTTATTAATAAAATAAATTACTTTTCCTGGATTTTAAGAACAAAAACTAATAAAAACCAAAAAAATATATATATAAAATCCAATCCTAAAATTATTAAGACTTTTTATTATAAAATTTTAAAAAGTTTAAAGTTATGAGTGATATGTAGGGATGAGATTTCCATGCAAATGCATGTTTTTTGTAGATAGCCTAAAAAAGGTATTGACCAATTATCTTTCTGAATCAAGAAATTTCCGTTAAAATGGCATCGATTTGTTATTGCATATTTTGGTAAAAATGCATATTTTGATTTTAAATGCATATTTTGATTTTAAATGCATATTTTGATTTTAAATGCATATTTTGATTTTAAATGCATATTTTGATTTTAAATGCATATTTTGATTTTAAATGCATATTTTGTGCAAATTTGTAACTTTTAAGTGCATATTTTTGAATATTTTGACATAAATTAGCAAAAACAAAAATTGAAATTTATTTTTTTCAAAAACTATTTTAAATTTTAAAAATTTATTTTGAAAATAAAAAAAAAATGTTTTTTGTTTAATTTTTTTTATAGATTTTCTTTAGTATCTAAAAAAAATCTTGCGGTTTTAAATGTTACTATTTAAAGCCGACGTTATTTTTTGCTTTTTAATAAGTTTTTCTTATGAATTTTTTTGTGCACATTTTATTTTTTAGTGCATATTTTAAGGGTTTTTATTGCATATTTTGAATTTTTTAGCGCATATTTTAAGCGCATATTTTCGATTTTTTAGTGCATGAAAATCTCATTCCTAGTGATATGTATAAATTAACCTTGGACTTGGGCCAAAATTATGTCGAAGACCGAATCGGACTATTCGGCCGGACACTAAATTTTATAATTTTTTTTTTTTGCATATTAAAACTTTTAAATTTTTGTAAAAAGTTTAATGGAAAATCAGAACAAATCAAATTTTAAATTTATCTCTGTAAAAAATGTAAAAAAAGTTTCGGTTCGGTTATAATTATATAATTTTTGGCAGAAACCCAATATTCGGTAGGACTCTAAAAGTTCGCGTTGAACAACATTTTTATAATTTAAAATGTATTGCAAGAAAAAACATATTTTTTTGAAAATACAGTTTAATACAAGTCGTTTATTACTTTAACTATGTACTTTATTACATGACGTTAAAAAAATACCATTTAAATTCAAAATAACGTTCTAAAAATTTAACGTTATAAAGGAGTTGAGGTGGTTTGTAAAATTCACCTCAAATTATGGTTAGCAAAGACAACAACCATTTGAAAATTTTCTTAAACAAAGTGGTGTGTTATTGAGTTAATGGTTGTTGTTTGTACTATCCTCATTGTTCGAAAAAAATAGAATCCACAAAAACAATAGGGTACGTTAATTTTAAATCAATTCGAATTGCTTACAATAAGAAAATACATGTAACATTTTTGTTCGCCTGTAATATTCGTGCTACGGAAACAATACAAATTTAGGTCATTAACAGTTTTGGAAAAATTTTAAAATTTCTGTTTAGTTTCCTTATTTTAGTAAAAATTCCAAATCTATGAGAATTCAAAAATTTATATTTAAAAATTTATATTTAAAAATTTATATTTAAAAATTTATATTGAATTAATTAATTTCAATGGAATTTCTAAATTTTTAACTGGAATTTTTAATTTTTAGTAAAAATTCAAAACTTTTAGTCAATATTAAAAAATCGCGTGAAAAAATGGAAAAGATCTTATTTGATCTGTTTATATCTATACCCAAAAAAGCGTGGGTATTCAATACTAAAAATTTAACTAATTTGAGTCCAAAAGGACCTAGTGCAGGAATTGGTAACCAATACTAAAATTGTTTACAAATATTCAAAACCAGTAAAAATTACTAATTTTAGTACTTTGAAGATACTAAAATTAATAACATATTAGTAGATTTGGGTACAAAATCACTTACTAAAACTTTTACTGTAGAATTATTTTGAGTGTATTCATATATGATCATTTCTGACTAGATATAATTATATCTGAAATGACCAAAATCCATATCTAATTATATCTCGGATTTGGTCAAAATTGGCACAAATTTGACATTTTATTATATCTGATCAGATACAATTATATACAATCAGATGCAATTATACAGGGTGATTCAGTCACGACCCGCCGAATTTTACCAGCGTATTCCTTGGATCATTTCATGAAAATATGTCCATTACATACAGTGTTGCCAATTTAGCCATTTTCCGGCTAAATTTAGCTCCTTTTGAACTCGTTTAGCCGGAGAAAAAGGCATTTAGCTCTTAGCCGTTTTTTTAGCCATTTTCGAGACTATTTTAGCAGTTTTTTAGCCATTTTTGAGTTTTCGGTTAAAAAGTAATTTTTAGTGTTTTTATACTTAAATAGAGAATTTATTGGTTTTTAAGTTTGTACAGATCGATCACAGACTAATACTATTTGTTATAAAGGTTTAAGTTTAAAAATGTAGGAGAAAATTAAATTTCTAAAAATTATAGACATTTCTGAAATTGTCATTCCGGTTTCAAGCATTTTAGTTATGTGTTATCATCAGAAGGATTGTAAATGTTGGTTTATTTTGTTAGTAGGTAATGGTTTTCATATATTTAATTTTTATTAACACTAGTCTGGAATAAAATCACGTATATTTTTGTCATATTCATACCATAAACATTATACTAAATTTTAGACGATCAAGTGATGCCCGTTTCTCTGTCTTTTAAAAATACGCTAACGTTCAAAACTGAACTTGAAGGCTGATTGCTGAATCTTGGCATATATATTTTGAAATTCATCTGATCAGGTTTCAGCGAAAACGGTCCCACGGGTAAAAAGTGTCACCTCGAATTCACGTGTTGAAAAAGCTTTTTTAAGCCAAAATAACTTAAAAAGATTTTTTACTTAAATACATTTTTTGCAGTCAAAATTTTTATATATATTTTTATAAAAAAATTTAATATAAAATATTAAAATCATTAAAAAAGTGCTTTGAACTCTCTTCATTTTATCTAAAATATGTCAAAACAGTAACAAAAAATCTCCTTATTTTAATATATGTATTTTGAACCGATTTTGGTTCAAATATGAATTTACCTTAGTTTTTCTTAAAAAGTAAAATATATATTTTAGCCGTTTTTTAGCCATTTTTTAGCCGTTTTTTAGCCGTTTTTTCAAAAGGATTTAGCCGTTTTTGATTACAAAGTTCTGGCAACACTGATTACATACCATCCCCGAAAATGCAAGTGTGCGAAATGGCAGCGGTTTGAAAATTTTCGGATTGGTGGTCGGAGGGTAGTAGGGTAAAATTGATAACTTCTGAACCAAGGTCCCGATTATTTTGTTTTTGGGGTTGTTGGAAAGTTTTTTGGGAGATCTTTCAGAATCAATAACAAAAAAAAAATAAAAAACAAGTAGAAAAGTTAAATTCGCTTTGCCGAATCTATGAATACCCTCCACAATGCATTTTTTTAAAGGGTAGTACATTTTTTAACGTGAAAAAGTTAACAATTTTGATTAAAAATATTTCATTATTTATTTTTGATTATTTATTTATATTTTTTAATTAATTGTAACGTGCTGTCCAGTTTTTTATAATTTATAAGTGATTAAGTGATGTAATTAAAGGAAATCGTAAGTTGAAAAACACTGTCTCTGATATCCCATAACATTATTTGTAATTCTTGAAAAAAAATTTTTTATTTGTTAGAATTTAATAAAAATCTCCTGATGATGTTGGAATAAAGCCAACGAAACGTTGTGGAAAATGATTAAATAAATTGGTTTTATTTACATCAAATAATTAATCCCTGACCATTAATAGCCCGTGAGAAAAGTCTCAAATTTAAATAGAAATATTTTATTTTGAGTAAAAAACTTTTTTTTGTCATTTAAAAAAAAATAAAAATTACTAATTTTTTTTTGAGTGTAAAATTTTTTTTAGTGTAATGTTTTTTTTACTGTAAAAATATTTCTGAGTGAATACACGTACGTATGTACACAAAATATTGTCATTTTTGTAAAAAAAAAACAAAATTTTTTTTGTGTAAATTTTTTTTTTTGAGTGTAAAATTTTTTTTGAGTGTAAAATTTTTTTCGAGTGTTATTTTTAAGTTACCAATGCTTTTAAAACTAAACAAGTTTAAAAAGCATTGCTTAAAAATTAAACAAGTTTAAAAAGCATTGTTTAGTTAATACCAATGCTTTTAAAACTTGTTAAAAACACGTGGCATTTTAGATGAAGCTAATCTGAAATTCAGGGTTTTGCTTATAACTTTTGAACCACTGGACCGATTGAGCTGAAATTTAATACCAAATAGACCCGGGGAATGGCAAAGGTACATGCCAAGCTTCAGTAGTCTCACTGGACCGATTGAGCTGAAATTTAATACCAAATAGACCCGGGGAATGGCAAAGGTACATGCCAAGCTTCAGTAGTCTCGTTGTTGTTTTTCGGAAGTTATCGTGTTTTTTATCTCGTAAATTCGCGAAACACCCTTGCCGAAATTTACTCTTTTGCTCATAACTTTTGAACCACTGGACCGATTTGGCTGGATTGCAATACCAACCTGACCAGGTAAATAACAAACATATATGCCAAATTTCAGTAGCCTCTGTAAAGTCTTTCAAAAGTTAGCGTGTTTTCTACGGACAGACAGACAGACAGACGGACGGACGGACATCGCTAGATCGACTTAAAATCGATCGAGGATCATAAATATATATACCCGTGAAAAAAAATTGATATGGTTCCAGATATAAATTTATCTCACTCCATATCTGAGACTTAAGATCAAATTAGATATATTAGATCCGAGAAATGGGGACAAATCTCGGATCAAAACTGATATAATTAGATCCAAAACTGATATAATTAGATCTGAAACTATCATATCTGATATATGCAATTAATCTAAAATTCTACTTTTAATTTACTATATAATTTATATAAATTGATAAAATCTAAAATTTTATCAAGCTAAGCCTGAAAATTGATAAAAATGATAACATATTTTAGATTTTTTTTAATTTAATTTTTATTTATAAAAAACAAAAAAACCTACTTAAGTATAAGTTTAAACTGGAAATGTAGGAGCATGTCACAGACTCAATTCCGTTCGGAAGTGAACCATGTAATTTACTCGAAAAACGCAAAACGAATATTTTTTTATCTTAATGAAATCACTTTCAAAAATCAAGTCGAATCGAATTGCATAAAAGTGTTTTCATTCCGAATATTTCTTTCTTTATTAGTTTTTAAGGAAAACTTTGAAACCACTTCCGAACAGAATTGGCTATGTGACAGGCCCCGTAATTTGTTGGCAAAAATAAGGATGTGCTTTTGTTACATTTTTCTGTATTTATGAAAACCGATTTAAACATGAACTAAATAAACACAAAATCACAAGAGCAGTTCAAAATTGGTACGCATGTAAAAGCGTTTACAAGTAAAGACTTATTCTTCATCTAGGAACCACTAACGTGAGACGTTTTTCCATCCCTTCCCAAGTAATTTTTTGATATTTTGGAATGTTAATAAAATACGCTCCATCAATGTTGTAGGAGGATTCGGTTTGGGATGGTAGATGTTCCATTACTATCTACATATGTTTGACTTCCTTGGTTGCGAAGGAGAATATTTCTTCTTCAAAAATGATGTACTTTGGCACATGTGTCCAGACACATATTGTAGTTTATTTTGCAAATTTGTTTGTTATATTATTGCCGCGAACTATAAATGTATAAACTAACACAATAAAATATAAAATTTATAAATTTTCTATATTTTTATTTAATAATTTTTCTATATTTTTTATTTTGAAAGATATTTCAAGTTCAAAAAAAATCATGAATTTTGTTTTGAATAAAAATTTTGATTGAAAATTGAAAAAATAATAAAATCACCAAAAAAGATAAATTTAAAAATGCAAAAATGTGAAATAATAAATATTTTTTTTTATTAGGGATGTTCATTGCATTAGCATACAAAAAAAAAATCGGAAAAAGATTAAACGAATTTTAATTTGAATACAGATCTGGTTATATCTCGTATATATAATAGATATAATTGAACATTATCTATAACGTACCCATATATAATACAAGATATAGTTAGATATGGAGGTAGATATATAATATCTTGTTATGTATAATTATATCTACCATCATATATACCGAGATATAATCACATCTTATTAGATCTGATTATATCTAATCCTTTTTACACGGGTACTTTATGGGGTCCTAGGCCAATATTTCGAGGTGTTACAAACGGAATGACAAACTTATATATACCCTCTATCACTAGAGTGGAGGGTATAAAAAGTGGAATCGTCAAGATACAGAGCTTTTAAAAATAAAATTTGAACAAAACGACATTAGAATTTGTACAAAACCTCAATTTGCCCAGCCAGATGGCAGGTAACTTATGTTTTTTCTCCCCTTGAAAGATAGCCCTACCTCTTACCTTTCCAAAATGCCTTAAATGAAGCCCATAGGTCATTCTGTTCTAAAGTTATGACCAATTGACTGAAATGAAAACATTTTTTTTTTGGGTTTGGAGGCAAAATAACAGCACACATTTACTTATTTTTGTAAATTAACAAGTTTAAGATCTTATTTTATAACAAATTTTGGCCGTCAAATGGTCATAACTTTGGAATGGTAAGACCTATGGGCTTCTTCTAGGGCATTTTGGAAAGGTAAGAGGTAGGGCTATCTTTCAAGGAAAAAAAAAACATTAGTTACCTGCCATCTGGCTAAGAAAATTGAGGTTATGTGCAAAATCTTATGTCTTTTTTTTCAAATTTTATTTTTAAAAACTCTGTATCTCGACAATCTCACTTTTTTTTAAATTTTTTTTGTTATTGATTCTGAAAGGTCTTCCAAAAAATTTTTCAACAAACCCAAAAACAAAAAAATCGGGCACTTGGTTCAGAAGTTATCAATTTTACCCTACTACCCTCCGATCAACAATCCGAAAATTTTCAAACCGCTGCCATTTCGCACATTTGCATTATCGGGAATGGTCGTAATAGACATATTTTCTTGAAATGAGCCAAGGAATACGCTGGTAAAATTCGGCGGGTCGTGACTGAATCACCCTGTATATTATCAGATCAAAGCAGATCAGATAAAATCAAATCGATTTTTACATGGGAAATTCAAAAAATTTTATTCAAAATTCAAAATTTAATTTTAAACTGCATATGATTGACAATTATAAAGACGTAAGAAAAATTAATAAATTTCTCTAAAACATTTAATAAATTTTACAAAAATTACACTGAATTTATTTAAAAACCAGAACTTTTCGTGTAAATGCAAAAAATGTCAGTGGAGATTAAAAAATTATATCGGTGGAAGTTTAAATTTTTAAAAATTTAAAACGTAAAGTAGATATACAGAAGATCAAAAAAAATCGTAAAAATTCAAAAATTTCGTAAAAATTCAAAAACTTACAATGAAGGTGAGATTAAAAAATTATATCGGTGGAAGTTTAAATTTTTAAAAATTTAAAACGTTAAGTAGATATACAGAAAACCAAAAAAAAAATCGTAAAAATTCAAAAATTTCGTAAAAATTCAGAAACTTTCAAGGAAGGTCTTTCACAGGGCACCCACCGATTGTCCTGAAACTTACATATAGGAAAGATGGGAGCAAAATAAGGGATTCCTGTTTTTTTAATTCTTATTTTTCTCCCCTCATTCCCATATGCAAGTTTGAGGATAATCAGTAGATGCCCTCTAAAAGACCTTCTTTGTAAGTCGAATTTTACTTTTTTACTTGTTTGATACGGTACGGTCAATTGCATAAATATTACTCATTCGCAACGTTAAATCAAGAAAATACAAGCAAATTACAAAATTGTTATGAAATTTAAAGTTCAAATGCGATTTTATCGAAAAAAAACGAAGAACGTGTTTCTGAATTTTTTTGTGTGGATGGACAAACATCTAAACTTTAAACAAAAAATTAAAAAAGAAAAAAAAAGTGGCATGTTTTTTAATAAATTGACATTTTTAAAAAATGGAAAATTTCAGAACGGGTTCTGAAAATTTTCCAAAAAAAAAAATTTTAATCGATAGCCCATACAAAACTATATAAGAATGTAAATTTTTAAGATTGTGGTGCATTCCGTTTTAATGTGATAAATATTTAATTAAGGAAACTCGCCACAAATTTTACCATTTTTCCAATATTTGACAACGCCTCCTAAGCCAAGTTTTTGAAAAACCAAAAACGCAATTTTCTAAGTTCCATACAGGGCTATCCATACAACCTATTCAGAAGTTTACGGTACACGTGTTTTTTTTTTCGCTGGACATTTGGTGTAGAATGTCTCATATGTGACTTATATGCTCATGTAACGCTAACATTCCATGTAGTCCTTTTTAGGATTGCAAAAATTTTTTTTTAAATTTCTTCGGAGGTTTCAAACACATTTGATAAGTTAGCATTCCCTTTTAATCGTCGTAGGATGCTGCAATTTGGCTTTCATTTTTTAAGGTACGTTGACCCGCAGCATAGCAAAACGAGTTTTGTGCCACCCTAATAACCCCTCTAGGTATACTTTTACTAAATACAATTAAAAATTCAAAAATTAAGTTTTTGAAAAGCATGAAAATGTTTGCATATGTTCGTTCAATTATAATTAATGCATAGCATCCATAATCACATCTCACACATCCACAAAAAAACCGCTGAAATTATTAAAGATGCATTTATATAATACATTTATTTATATTTTACATTCATTTAATATTTTTCAAAATGAAATATGCAAATTTCATAAAATTATTTTGTATGCAATTGTGGTTCGTTCGGTGGTACAATAAATAAAATCGATGACATAAACTAAAAACAAACAGCAGCAACAAAAAAATCAATCAATTGCAAACAATAATATGACAGTAATTACAACAACAAAAATTTTAAAATGTGGAAAGGGGGAAAAAAGTAGATTGCGGTCACTTTTAATTGTATGCAATATTTAATATTTTCATTTTTTGCAGTTGACAGAACATTTTTGTATGGTTTTTTTAACAAATGAAATTGAAATCCATTTTTTTGTATTGTAATGTTAATTAAAAAAATTTATTAATTAAAATACTTTCATTCTATAAAGGAAGTCATGGAAGGGTAAACATTTTAAAGGATCAATTGAAGTATTAATTGATTTTTAGAAGAAAATCTAAATTAAGGTTTTGCAAAAAGATTTGCAAATACATATTTGAATTACAAGTTAAATGTTCAAAATTACTAATGGAATTTTAGAATAATAGGTGAAATCTTCAAGTTACAAGGAATCTTTGAATTTCAATTCAATTATTTCATTAAAAATTCAAATGTTTTATTAAAAATTTAAATTTTGTATTAAAAATTCAAATATTTCAATAAAAATGAAAAAAAAAAATTTTAAAATGTAAACATTTCATTGAAAATTTAAAAATTTCATTAAAAGATTTTATTGTAAATTTAAAAAATTTTATTAAAAATTCCATAACTTCATTTACAGTTTAAAAATTTCTATAGAATTTAAAAATAACATTAAAATTAAAAAAATTAAATTCATTAAAGAATTTCATTAAAATATGAAGAATTTCCAAAAAAATCTAAACAAAAATCGTTAAAAATTTAAAATTTTCGTTAAAAATTTAAAAATTTCGTTATAATTTAAAAATTTCGTTAAAAATTTCGCTAAAAATTTAAAAATTTTCGTTAAAAATTGAAAAATTTCGTTCAAAATTGAAAAATTTCGTTAAAAATTGAAAAATTTGTTTAAAAATTGAAAAATTTCGTTAAAAATAGAAAAATTTCGTTAAAAATTGAAAAATTTCGTTAAAAAAAAAACATTTCATTGAAAATGTAAACATTTCATTGAAAATGTAAACATTTCATTGAAAATTTAAAAATTTCGTTGAAAATTTAAAAATTTTGTTGAAAATTTAAAAATTTCGTTGAAAATTTGATTTTATTGAAAATTCAACTTCATTGTAAATTTAAAAATTTTATTAAAAATTCCATAACTTCATTTACAGTTCAAAAATGTCTATAGAATTTAAAAATAACAATAAAAATTCAAAAATTTAAATTCATTAAAGAATTTTATTAAAATATGAATAACTTCCATAAAAATAAAAAAAAAAATCTTAAAAATTGAAAATTTTCATTAAACATTGAAAAATTTCGTTAAACATTGAATAATTACGTTAAAAACTGAAAAATTTCGTTAAAAATAGAAAAATTTCGATAAAAATTGAAAAATTTCATTAAAAATTGAAAAATTTTGTTTAAAATTGAAGAATTTCGTTAAAAAGTTAAAAATTTCGTTAAAAATTGAAAATTTTCATTAAAAGTTAAAGAATTTCATTAGAAATTTACGAATTTGATTAAAAATTGAAGAATTTTATTAAAAATTTATGAGTTATAAAAAGAACTTATTAAAAATTGAAAAATTTCATTGAAAATTAAAAAAAAATATTTAAAATTCAAATATTTCATTAAAAGTTAAAAAATTTCATAAAAAGTTCAAAATATTCATTAAAAGTTAAAAAATTTTATTAAAAATTCTAAAATTTCATTAAAAATTCAAATATTTCATTTAAAATTCGAATAATTCATTAAAAATTCAAATATTTCATTAAAAATTTAAATATTTCATTTAAAATTCAAGTATTTCATTTAAAATTCAAATATTTTATTAAAAATTCAAATATTTTATTAAAAATTCAAATATTTTATTAAAAATTAAATATTTCATTAAAATTTCAAATATTTCATTTAAAATATAAATATTTCCCCGAGTAAAAATTTTTATATGATGCAATATATAATGATATATGACACAATATATATAAATACGCAATTTGATCCGAATAATGGTGGATGTTTTTGCATTAAAAAAGATCTACTTGTATAAAATATGATTTGATTTCATCCGAGTTTTGACCAGACATTGCCATATATTGATGGATCTAATTAGATCTAATTGCACAAAAACATATAAAATCCTGGTGTTTTTTGGTTTGGGTTGAGATACACCACAGGTCAACGATACATTCACCAAACATATAATTTTCAAAAACAAAAAAAATGTTTGGGTACGCTTCGAACCAGATAGGTGATATACATAACCCTAACAAGAAATGTTTAGAAACATTTTAAAAAGTTTCTTATACTTTGCCTAAAAAACTTAGAAAATTTTTGGTTAATTGTAAACATATATAGGTTTATATGGAACAGCATAAGCTATATATAATTTTAAGTTAAATTATACAGAAAAAGAAATTTTGTATTGCCCCTCATATAATTTTATATAATTATATCAACCGTACACCTTTTAATCCGAATCATGATTAAATTATATATTACTACATATGACTGCATTAAAAAAATTTAGAAAATATCTCGGGGATGTATAATCATATATAATTTATTATGTTTGTATCAAGTTATATATTGTAATATATGTTTATTTTTACTCGGGTCATTAAAAATTCAAATATTTCATTTAAAATTCAAATATTTCATTAAAAATTCAAATATTTCATTTAAAATTTAAGTATTTCATTTAAGATTCAAATATTTAATTTAAAATTCAAATATTTCATTAAAAATTCAAATATTTCATTTAAAATTCAAATATTTCATTAAAAATTCAAATATTTCATTTAAAATTCAAGTATTTCATTTAAAATTCAAATATTTTATTAAAAATTAAAATATTTCATTAAAAATTCAAATATTTCATTAAAAATTCAAATATTTCATTAAAAATTCAAATATTTCATTAAAAATTCAAATATTTCATTAAAAATTCAAATCTTTCATTAAAAATTCAAGTATTTCATTTAAAATTCAAATATTTCATTTAAAATTCAAATATTTTATTAAAAATTCAAATATTTTATTAAAAATTTAAATATTTCATTTAAAATTCAAGTATTTCATTTAAAATTCAAATATTTCATTTAAAATTCAAATATTTCATTTAAAATTCAAATATTTAATTTAAAATTCAAATATTTTATTAAAAATTAAATGTTTCATTAAAAATTCAAATATGTCATTAAAAATTCAAATATTTCATTAAAAATTCAAATATTTCATTAAAAACTCAAATATTTCATTAAAAATTCAAACATTTCATTAAAAATTCAAATATTTCTTTAAAAATTCAAATATTTCTTTAAAAATTCAAATATTTCATTAAAAATTCAAATATTTCTTTAAAAATTTAAATATTTCATTAAAAATTCAAATATTTCATTAAAAATTCAAATATTTCATTAAAAATTCATTAAAAATTCAAATATTTCATTAAAAATTCAAATATTTCATTAAAAATTAAAAAATTTCATTAAAAATGTAAACATTTCATTGAAAATTTTATTGAAAATTCAAAGACTTCATTGTAATTTTCTAAATTTTATTAAATATTCCATAACTTCATTTAAAGTTCTAAAAGTTTCTAGAGAACTCAAAAATTTTATTAAAATTTCAAAAATTTTATAGAAAATTTAAAAATAACTATAAAAAAAACAAAAATTTAAATTCATGAAAATATGAAGAATTTCAATAAAAACTGAAGAACATCATTAAAAATTGAAGAATTTCATTAAAATTGAAGAATTTTATTAAAAATTGAAGAATTTTTTAAAAATTTAAAGATTTGATTAAAAATTGAAGAATTTTAATAGAAATTGAAGAATTTAATTAAAAATTGAAGAATTTCATTAAAAATTTAAGAATTTCATTAAAAATTTAAGAATTTCATAAACAATTTCATTAAAAATTTAAGAATTTCATTAAAAATTTAAGAATTTCATTCATAATTTAGGAATCTGATTTAAAATTGAATAATTTCTAGTGTCCGACCGAAAACACATTTTTTGGCCGAAGCCGAATATTCGGCCAAATTTTCACTATTCGGCCAAACCGAAGCCGAAAATTAAAAAAAAAAATGTTTTTAGTTGCAAAAACACTTATTGTTAGTAAAATGTTTTTGTGGCTTACTAATGTGATTCAAAGTTAGTTTAGTGTGTTTTTCAACACGTGAGCACAAATATTATACAATTATTCGGTATTCGGCCTATTCGGCCAAAATTGTGGCCGATGCCGAATAGTGGCCGAATAGTGCTTTTTGGCCGAAGCCGAATATTCGGTCGGACACTAATAATTTTATTAAAAATTAAATAATTTCATTAAAAATTTAGGAATTTTTTGGAACAATTTTCATTAGAAATTGAAGAATTTTATTTAAAATTAAAGAATTTTATTTAAAATTGAAGAATTTTATTAAAAATTGAAGAATTTTATTAAAAATTGAAAAATTTCATTAAAAATTTATGAGTTTTATTAAACAAATGTCATTTTATTAAAAAACAATTTATTAGAAATTTAAAAATTTTGTTTGCAAATTTTATTTGAAAATAAAAAATGTTAATATTTTATTAGAAATTCAAAAATTTCATTAAAAATTAAAAATTTTCATTGAAACACATAAAAATTCTGAAAATGTGTGAAATTTAGAGCTGAACTAGCTGTCAACTAAATAAATATTATTGAATAATTTTTTAAATTTTTAATGTTTGTACTTGGCAAAAATCGACTTAGAAATATTTAAAAAAAAAAATACCTATAAATAGTATCATTTTCCAGCGCGATCCTCGTATCTCATTTAATATGTGCTCAATGTGGACGCTGCTATCAAGGATAAATTAAATATTGGAAAATTTCGTATAAAGCATTTTTTTCAAAAATAGTCGATTGATAATAATCTGGTTTAGTATTGATAACTTTTCTTTTAAAGAACAACTGCTATCAAATATATGCTGTTCCATTATTAATTTGAGTCACTGTAAGAAAATGGCTAATATTTTTTTAGAAAAAGTCCCCAGAATCTGAAGATTTTCAAAAAAGGAAAATTGAGTTTTTTTGTTAAAAAGAGTAAATTAAATTAGTAAAATATATTGCTTTCCTATGAATGTTCTACTCCTAAAAAGAATTTCTCAATGAAATCAATCAAAACTTACCTGTAATTCTGATTCGGTTACATCAATTTCACCACGATACACAAAATCAATAATAGTTTTTAAATCTGTAAATATTATATCGCCTGGCAATATTATAGTTGGATGTTTGCAGGGATTTTCAAGTAATAACTTTTGAAAATATGATGAACATGCTGAAAGCACAACCTAAAATATAAAAGAAACGAGATATTTTAAATAAAAAAATATAAAAACAATAAATTCAAACCGCCACTCACCTTGTGTGCTTTGAGAGAACCATGTTCACATGATAATGTAACATCGACAAATGATAAATCTTCACGTAATTGTTGAAACACCGAAGTCATGGTGTTTTGATAGTTATTCCATCGTAAACTAAAATATTGATGACTTCGTTGAGCCATTTTGTAGCTGGTATTTTATATATTTTGTTAAGATGAATTTTTACGGATTTAATTAGCCAATTATGGTTTTTGATACAAATTCAATTTTGTATCCCTTCAAATTTGCTAATGGCTAATAAAAGCGGGTAATATGCGGAGATTAGTGAAATCCCTTATTAATGTAATTTGAAATCTAAAAAGAAAGAGAAAAAAGAGATGGCTTTAACGTTTGAAGATATTTGAAAAAATCGATTAAATATTAATTTAATAAAAAAATGTTAACTATAAAATGTTTTTAATATAAAAAATTTTGGGTCAAAGCTTTGGTTGAGCTTTTTAAAAGCTTTCATTAAGATAATAAAAAGTTTGAACCAAGTTAAAAAAAAAACATTGATTAAGCTCTATTTAATAATGCTTTAAAATTAATTGAGCTTTTAAGAAAATTAGATAAAGACATAAAAAAACCTTCGAACGAAGTATAAAAAGACATTGATTAAGCTTTATTTAATAAAGCTTTTGTAAGTTTTTCTATTTGCCTAAGGCTGAGTTATTGGGCTATAACTCAGTTTATCTAAAAACAGATTCTACTGTTAACAAGTGTGTAAACAAAATTTAGCCAAACGAGTGAAAGTGTTAAATTCAGTTGTTGTTCCGAAGCTTTTATACAAAAATTAAAAAAAAAAATTGCTTGGTCCACGCCCACAAAAGGGGGCGGTAAAAAAACATTTTCTAATTCCCTGCGTACAAGAGCAAGTGTTGTTTCGGCATAAAAATGTTTCATTTACTTGGTAAAAGTATTAGAAACGATTTTTTCAGATGTTGGGATAGTTCCTAATGGGGAAGTTATTCCCCCTGGTCTGATTTTACCATTTTACGAACTTAACCAAACAATGACCAGTAGGCACTTTAGCACCAAAATTCTGGAGTCTAGATCTTTTACTTTAGACTGTATAGTGTCTAACACAGACAAATATAGACCGACGGACAGACATCGGTAGAATATCTTAAAATCGACCACCTAGACCAATATTTCAATGCGTAACACACGGAATGACACTATAACCCCATTCTGGAGTTGGAGCTTTAACTGAGATTCAAAAAAAACCTTTGGCAGATGTAAACAACAGCATTAATTAAGCTTTAAAAAGCTTTAGTCGATTTAATTTTTCTTTTTAATTTCTCTAAATAAAAAATCGTCTGATTTGTAATTTTAACAAAATCTCTTTAGTTAAGATTTAAAAAACATTTGTCAAAAATTTAAAAAAGCATTGAACTTTTATTGGCTAACCTTAAAAATGCGTTTTTATAAAAGATAAGACTTGATTTGAGCTTAAATAAAGCTTTAATTGAAGGTACAGCTTAAATAAAGCTTTAATTGTAGGTACTTTTTTTAAATTGTCTGCATAAAAACAACTTTTGACTTCGAACTTCTAAGAACAAATAAATTAGTTTTTGTTTTAGCTTAAAGTTTTGATGAAGTTTTTCAGAAGATAAAACAGAAGCCATTATTTAGAACTTAATGCTATTATTAAGGAAAGAAACATAAATTGAACTTAAACATACTTTGAGCTTTATAAAAACTTTGAGTAAGATTTATTAAAGCAATGAGTGAGCTTTAAAAAACATTTAACTGAGTTTTTAAAAACTTTAATTAAGCATTAAAACGGCCTTAATTTAGATTTAAAAGAGCTTTGAATAATTTTTAAGAAGCTTTGATTGAGCTTCAAGTAGTTTTAAAATTAAGCTTTAAAAAAGCTTTTATTGATAGTTAAAAAGCTTTGATTGAGCTTTAAAGAGCTTTGATGAAGCTTTAAAGAGATTTGATTGAGCTTTACAAAAGCTTTGATTGAGCTTTAAAGAGCTTTGATGGAGCTTTACAAAAGTTTTGATTTAAGTTAAGAAAAGCTTTAATAGAGCAATAACATTTGATTGCGATAAAGAAATCTATGATAAGCTTTAAAAAAGCTTTGATTAAACTTTAAACAAATATCAAGCTTTTATAAATTAAAACAAATCGATCACGTCTGCCTTCTTAAAAATTTTGTTAGAGATTTGATTAAGCTTTACAAAATCATTGATTGCGGTTTACAAAAGCTTAAGGTTTACACAAATTCTGTGAGAGCTTTGACTGCGCTTTAAAAAGCTTTGATTGATCTTTACAAAAGCTTTGATTGAGGTTTATAAAAGCTCCGATAGATCAATAAATAACATTTGATTGCGATTAAGAAATCTGTGATAAGCTTTAAAAAAGCTTTGACTAAACTTTGAACAAATGTCAAGCTTTTATAAATTAAAAAAAAATTTAAAAAAAAAATCGCTTTAAATTTCACAATCAAAATCGGCTTCACTTCCTTCTTACATATTCTAATAAGTCCTCATTATAAAGACAAAAGTTCTCAAAGCCTTATAATTTTTCTATAGGAAAAAGTTTCAGAATCTCTTCAAAGCTTAGAATACACAGATTTTTCCAATAGGAATAGTCTTTAGAATTTGTGAATTTTTCTGTAAGAAAAATTGTCAGAATCTGAGAAATTTAAAAAAAATAAAAATAGCTCAAAAACTGTGAATGTATCTCAAAAAATTAATGATTTTTAGAATCTAAAGATTTTTTTTTTTAAATATTCAAAAATCAAAAATTTCATCTATTAACGAAAAATAAAACCCTAGAAAAATATGTCTTCAAAAATATAAAATTCTATGAAAATTTAAGGAATTCAAGTACATACACATCAAACATAAACCAGTTTTCCTTTAACAGACCTTGAAAGACTATAAACTAAATGGAAAAAGTTTTTCAAAAATAAAAATAACATAACATAACATAACATGTATGTAGGTATGTTTGCCTCAAAAGGACTACGCTGCACATATTTACTACATGATCAAAGAACACAAATGTTATGAAACTTTTTTCAAGTTCTTCAATACCAATTGAAAACTACTACAAAAACAATTCTTAAACAATTTTTGGGAAATTTTTCAAATGGATATTTATTTAGGACTAAATTTTAGATAAATCTTTTTAGAATTTTTATTTATTTTTGAATGTGATATACATCAAAAAGTGTTTAAAATAATGGGCAACACAAAGAGACCACTCTTTACATATCGACGGCGAATATTCAAAACTTGCTATCTGCATAGTAAAATTTTTTTAGGAAATCAAAAATAACTTTTATTTTTAGGTAATTCTAAGAGTTATTATTAATATTTTTTTCTACAATATAATTAAAAACAATTGTTTTTGAAATAATATTTCTGTAAAAACTGAATATGGTAGATGACAACTTATTCAGTGAATATATTTCTATCGAAAACTCTCTTTCGAAAAGATGGCAGATAGTAAGTTTTAAATATTCGTCTTCGATGTGTACCCCCGAGTAAAAAAGTTTTTATATAATTATATACAGCTGCGAAAGAAAAAATAGCACCAGTGGTATTTTCTTCAGTTTTATGATTGGGGTTGTAATGTTATAAATATCAAAAAAAACAGTCCAACGGTTACCACAAAAACAAAAAATGTTTAGAAAACTATGCCAAGAAAACACACTTTTGCTTTTTGGTATGACGCCCTTCGTTTTTAGTGGGCGTGGTTTTTAGCTTGAATTGGGCAGATTTATCATCTCAGGAAATTCATATCATATCTCAAAAACTACTCACCAGATCGGCATGAAATTCACAAAATTGGAAAGCTTATTAAAATTTGTTATAAAAAACATTCATAGCCCATTTAAATGCTCACCAGATTATCAGTGAGAACAATTAATACAAAAACAAAATTTTCGTAATTTTTGATATCGTTAAAATTTGGCTTCCCGAGTAAAAATTTTGATATGATGCAATATATAATGATATGTAACACAATATATATTTATACGCAATTTGATCCGAATAATGGTGGATGTTTTTGCATTAAAAAAGATCAACTTGTATAAAATATGATCTGATTTCATCCGAGTTTTGACCAGACATTGCCATATATTGGTGGATCTAATTAGATCTAATTTCATAAAAACATATAAAATCCTGGTGTTTTTTGGTTTGGGTTGAGATACACCACAGGTCAACGATACATTCACCAAACATTCAATTTTCTAAAACAAAAAAAAAAATGCTTGGGTACGCTTCGAACCAGATAGGTGATATACATAACCCTAACAAGAAATGTTTAGGAACATTTTAAAAAGTTTCTTATACTTTGTCCAAAAAACTTAGAAAATTTTTGGTTAATTGGAAACATATACATATAGGTTTATATGGAACAGCATAAGCTATATATAATTTTGTGTTAAATTATACAGAAAAACAAGTTTTGTATGTACCCTCACATAATTTTATATAATTATATCACCCGTACACCTTTTAATCCGAATCATGATTAAATTATATATAACTTTATATGACTGCATTTAAGAAAAATAGAAAATATCTCACGCGATGTACATTCATATATGATTTATTATGTTTGTATCAAGTTATATATTGTTATATATGTTTATTTTTACTCGGGTTATTTCTCAGAGTCTAAGTTATAAAAGGGTTCATAAAATACATTAAATTAAATCTGTATTGGGGATATAAATGGCAATATACTGCTATGCCTTCCCTTGTGAAACATCGGAGTTATTAACCAAATTTTATTTTTATTAAAAATTATGTGATTTTAAGTTTTGTTCCAAGCTATGTCATTGTAAATTCGGTGACCTATTAGGACCACTGTGTACTGAGAATAGAAGCCATTTTTACAAGCTTTCGATTACTTTTTATTTCGTTTAGATCGGATCAGTAACTTTGCAGATATGCTATGTTGTTTCAGAGGTGATGGATAAGGCTGATTTTGGCTTTAAAGCCACGCCCACTATAAACAGAATACTGCATAGAAAAAACAGGCTGGTATTTTTATTGTGTTATTTTTTTAACATATGCTTTTTATGAAATGACCGTTAGACACTTCTGTAAATGTTATCGGATAAAACTCGAAAGGCATAAGATTTAGAAAATTCCCTTTGGTGATATTTTTTCTTTCGCAACTGTATAATTTGATCAAATTATATCAAATTATATTAAATTATATAAAGAGGTAAAATTTTCCAAAAAGTTGGATAAAATTATATAAAATTATATATAATTGATAAAATTATATCGTTACGCTATATTCAATTTGAGCTATCTGCTATGTTATTTACCTGCAGATAGCTCAAATTGAATATAGTTCAACGATATATAATTATTAGTGTCCGACCGAATATTCGGCTTCGGCTTCGGCCAAAAAGAACTATTCGGCCACTATTCGGCTTCGGCCACAATTTTGGCGAATAGGCCGAATAGCGAATAATTGTATAATATTTGTGCTCACGTGTTGAAAAACACACTAAACTAACTTTGAATCACATTAGTAAGCCACAAAAACATTTTATTAAGTGTTTTTGATCCTGAATTTGGTCAAATCAAATTATATCAAATTGATCTTATAATATCTATTTTTATACAATTTGATGAGCAAAACCAAAATACGAATCTAATCATATATGGAGCAATATCTAACCATATAAAGTGGATTAACCGTATCAAAATGATAGATATAATTTTATATAAATTTATACGGAAGCATATTAACTCATATATGATTGTATCAAATTATATATGATTATATCAGAAAATTTTTACTCGGGATGTCCCGATACGTATTAACAAAAAAAAAGCAAAGCTTTTTTAAAAAAACCTCCATAATCCCAGCCAAAATATAGAAATGTTAAGATTATTTTGGGACGGAGGTAGTAATGTTCAATACATGTGGTCAATATATAAAGTATATAAGTACACTGAAAGAAAAATGAACTCACAAGTGAAGTATCTCAACCCTTATGAACCGATTTGCCTGAAACTTAAAATATATATAAAAGAGACGATTTTAAGGTTGGGGTGTCTCGGCTTTTCGGCCATATCAGTGTTTCAAAATTCCGTTGTCCCCTTATGAAACAATGTGGACCTCCGGGAAAATTTCGATAACTCCCGAACTAACAGGAATATCCTCTAGAGAAAAAATACGTATCGACTTAGATTTAATAAAGATTATTTCGTATTCATATGGACATCGTAGGTCTATGTATTCATATAAATACCCCCCAAAATTTACACATTTTCAAAAAAAAAGTATTTAACGAAGCCAAACTTTTAAAAGGTTATGCCACCGTTGGATAGGCAATAAAAAATCCTTTCTTCTCATATGCAAACATCATATAGTTTCTTAGAATGAAATGGCTGAAAAATCCAAAAAACGATTTTTTCGCCATTTTTTGACCCATGTTTTGAACCCCTAAATCCCCGATATGGCCGATAAGCCGAGACACCCCAACCTTAGAAATGTCTCTTTTATCTATATTTTACGTTTCATGCAAATCGGTTCATAAGGGTTGAGATACTTCCATTGTCAGTATTTCTTAGCTTTAACAAGTTTCGAAATGATTTAGCTACAAAGCAATTTAAAACAAAAAATCTAGTTAGCATTTTTCTTTTTATGTAAAAACATTGCCCATACAAGCCAAATTGTGGCCCATTTTGATTCCTGTTTCTCCTTATCTTTAGTTTCTTAAAAACCAATGTTGCATATATGCATTCCACTTCGATAATTTGATGAATGGCACCAAGGTCCACGGATTTATTCCCCGGACTTCATATAAATAATAATAAAATTTTAATATATTTATGTAATTTTCATCAAGAGTATAAAAATACCAACTTCTCGCGAGGAGTAGAAGTCGTCAAAAATCCTTATGGAGATTTCTAAAGATTGTTTGGCAATGGTGTAGTTATAATTGTATATTGTTGTATGCTTACAAGGGAAGTATCTCAAGCCTTATGAACCGATTTACCTGAAACTTAAAATATATATAAGAGACATTTCTAAGGTTGGGGTGTCTCGGCTTATCGGCCATATCGGGGATTTAGGGGTACAAAACATGGGTAAAAAATGGCGAAAAAATTGTTTTTTGGATTTTTCAGCCATTTCTTTTTAAGAAACTATACGATGTTTTCATATGAAAAGAAAGATTTTTTTAATGCCTATCCAATGGTGGCATAACCTTGTAAAAATTCGGGTTCTTTAAATATTTTTTTCAGGAAAATGTGTAAATTTTGGGCGGTATTTATGTGAAGACATTGACCTACGATATCCATATGAATAAGAAATAATCTTTATTAAATTTAAGTCGACACGTATTTTTGCCCTAGACGATATTCCTATTCGTTCGGAATTTATCGAAATTTTTCCGAAGGTCCACATGGTTTCAAAAGGGGACAACGAAATTTTTAAACACTGATATGGCCGATAAGCCGAGACACCCCAACCTTAAAATCGCCTCTTTAATATATATTTTAAGTTTCAGGCAAATCGGTTCATATGGGTTGAGATACTTCCCTTGTTAGTTACTAAATGTGAAAAATATACTAAAATTGATTTTAAATGTAAAACCTTTCAATTGAAATATTGTACATGTACAGTGCCGATCAAAAAAATAGCACCAATCACAAAATCTCTATTCATTCAATTAAAACAAAATATTATGTGCGTATTCGTTTAAAGTAAATATGCAATACTCTTATACTAAGTCTGAACCCCTTAAATATTTTTACTTTTTCCAAAAATTGTGGACGGTTCTTTTTTAATGATCGATATTTTAAAAAAAAAACTCCGAATCAGTGCAGTCAACAAAATAGCACCGAATTACAAAATATCTTTAAAAAAAATTAATAATATTTTAATTATTAAAATAAAAATGTAAAATACTAAAGGAAGATAGTTTTTATTTATAAAAAAATTTATTTCATTACAAAATTTCATATTTATTTTCATAAAAATATGACGTGGAAAGAATTACACTCCTCAAAAACGTTCTTTTGTAAAAAATATGATTTCTGAACATAAACCATATTCTGAAAAAGGAAAATTGGTTGGATGCGCTTATAAAATGGAAATTCAACAAAATTAACTTTAGAGCTTGAAAAACTTAGTCATAAGCGACGTTTGCCACCATTAGTGGTTAGGTGATTTTAAAGACAATGGAAGGGAAGAAAGACCCATTTACGGCAGCTCCAGAGCTAAAAATGGACGGCAAATGGCGAAAATGTTCGTCAAAGATTACAAAACAACAACATAAACGCTTGTAGATTCGGAAAAGTGCGCCGACTCTCACTTAAGCATGCTGCAAGTCCTTTGAATTATGCTAACAGTAACTCAGAATGACCAGCTTAAAAGTGGATCAATGATCAATGGGCAAATGATCCAATGTTGTTTTATTTGGAGACATGGGATCACATACCTATGTCAGAAGACCCTAAAACGCGGAATTCAATCCAAAATTCGAAATAAAAATAACTTTAAATGGTGCTTATGGTGTGGGGGATATTTTCCTACTGTGGAGTGGGGTTCATATATTGGACCATGGCTCACATATTGGACTAGGACAACCGTGGATATACACTTAACGTTTATATCCTCCAGAAAGTAATGTTGCAATAAGTTTCTAAGCAAATGCCACTAATTTAGGTCTTTTAGCACGTCAATTACCCAAAGCACGACGGGAAATTGGCAAAAATTGGGTATGGACAATAAAGTAAAGGTGATGAAATGGCCTGGTCAGCCCCCAGATCTAGACCAAATCGATAGTTGATAGACAGATATAGAGAAGGGAGTGACTCGAATACAACCAACTCGAATACAACCAACTTGTAATGAAGCTTGGGTGGCTGTTCAGCAACTCTGGAACTGAATTTCGAATTAAAGATCCAAAAATCTCGCGAATTCGGTACAAAAACGTTGTACAGAGGTAATGGTCAACAATGAGCACTCGACAATTTTTTTTTAATATTTAAAGATATTACAACAATGATGAATTCATAATCCATTTGTTTTTCAAATTTAAGAATTTAATTTAAATACAAAAAGGACTATGGTGCTATTTTTTTGACTGAGTCTTTTTTAAGTTTTTTTAAAAACTCTGAAAATTTTTAATAAAATAAAAAACCAAATTAGCCTTTTCCTATCCCAGGAAAATTTTTCAGAACCGATTCTGACAACACTTGTTCTAGAACAGGTTCTTTGGTAACCATACACTATTAAACTTTAATTATTCAGAACAAGTTAAGTGAAAATTATTGTGAAGCTTGTTCTCTGCAGTCAAAGTTTAATAACTTTTTGGTTCTCAGGAATTAAAAAAAAATTATGTGTCAAAAAAATTAAAAAATAAATATGAAGAAAAAACACGAAATTCTATTTAAATAGCAGGATATAATCGTGAAAATCGTTAAATCAAAGGTGAGTAAATTAAATTTTCATTGTCTGGGTCGGGTCAAATACTAATAATATTATGTTTTTTATTTTTGTTTGCTGAAAATCCATGTTCTGATATGTCATTATTGTAAGGCCCAAAATGCAACTTTGTAGGCGAAAGAGGATAAATGTGTGTTAAGAAAATGTAAATATTCCATGTTATATATGATTGTTTTTATCTTTGTTTAATAAATTAATGTAATTCAAAATATTTCTTTAATTCTCATTTCTGTTCCAAATTTCACTTCTAGAACCGATTCCGAGGAACAAAAATATGTTCTAATTATGCTTAGAAACACCTGTTGCTTTTGGGACAATCCCTTTGTAAAAAGAATCGGTGTTGCACAAGAATTAGAACAGGTTCTAGGGAAGTATAAGTTGTTCCACAATCGGTTCTTTGCAACCGAAAATTTTGCTGGGATGTAATATTGTTTCACACTCTTGTAAGTATCTTATGACACGTTATCAGTGACATAAGTTGAAATTGTTAAAAAGAAACCAACGAAGAAAATTCTGTTTTATCCTGGTGCTATTTTTTTGAACGCAGCTGTACATTATATGATGGTTTTAAAATGGCAGAATTTTAAAAGAATGCATTTAACATAAACTAAATAAGGAAAAATGCTGTGCCAATTTAAAAGTACCCTCCACATTTTTCTGTTTAATATTCTTGAATTTAGGGGTCTGGACATTCGTTTTCGATTAACCTCTTAATGATAATTCCAAATTTGGTTACAAAAGTTTTCCATAACGTCAGTTTTTTTGAGAAAATTAAAGTTATAGTTCACAGAAAACGTATTTTTTGTGCATTTTTGAGAAAATTTTTTGGGAAATTTTTTTATGATTTTCTGTGAATTGACCTCTAGTTTTTTTAAGATTTAAAGATTTTTTCTTGTAACAATTAAAGATCTAGTTTATATCTTTAATAATTACAAGAACAAATTTAAAAATCTTAAAATTCGAAAGAATATCAAATTTTTAAAAATTAGGTGAATGGTGAAATCGTATTCCAGAATCGAGCACCATATTTCCGCTCACTGTGGAAACATTTTTAGGAGCTCAAAAATCAGCTCCTTCAGATACGTTGAACAGCCCCAACAATCGAAAAATTAAATTTTTTATAGGTACATTCTTTTAAACATCTGCCCCTAGCTCACAATACAATTGGGGTTTTCACAGTGACGATTAAATTTGCCTTTTTTAGTTGGGTATTTGGCAAATTTGTCATTTTACTAAACGTCAAGTATTTGCCACCATTTTTTCTTTACATATCGTGAGCGCACTTTTTGTTAATAATTTGCACAAAATAACTTTAATTAACTTTTTACATTCACAATTTTAAAATAAACACAAAAAAATTGTATGTTTCTTTTTGTATAAATGTTTTTGTTGCCGCGTTCGAAATTTCAGCATAAACAATCACAGCTGTTTCATTTTTATGTTTTTTTTTTATTTGCACACTGGCATTTTGGTTTTAGACATGGTTTGAGTTGGGCATTTTAAGAAAAATATGCCACATTGGCATTTTTTTACATTTTTTTTGACGTTTGGCACATTTGACAAATACCAAACTAAAAAAGGCAAATTTAATCGTCACTGTGAAAACCCTAAATGTTTTTTGTAGATTTTTTTTTTTAAGGAAAAGTTTTATTTTTTCGTTTGTTTGGTTTGTTATTGTTGCCACACTGCAGCAGCTAGATTTTTCAAAAAATAAATGGTAAAAATAATAAAACAAAAAAGAGAAACTTTCAACTCTAAACAACTTGTTGTCGTTGTATGTTGCATTAATGCACAAATAAATTTTACAAACAAAAATATTGTTAAAGGGTTTTTAAAGGTTTTTTTTGGTTGGTTTGTTTGTCTATAAATGTAAAAACAATACAGTACTTTTTATTTTTATTTTATAAAAAAAAAAAAAACAACAGAAACAAAAAATATCTCAAACCAGTTCTATTTTTTGTACCATAAAAGGGCTGATGCTGCTGCTGATGTACATTAAACAACAAAAGTTTAAGATTATTTCTGTTTTTGTTTGCAATTTTAAATGGCTTAAAAATATATTATGGTATTTTTTTTACTTAAGATGGCTATAATTGTTGTAGGTCAGTGACGTTAAGATGTACTTTTTTAATACGATATTTTTTTTAAGGAAAAATGTCTACGATGTTTTTATACCAAACTAGCTGGCCCGGTCCGCGTTGCTGGCCCAAATATAAGATCAGTGTTATATTTCGTATCGCTTCAAATATATAGCCCTGCAAAAAAGGGTAATGAATATCTTGGCTTAGAAAAAATTGTAGGCGTGGTTTTAAAAACCGGATTAGGGAGAGTATCATCTTCAAATTATATTTTAGGAACTAAAAATAACAATAACCATGTCTTCGACTTTGCGTAGTGTACAAATTCAAAACTTCTTTAATATCATTACGAACAACACAAAAATAAATTACGCATATTCCTCGTTCTTATCGTGAGCTATTGTCTTGAGTTCAAACAAAACCTATAATCAACTTAAAAAAATCAGTCCTGTCATTAGTAGTCGACATATTTAGACAAAAGTGGGCGTTAAAATTTGTGTGGTAAGTTAAAATTGTACATATGGTTAAAATCCCAAAGGATTTAAAGTCATTTTTACCAAGTTTAAGCGTAATATATTAAGAAATATTTTTTTTAATAGATCGAATTAGAGTAAAAACGAATTTTAAATGTATCGAAAAAAGTGTCCGACGACAATTTTTCTTTCCAAACAATTATATGGAACATTACAAACATTTAAAACAATTAGCCACATCGGCCCAGGCATTCTCAAGTGTTGCAAATTTTAAGGATGTTGAAAAATGTGGGCTTTTAAGTGGGGAGGCAAATAATTATTTAAAAATCCTTACTTGGACTATAACGATCATTAAAGAAAAAATTTAACAAATCTGGCAAGTCTTTCTTCGATGTGGGAGTGGACAATTTACCTTTCCGTAAAAACATTAGTTGTACTATCACGAACGTCAACAAATACTACTAATAGCCAAATCAGCCCTGCCGTTCTACTATTTTAGATATATCGAAATAAAAGTGGCGTGAACAAATTTTATTTCCGTTTTAACCTAAATTGGACTATGACGAAAATTAAAAAAAAAGTTAAGTCCAGCCGTTCTCCGATTTCAGATATATCGAAAAAAGGAGGCGTAAAAGTGGGCGAGATTAATTTGTTTTCCGAAAAAAACCAAAGAAATACATTAAAAAAAATAAGACGAACTTAAAGAAAAATATTATCCAAATCGGTCAGTTCTCAAGTGATCCGATTACCAACGAACTACATATGATTTTTTTTTATATTTTATTATTCTATATTTTATTTTTCTATGGAGTAAATTTTATATATATCGAAAAAAAGGAGAGGGTGGACCACTTAACTTACCGTAAAACCTTATTTGAATTTAACCAACTCGGTCCATCCATTCAAAAGTGGGCATAGAAGTGGAAAATTGTTCTTTCCGAAAACCTTTGCTGGACTATGACGAACATTAAAAACAAAATTAGATAAATTTATCCACCCATTCCATGATATATATCGTTAAAAGTGAGCAGTGTGCACAATTTTTCTTTCCTTAAAAATCTTTTGCGGACTATAACCAAATCGGTCTAGCCGCCTTAGTTCTTTCGATACATAGCAAAAAGTGGGCGTGGAATATTCTACTGCCCATAAAAACCTTAGTTGTATTATAACGAACATTTTAAACAAAAGTTAGCCAAAGTGGGAGTGGAAAATATTTTTTTTGTAAAAAGCAAAGTTGGAATATGATGAAAATGCATTAAAAAAAAAAATGTCAAATTGGCCCAGCCATTCTCAGATTTTAGATAAATTGAAAAAGTGGGCGTAAAAGTTGGCATGGTCGATTTTCCTTTCAGTACAAACTTAAATTGGATTATTATGAACATTTAAATAAAAAATTACCCAAATCGGTGCAGCCGATTTCCGATTTTAGATAAATCGAAAAAAGTGGGCGTAAAAGTGGGCGTGGTCAATTTTTCTTTACGTAAAAACCTAAGTTGGACTATGACGAACATTTCAAAAAAAGAATTGTCCAAATCGGTCCAGCCGTTCTCAACTGATGCTGTTACCAACGAACGACAATTGATTTTTATTTATATAGATATATCTCAAGATTTTGAAAATTTTTCAATAGGATATTTCATCTCACATCCCTCTTTACACGAAAATTCTAGGTGGTTCTGCTTTCGATATACATATTGCTAAATAATCCCGACTAAAAATAAATATACAGGTCCATATATAATTTCCCAGTTGGCAAAATAAAAGCATACCTGACATACTGCTGACTCCCCCTTTATGAAATCGCTGACATCTTCATACAATTTTTCAAAATGTCACCAGTCGTTTAAACAACCGCTGACCAACTGCTGACATGTCATTGATGACATTTTGAAAAATTGTATGAAGATGTCAGCAATTTTATAAAGGGAGAGTCAGCAGTATGTCAGGTGTGATTTTTTTTGCCGACTGCGTTGAAATAAGAGCCATATCTAATTTAATATGGCCCAACACGTATATGGATAAAATAAGATGATGAAATTGGTGGATCAAAATAGCTCAAAATTTGTTATATTAGATTAAATATGATCGTTTTTATGTTGAAAACATTAGAAAGAATTCTAGACGAATATATTAGGAACAAATTAGATCCCGCATTTATTTCGGGGAAACAGCATGCTTATATTAAGGGTAAATCAGTTGATTCAGCACTCCACGCTGCAGTGCACCACGTTGAGAAGGCCCTCTCAGTTAAGGATTATACACTTGGTGCTTTTCTTGATATTGAAGGGGCTTTTAACAATGTTAGATCAGAGGCAATTAATAATGCTCTGATCGGAGCGGGGATTGGAACACCGATAGTTAATTGGCGTATGGCCATGTTGACAAATAGGGTTATTTCATCCGAATTGGGTAATGCTAAAGTTCGGGCAGTGGCAACAAGGGGTACTCCGCAAGGTGGAGTCATCTCTCCATTGCTATGGCTTCTCGTTGTAAATGAGATATTAGTAAAATTAGATAGAACAGGTACAACTGTTGTGGCTTACGCTGATGACGTCGTCATCATATCCTCAGGCAAATTCATTGACACTGTCTCTGACATTTTGGGCAATGCTTTAAGTACACTTTCAGCATGGGCAAGGGGTTGTGGGCTCAACGTAAATCCAACGAAAACCGAACTGGTTCTTTTTACTAGGAGAAGAATTATACCTAATTTTATTTCTCCTAGACTAAATGGTACTAGGTTAACACTATCGGACTCTGTTGCTGCATTATACTCGTGTAGGAAATTAGTGGGAAAAAAATGGGGATTACAGCCTAAACTTTTTCATTGGCTATACACAGCGGTCGTTAGACCTGTATTATCTGATGGTTGTCATGTTTGGTGGCCAACTGTGGAACATAAAACACGTGCGGACATGAAAAAGAGGGTGAACAGGATAGCTTTGTTGAGCCTCACTGGATCTATGAATACGACCTCTACTGAAGCATTAGAAATACTTTTGAACATCACACCATTGGATATTCATATTAAGGTAAATGCTGCGATTACTCTTAACAGACTTAATCAAGCAGGCTCCCTGAAAAATAGACAAGTCTGTCATACGAACCTCATTAGTAATATGGAGAGGAACATGATAACGGATTACAATCCTCCATATAATGTCATTGATAGGAAGTTGAATATTGGAATACCATCGCAAGAGGATTGGCTAGAGAATAAAATATATTTTTATCAAATTAATATCTATACAGATGGTTCCAAAACTGATACAGGAACTGGTAGTGGTTTTCACTGTATGGAGCTAAACATTAACAGATCTTATCGATTAAAGGATGACTGCAGTATTTTTCAAGCTGAAATATATGCTATTGCCAAAGCTGCGGAACAGATTTCAATGTTGCCAATATACAAAAGCGATATTAGTTTTTCATTGAGTCAAGCTGCACTATTGGCTCTTAAAAATGACAACATCAGGTCTAAGGTGGTCAGCCGCTGCCACAGAGAACTTAAGGCTCTCAGCGAGCAGCATAACATTAGACTGTGCTGGGTACCCGGACATAAAGATATTCTAGGCAACGAGAAAGCAGATGAACTGGCAAAAAAAGGTGCCAGCCCTCCAGAGGAAGCGTCGGAATCCGATGTTTACCCCCTTTGTCACTGAATTCACTACGGATCAAGTGCAAAGCTAGAGATACCTGGATATGCACAAATTCAGACAGATATTTTCAGACTAAATTATTATGGGATGAAAACTTGACAAAACACACCCAAATTCTCCTAGATATGAATAGAAGACAACTAAGAATGGTAATAAATCTTATAACTGGTCATAATACATTAGGCAAACATATGGTAAGAAAATGTAGATTGAATGATGATACTTGTAGATGGTGTAGGGAAGCTGTCGAAGACAGCTATCACTTTTTATGTGAATGCCCTGCGCTGTCTTTTAGAAGATTTAAACTATTTGGCTCTTATTTTTTTCAGAGCTTATTGGAAATTCGAAGCGAGAATCCTTGGACTCTACTGGCATTTATAAAAGCTTCAAAATGGGATGCATAACTGGAAACAATGCGAGTGATAAAATTGAAGAGAGAAGGTTTCGACCATTAAAGGAATCATAATGGGCCACATCAAGGCCTCTATGGACGTTGGTTTTATATAAACCGACGTCATCCTTCACAGCCTAACCTTGGAACAAACTAATACCCTATCTCCAATTTCTAAGGGGGCTCCCACAAAAAACGACATTTTTTTAAAATTTGCTCCAACCGCTCTAACTGCCCTAATAGAGCCCTTAGAGCAACTAAACCCGCAATATTTTTTTAGTCCAAACATTTTCTCTGAACACACCTACCCTGTATCTTTAACTGTTAAGGCGGTCCCCATAATTTTTTTTTTATTTTTTGCAAATTTGTTTTATTTAATCAGCTTCTACCGGCCCAATGGTGCGTCCGAGAGGGGTCATTAGTGAGACCGACCCCCATTTATTTTTACCCTACAACATTTTTTTAAAACATACCTACGCCCTATCTCCACTCCCTAAGTAGGCTCCCATACAAATAACAGTTGGAGCAAATTTTAATTTTTTAACTTTTTATTAAAAACTAAAAATAAAACATCCGATTTATAAAATTGTATAAATTTTAATATAATTGGATAAAATTAGGCCAAAACTCGTATCAAAGTCGATATAAAGTTATATAAACTGATGTTATTAGATAATATTCGATCAAATCTTATGAAACCATTTTTCGTATACGATTATATCAAAATAGACACGTTCTATAATTTTTTTTACTCGGGAAGCCAACTGAAATTCACAAATCTGAATTGATATCCATAGTTTAGAACAATGGGTCTCAAACGGTGGGTCGCGACCCCCTAGGGGGTCGGGGAAGAGTTTCAGGGGTCGCGAACAAATTTGTTAAAACCTTAAATTTTGGTAAATTTAAAACACATTTTTTAATTGTGTTATAAAAATATACAAATACTTTTATTAAAGAAAAATATTTTTTCCATCACTTAAGGGTCCTTCCTTAAGTGATGGAATCACTGTGCAGTCGTTAATTTCTCTGGATGCCCAACACTTATTTCTGAAGTGTTTTGGCTCAGTCTGGGATCTGACAGTTCGTTTTCTATTAACTTTTCGATGCTGATTCCGAATCTGGGTTCCAAAATTTTCTACACCATTTACAGATGTTATTCGTAAGAGATCAATTGTAATTCGAAGACTCTACTTGTAATTCGAAGATTCCATTTGTAATTCGAAGATTCCATTTGTAATTCGAATACTCCAATTGTAATTCGAAGATTCCATTTGTAATTCGAATACTCCAATTGTAATTCGAAGATTCCATTTGTAATTCGAATACTCCAATTGTAATTCGAAGATTCCAATTGTAATTCGAAGATTCCAATTGTAATTCGTAAAAGATCAATTGTAATTCGTAAAAGATCAATTGTAATTCGAAAAAGATGAATTGTAATTCGTAAAAGATCAATTGTAATTCGTAAAAGATCAATTGTAATTCTTTTGTTCCTTACAATTATAAGCAAAATGAAATTTTGAAATTCCAATTGAAAAACGGAAATGGCCAATTGAAACTTAAAAATCCCGATTGAAATTTAGAAAATTCCAAATAAAATTTAGGAATTGTTATTAGATCTAAATTTTAATTGGTTGCGTTTTGGGTTTCCCCTTTAAAAACTGCACACAAAAAAATTTTGAAGAAAAAAATTTTAATTAAAAATTTTAAAAAGTTCGATTTTGTTTATAATAATTTTTTTAATTGATATGATAAAATTTTTTAATAGAATTCGAAAATTTCCGTGAATTGAGAATAAATGCAATTTGCGATATTAAACTTTAACTAATTTAAGTAATTAATACTATTACTTTCGTAATAGGTGCAAAATCAATTAAAATAGTAATTGAAACTCATTCTAATTTTTGTGAGGACTGAAAATTAAATTTTACTTAAAATAATTTTATTTTTTGTTACATTACTTTTAAAAAATAGTTTAAAATTAATTTTTCATTATTTTTGACGATTAATCGCCACTTTTTCCGATTAATCGACCCGAATAACCGATTAACCAATTTTTGTCAATTTTCGAAAAATGCCCTAACCGGTTAACCGGCAGGGTCGAATAATTGGAAACACTAGTGTCCTAATAATAAAGTGTTTTTCCAACACTGTATATCTGAAATGTTTCGTTCACGAACTGTTCACCAACCACAGTTTGGCGGTAAAAAATACACAATTTCTTACATTTTTCAATTCGTGACTATTTCGTGATCGTGATTAAAATTTTTTCATCTCACGTGACAGCTATTCTCTCGACAACTGTCTGTTTTTCTTACCCGAAGACCGAAACAGACCTCAAAATGATACCTCAAAATCTATCTCATTTACCCAAATTTTCGTAAGGTAACCCTTTATGGCAACATATCGGGCAACCATAGATAAGTTAGAAAACACACCTTTTAAATTTCATATAAAAATTTACCTCCCATCTTCAATGTGTTTGGGCATCCGTATAAAGGTAAAAAAAAACCATACCATAATTTTAATAAAATGAAACATTTCAAATTAATCAACACTGAAGTGTTTGGCAAAAAAGAATGTGGGGAAAACAAGAAAGAAAAAAAAATAATAATAAGTCTAAACCCATAAAAGAAAAAGTAAAGACAACCAACCCCATTTCTCATGTTTCGAAAAAAATTAGCAAAAAAAAAATAAATAAAAAATACAACAAAAGACAAAAGTGAACGAAAAATTGTAATCAAAACAAAAATTTGTACAAAACATTGTTTTTTTTAATTCTTCTTGTTATGCCACTTCTTCATTTAGTACTTTTTCTTTATAAATTTTTGTTTTATATTTTTGTATTTGTTAGTTTGTTTGTTGTTGTATACATCTTTATCTTAACATAAAAGAGTACAAGGGAAGTGTTGCATATAGATAGTGTTTGTTTTTATGTCGTTGTCTTCTTTAACACTTAATTTAGTATGAAGTAGACAATTCGCAAAAGGGAAGGACAGACAGACATTCATTTAACAAAACAACATATGCTTAGTTTAAGAGTTTGTTTATTAAAACTAGAGTTTTTCACGGGAATTCCCGGGACGGGATTTCCCGGGAATTCCCGTAAATTTTCGATCCCGAAATCCCGGGAAATAGAGCGGGAATTCCCGGGAATTTTAGTTTCTTTGAAATTGTTGAATTTTCGACTTCTATTGATTATTTTGTATGTGATTTTTTAGAGATTTTATTAAATTTCTCGATAATTGATGACAGAAACATACGCAGGGACCAGGAGGACCCAAAAAGAGAGAGCTTCTAACTAAAAAATTTCATAAAATCTGGGACTTACGATATGAAAAAAGTCTCACAATATCTAAATCTTCGATGGAATATAATTACACAGTGATATAAAATCGAACTTTTCGAATCGGAATGGGATGAAACCAAAAGCAGATGAAAGTTTTCATTTTACATAACAAAGCCCTCAAGGCATTTTTTTCATTCAGCGCTAGATTAAAGCTTTTGTATACTAAACATGTCCTACATTAGGTGCCCCTGGTGGTGCACTTATTGGACATGTGGGGATCAGAATCTAAACTTAAGCTCGAAATTACCTTAACTACAACCGGTATGAATTTCGCTGCAATCGGTCTCGTACCTACTTATTAAATAGCCAAATTAATAAAAATGTTCACCGTTGCGTATGATTGTTATTTAAAGGCAATTACAAAATTTATCATACGCCTTATACAATTTTCAAGCAATTATTATTATAATTATAATAAAAGTTTACCAACTTCAAATGCGTGTAAAAAAATCTAGCGCTGAACCAAAAAGTGTTGAGGCTTTAGTTATGATTAAATTTGCTTTTGGTTTCATCCCATTCCGATTTTGGTTGTTGCTCTGTGTTATTAGAACCTGACACTTCTTTCATAAGCTGAGAAATTTTCTTTCTGAGACCTGCATTATAAAAATTTGCAGTATGATTATTTGTTTCTATAGAAAATACTCATGTCTCTGGACATGATTATTTTTAAATTGACAAATTGATATAAAATCTGTGTAAGGAATGACTCTGAAATTTTAATTTTTTTTTATAATTTTTTTAAAGGTACATTACACTGTGCAACAAGAAAAATGAGCCTCAATGGCTTCAACGCCATATGAAAGAAGACCATCAAGTGAACAAAATCACCAGAGGGTTTTGCAAAGTCAGTTCGGATTTCTTTTTTATAGCCCACTGAAGTTTTTATATTTTTATCAAAGGCGTTTGAAAAACGTCAAAAATACTATAATAAGAACACACCTGAGCTTCAAAATATGATTTGATATCTTCAGTAAAATTTAATGGCGGTTATTTTCTTAGAACATTTTAACCCTCTAACTGCCATTTTAAGGGGTCATTTTAGTCCTTTTTTAAAAACTAAACACAGAAGTCTAATAAAACGTCCAGTTAGAGGGTTAAAATGTTCTACAAATATTTTCCTCATAAAATTTCACTAGGGGTTGTCAAATGTTCAAAGTTTGTGAGACATGCGCAAAATGCTTAAAAAGGGTCAAGTATAAATAATCAATGTTAATTATTTTTTTTACCAAAGCAGTGTTAAAAAATATCGACAAAAAACAGTGCAAATATACTTTTAAGCTAAAAATGATGTTCTGATGTGTTTTATAAAATTTTATGATGATTCTTTTCTTTGACCAAATTAACCCTCTAGCTCCCGTTTTAAAGGGTCATTTTTGTCTTTATTTAAAAGAAATACAAAAAAGTCTATAAAAAAGCAGTTAGAAGCTTAAAATGTTTTACAAATATTTTCTGCATCTTTTTTTTACTTGGCACGTCTAAGACAGAAAGTTCGTCCAGCATATAGAAAATGCTTTAAAATTTTAAAGTATTAATTTTTTTTTTAGGCCGAAATACAAAAAAAAAACAAGTAAAAAAGTTAAATTCGACTTTGTCGAATGTATTGATACCCTCCACAATATAAAAAAGTTTATTTGCAAAAAAAAAAAAAAACAAAAAAAAAAATTTAAAAAAATCGACGAAAATGTTTTTTTTTGTAAAAAAATATGTCTGTACTTGTTTAAATTCCATTCGGTGATCAATTCTGTTCACATATGTCAACCAGCAGCCGAATTAAAGCATTTTGTGTTTTTAGGCTTTGTTGAATGTACCACAATTTTCTAGGTGTTCTTACATTTTCGTTCATAACTTTTGAACCGCTGAACCGATTTCACTAAAATGCAATACCAAACTACTTAGGGCAACAACAAGTAAATATGCTAAGTCTTATATATCTGTTTAATACTTTGGCCGTGATCACCATTTCAGATATCTAGGGAAAAAGTCGCGTGATGCCGTTCTAGCGGAAATTTGTTGGTGGAGCAAAAATATATTTGAGGACGAAGAAGAATTAGGGCTCGACATAACCTAAAAACACAAAATGCTTTAATTCGGTTGCTGGTTGACACATATGAAAAGAATTGATCACCGAATGGTATTTAAACAAGTACAAACATATTAAAAAAAAAAAACATTTTCGTTGAAGTTTTTTTTTACCAAAAATTTTTTTTCGCAGATTTTTTTTTAATTTTTTTTTTGTTTTTTTTTTTTGCAAATAAACTTTTTTACATTGTGGAGGGTATCAATACATACGACAAAGTCGAATTTAACTTTTTATTTGTTTTTTTTTATTTCGGCAAAAAAAAAAAAAAAAATTTGAATACTTTAAAATTTTTAAGCATTTTCTATTTGCTGGACGAACTTTCTGTCGTAGACGTGTCCTAGTAAAATTTGATGCAGAAAATAATTGTAAAACATTTTAACCCTCTAACTGCCTTTTTTTATAGACTTTTTTTGTATTTCTTTTAAAAAAGGACAAAAATGACCCTTTAAAACGGGAGCTAGAGGGTTAATTTGGGCAAAGAAAAGAATCATCATAAAATTTTATAAAATACATCAGAACATAATTTTTAGCTCAAAAGTATATTTGCACTGTTTTTTGTCGATATTTTTTAACACTGCTTTGGTAAAAAAAATAACAAACATTGATTATTTATACTTGACCCTTTTTAAGCACTTTGCGCATGTCGCACAAACTTTTACCATTTGACAACCCCTAGTGAAATTTTATGAGGAAAATATTTGTAGAACATTTTAACCCTCTAAATGGACGCTTTATTAGAGTTCTGTGTTTAGTTTTTGAAAAAGGACTAAAATGACCCCTTAAAATGGCAGTTAGAGGGTTAAAATGTTCTAAGAAAAGAACCACCATAAAATTTCACTGAAGACATCAAATCATATTTTGAAGCTCAAATGTGTTCTTATTATAGTATTTTTGACGTTTTCCAAACGCCTTTGATAAAAAAAATGATAACTTCAGTGGGCTATAAAAAAGAAATCCGAACTGACTTTGCAAAACCCTTTGGTGATTTTGTCCACTTGATGGTCTACTTTTATATGACGTTGAAGGCATTGAGGCTCAATGCGATGACCCAAAATTTGTTGCACAGTGTTATAAATAGTGTAATCGCATTCATAAGGTTTTTATATTTCTTTTTGACAACAAATTTGGGTTTTTTAGTTTTTGCGGGAATTCCCGGGATCCCGGGAAATTTCAAAATGAATCCCGCTTTCCCGGGAAATGAAAAAGTCCGGGAAAAGAAAAACTCTAATTAAAACGAATAATGGAATAACATGTTGTTTTTTTATAGAAAAACAAAAAATAAACAATAAAACACTAGTAATAACAACTCTAGCATCACCCCCACTGTTAGATATGAATAAAGTTTATTCAATAAACTTTACAAGAAAATATGGCAATTATTATGATTCTATTGATTGTTTATTAATTTTAACAAGTGTTGCCAGATTAATTAAGTTATATGCAGTGTTGCCACTTTCTGGATAATTATCCAAAAGTGGGACAATTTCAGAATCCTTGGATAATTTTTGGATAATGAAATTTTTTGTGTAATTTTTGTGTAATTTCACCTCAACAAAATTCCAACTAATTTTAATCATATTTTAGTTATTTCATTTTATCGACATTTTTGGTTAAAAAAAAATCATTGACAATATGGACTTTAGAAATTTTGATTACCAAATACTAGATAACGGACATGCATTTTTGGACCATAAAAACCTAGTCTTAATTTTTTTTAAATTAAACATTTGTCTGGAGAATCCCTCTTCCAAAATCTAAAAATTGTTCTTTAACTTATTTTAATATTACCATTTTCCTAGTGTCCGACCGAATACACCTTTTTTGGCCAAAGCCGAATATTCGGCCAAATTTTCACTATTCGGCCAAACCGAAGCCGAAGCCGAATATTAAAAAAAAAAATATTTATGTAGTAAAAACAAGAAAAAAATAAAAGTCGACTCGGCGGGATACTCAAATGCATGAGAATGCTGTCTAGAATGATTTTATTTTAAGGAAAAAAATTTTTTTGGACATTTTTGTAAAAAAATATATTTTAGAGTGTACATTTTTTTCGATCGAAAATTTTTTTTGAATGTAAAAAATGTTTTTAGTTGCAAAAACACTTATAAAAATGTTTTTGTGGCTTACTAATGTGATTCAAAGTTAGTTTAGTATGTTTTTTTAACACGTGAGCACAAATATTATACAATTATTCGGTATTCGGCCTATTCGGCCAAAATTGTGGCCGAAGCCGAATAGTGGCCGAATAGTGCTTTTTGGCCGAAGCCGAGGCCGAATATTCGATCGGACACTACATTTTCCCATTCCTCAGTTTAAAGGATTTTCAGACGAGCAGACATGTGAGTCGACCTGTCAAAATTTTCTGAATAAAGCTCTTATTTTTGTAGCCTTAACACAAACAAAATAAATTTATGTAATTTACAATACGGATGGCTTTCTTCATCTTTTGAAATTATTCCGAAAACTATTTGACAAACTGATCAATTTAACATACAAGGTACCCCGAAAGGAAAAATTTTAACGTACTCTTGAAGTTTAACAAAAAACTGGAAAGAAAATTAATTGATAAAAATAAATAAATTAATTTAATTTCTTATTTTTAAGTATAAGAATACAAAAACTATCTCTTGAATTACAAAAAAAGGAAAAAAAGTTTATATTTTTTTTAGTAAAAAAAAAATTTTAAATTTAAAAATTTTTTTTAGTAAAAAAAATTTAAAATTTTTTTAGTGAAAAAAAAATTTTTGTTTGGTTAAACTTTTTTTTGTGTAATTTGTGATATTTTGGATAATTTTGTGTGTAATATCCAATTCTATTGGTGGCAACACTGGTTATATGTATAACTCTAATTGCTGGAAAACTGTATAAGGCGTATGATCAATTTTGTAATTACCTTTAAATACCAAAACAATACGCAACGGTGCACAGTGAAGTCCCGGTATATGTCCATTAGAGTGTCCCTTATTTTGGAAATGTTGAGACGGTAATTTTTTTTTTTTTCATTTGACTTAAAAAAAACTCAGGAAAAATTTTACGCCCCTACGACCACGCCTTCCCTACGCGACGAGGCATTTAAGAGCGGGGCCTTTTTCCATACAAACCAAAAAAAATAAATATTTTGAATTTTTTTGTTATTAATTATTATATTACTTGGTTAGCTTATTCACGACAAAAAATTTAAAAATTTTTTCGAAAATTTTTTTTTTAAATATTTTTTTTTTAGTTTTGACAACCCAGCAAAATTTTCTGTTCCAAATAATCGGTTCCAGAACACATCATATTACCCTGCAACCGGTTCTACTTAACATTCCAGAATCAATTATTTTCCCAGCAAAACTTACGATTACCAAATAAGGTATAAAATAAGGTATAGGATCTCTTATTTTATACATTGCAGCATTGATGATTTTAACAGGCGATGAGACTCAAAGTAATGCATGCACATTATCACAAAGAATACCAGTAAAATAAGCCATAAATTTATAACGAAGAATACGAGTAAAGTGTAAAATATATGATATTTTATAGGTTACGAGAAATGAAATAATATAGCATACCAGAAGATAATATATAAGGTGTTACGAGTAGTGAAAAAGTAATTTTGTATTAAACTAGCTATACCCGGTCCGCGTTGCTGGCCCTAAGAAAAAAACTGTTTTATATTGCATCTTAATATTAAAGCACGGGTCCGGGTGCAGGTAGTAACCATTGGTTCCTCGGTTAGCACTATCTATAGAGAAATCTCAACAAAATCGGTTCAGCCGTTTTTGCGTGATTTCGAAACAGACAGACATAACGTTAAGTATAGTACAAATGGGCGTGTCATTTAACGCATTCTTATCAAATCGTGATAGTCTAAAGTACCATGCTGCATCCTCGATTAGTATCTACTATCTGAGGTGCAAATTTCATTGATATCAGTTTTGCTGTTTTTTTTGTGAGTACGAAAGAGGAGGAAATAACTTTTTATTTATGAAAAACGGGAGTGACATTTGCTACCCTTTTGCCGAATCGCTCTACATATGACCTACAGTTCTCGCTCGGTTAGTTCTATCAGTAGTGACAGATTCGGTTTATCCGTTTTGGCATGATTTCAAAACAGGCAGATATAACGTTCAGTATAAAACAAAAGGGCGTGGCAATTTACGCCTCTTTGTTCAATCGTGGTCAGTATAGTACAAAGGACGTTGCAAGTTTGATCCCTTTTTCCAATAACGATCTTATATGTGTGGGGTACTTATGCACTTGGTTAGCACTGTATGTAGTGAAAATGTCAAGAGAATCGGTTCAGCTGTGTTTGCGTGATTGCGAAACAGGCAGACAACGTCCAGTATAGTATAAAGGGGCGTGGCATTTTACGCCCCTTTTTCCAATAATAGTATAACATGGCCTATAGTTCCGCACTCAGTTCACACTATCAGTGCTGAAAATTTAATTAAAATCGAATCAACAGTTTTTGCGTTATTGCGGAGCATGCAGAAATAACATTCAATTTAATATAAAGGGGCATGGCATTTTACGCCCATTTGTCCGATAACGCTCTAATTTAGCATAAAGTTAGTACTCGGGTAGTTCTATCGTTGGTTTAAATTTCATCAAAACCGGTCCATCCGTTTTTTATATATAGATGTCATTATTGATGAAATGTAAAAATTAGATTTTTCCCACCCCTCCGTCCACACGCCCATTTGTCCAATCACGCTCTAATTTGGCATATAGTTAGTACTCGGTTAGTACTATCTTTGGTTTAAATTTCATAAAAATCGGTTCATCATTTTTTATATACATATATGTAGATGTCATTAGTGGTGCAATGTAAAAAATCGATTTTGCCACGCCCCTCCGCCCACACGCAAAAAATCAAAAACCTGACCGCACAGTGTTACTCCCTGGACTATTCTGAATATTCCCTGAAAATTTCATCAAGATCGGTCCAGCCGTTTTCGAGTCTATACGGAACATACATACATACATACCCACATACATACACACATTCATTTTTATATATATAGATTTACTCACGTGATTGTAAGTGAGTGTAAGTAGATGAAATATGCTCGTGAGTGTGTGTCGTTAGAAATTTCCTGTCGTGAGCCCATCTCTAGTTTAAACTTATGCATTTTTTATAAAATAATTATTTTTTATGTTATTGTAATGCATTATGCATCCAATTTTAAATAATACATTATTTCAAATAATACATAATGTAACCAAATATAAGTCATCCATGATTTAATGCTTAGAAATAATAAATATGAAATACATTTTTTCCAATAATCATGCATTACGTATCAAATTATTTGTAATGCATTATTTTTCACTTGAAAATAATACGTTGTGGAACAAATGTTTGGTAAGACATCATAAAATAATGTTACAAATAAGTTATATGCATTACCTGGTAATGTGTTATATAATCACTACCCATTACCAAAGTTTTGCTGGGATATGATCTCAAATATATGATCCAAAAAAATTTGAAGTTGTGGCAATATTATTGGCCAAACATGTATTTAAAAAAACACTGTGAAAAAAATTAGAAAAAGCATAATTTTTAAAAGGCTCTAAAACAAAAACCAGATGATCAATCTCTACTGTGATGGGCTCAAAATTTAGGCAAAAGTTCATTCTTTCTTATAGACTTTTAAACCCATTAAAGTTATCGAAAAATAACACAGAAAACTTAAATTTGTAAAAAAATTATTTTTAGTTTTTCTTTGAAAAATATCAAAAAAAAAAAACTAAGGTTACCTTTTTTACAAAAATGGTAATTTTAACAGTATCATTTTAAAACGCAAGTGTAACCCAACCGCAATAATTAGGAAAAAATTGTTTTCTATGTAGGAGACCATAGACAAATTATACTTTTGCGCTTTATACCAGATTTGTATTCCACTGAATGGCTGTTGTGCAGGCTTTCAAATAATGCAAAAATCGTAATTTTTTGCATTTTCAACCGTGAATAACTAAAAATCTGGACGTGATGGAGAAATTTGGAGAACAGATTTGGAATCAGGAGATCAAAGTCGACTAAAATTGATCACCAGAATTCAAACCGGAAAATAAGTGTTGAGCGGTGTGATTTAATTTTCCAGCAAGCAATTCCAAAAAATTTCACACCTGTTTGGAAACATACCTTTGGACGTCACTGCAACTTCGGCATATAGATATCCACGTTTATATGTATGATATATGTTGCATATTTGGATTTTCAAAATTGGGTGTAGTCTTGGAATTATCGCGGTCAAAGTTTGACTTTTTTAGCAAAAGTCAGAAAAGTACATCACGTTTAACGTGCTCTAGGTTAAGTTAGGTTGGATGGGCGCTCGCCATTTGGCGAATTCACTCGGAGGCCATAAGGCCCATTGTGATTCCCTTAATCATATTTTCCTACTTCCCCTCTGATACAAAGTTCTACTTTTAAAACCACCCCGTTTCCCTGAGGTATTCCGCTAGAGACGTCAATGAGACACCGCTTAGGCAGTCCAGGTCATCGAAAAATCTTTGCCCCAAATGCTTAAGGCGGCTCCTCATTAGGCCCGGACATTCGCATAGCAAGTGCTTCACTGACTCCTCTTCCTCCACTTCCCCACAGCTTCTACAATAGTCCCTATCAGAAATTCCCATACGCACGGCCATTTGGCCAATTATACAGTGTCCTGTAAGTACTCCAACTAATAGGCTAACCGTCCGTTTTCCAAAAGTAAGAAGACTTTTTGTCCTCTTAGGATTCGGCAGTGGCCACAGGGTTCTAGATATCCTGCACGTAATCAGTGATATCCAACTATCCTTCATCCTATTTTCAGATATCCTATCAATTTCGTTCATCAATTCCACTATAGGAACCGAGACGTCAGGTTCTACACGTTCCCCACCGATTCAGAGCCATTCTTCGCACATTCATCAGACAATTCGTTCCCAGCGACCCCACTATGGCCTGGGACCCAGTTTAGCTTGATTGTGTGCTGACTGATTCGAAGAAGAGATTGTATTCAATTCATAACTATTCCCGATTTTACAGTATTTGACTCTAAGGCTGCGAGACTATCCACGAAAATGTTAATGACGCAAGGACGAAGGTCCCTTGTCATAATCATCTGCGCGGCTTTGTCAATTGCAAGCACCTCAGCCTGGAAAACACTACACTTATCCGGAAGCCTCAATGAGACCCCGATTTCGAGGCATTCAGAGTAAACTCCCGAACCCATCCCCATCTTTGATCCGTCCGTAAAGATTAAGATCGCATTCTCTGTAATAACAGAGTTTTCCGCCCAGTTTTCCCTAGTCGGTATTTGGACTTCGAAGGTTCTGTCAAAGTTCGTCTGTGGTGAATAGAGAATGCATCCCGGGATTTCCCGTCCCGGGATTCCCGGGAAATTCGTCATTTTTCATTTCCCGCATTCCCGGGAAATTTGTGCGGGATTCCCGGGAATTTTAAAAAATGTACATAAACAAGTTAACTGCTGTATTAAGGAAAATAAATTTTTAAATATTACAAGAAGAAGAAGAATTTTTGAATATATAAGGGCTTTTCTGATTTTCATGCACTACAAAATTGAAAATATGTGATTAGAATATTCACTTAAAAATCAAAAATATGCTCTAAAAATGCACTTTATGAGTTTGTATCGACACAGAAGTTGAAGATTTTTTTTAAGTCAAAAAATTGTTTGTGTAATTAAAAAAATATGTTTTTATTTTAAACAGAAAAAACAAATTGACAATGAACCACATTTATAGTATTTATGAACAAATTCTTAAAAATTTATAAACCTTTCATAAAGTTTTTGAACATTTTTATTCATCAAAAAAAATATAATAATGGAATTCACGTCAGAAATTTTAGTCTTGCAAAATTGCGCAATGTCAAAGTTGCAACTTTTTTTGCTTGTTTCTTTGTGAATAACAGCAATTGTATTTATATTAAAATAAATTGCAAATCTTTTATTGCAACTACGCATCATATAAAAGGTAATAGAAAAATAAAAAAATTATTAAAAATTTGTTTTAAAAAAAAAGTTGCAATATTGCACTGTTGCAAGGGTCAAAAAAGTTTGAAGTGAATACCCTGAATATTTTTCAATTTCACATATTAAGAGTAATTCATAAATACTAAGAAAAAGTTCATAAATATTTTAAAAAAGTCAATAAACTCTTAAGAATTAGTTCATAAATTCTATGCATTTATTTGGATACAAAATATTGTTTTAATGATGAATTATACAACTATAAAACTTCTTTTTGATGACTTTTAATTTGTATTAAAATTTGTAAAATATTTTCAGTTTTCTTATCTATAACAAAATAAGAAAAAATATTAATTTTCGTAAAAATCTGCAATAATATGCAAAAACAAATATTTTTCTCTTATTGTTAGTAAAATGTCTTTGCCAAAAACAGCAAATTGTATTAAGATTTAAAAAAAATTAAAAGGACGTTGTTTAAACTTTTTTTTTAAAAAATATTGTTTTTTAGCATAATTTGTTGATTTTGTTTTATTACACTGAGTTATCCCTTTCAGACATTTTGTCCAATATAATGGACATTTGGTTTGTTCTGTTTGAAGTCTTGTAGATTTGGCACAAATGACATATAGTTAGGGTGACCATTTTTTTCTAAACTCAAATCAGTACGCCCAATTTTTTATGTGTGTTTTTTTTAGAAACAAAACTCTGAAAACTCTTTTTATGGCAAAACACTGATGGTGTTTTAACATTAAAAAAATGTGAGTTAAACTAACAAACTTATTTATTATTTCAGTAAAAACAACTGTTGAAAAACAACTGCCATGAACTGTTGTCGTTATTTTGCATAAAATTTAGTTGACTTCAAACTGCTTCATTTCAGTGCATTTAATATAACAACCCCCACAGGTTTTTAAAATCTGATGAAATTACCTCATCGAACATCTTAGAATCGTTTGGATTCGTTCAATTACGTTATCTTTCTTAAAAGATAAAAAAATCATTATCTCGTGAACTTTTCGTTATAGAAAACCTCAAAGATTCTGTGCGCTTTTTTATATAAATTTATGAAGATCAAAATAATCTCATGCTCAGATTCATTTCTGATTTACGAACTCTACGCTCCTTATAATTAATTCAAATTATCTAATTGGCAGACTTAAGTTATAAAAAACTACTATGAAGAGTAGTTTTTATATAGAATTTTCGAAAGAAAATATTTTTTATGTTGAAATGTTCAAAAATCAGTACAATCAGTACATATTTCAAAAAATCAGTACAAATCAGTACAACGTTTTTTGATCAGTACACGTGATCAAAAATCAGTACATGTACTGATCAAATCAGTACGAATGGTCAGCCTACATATAGTACCGTTTTCGAAAGACAATTTTCTTAACTTTATATACATGTGATTTACACTGGAAATTTTCCATTAGTTTTTCTTAAATTAAGTGGTATTCAATTTTTTTTATTATTTAAAAAAATTGTTAAATATATTTTTGGATACAACGCAGAAGCAATTGTTTTTTTAACTATCACAAAAAAATATTTTTTTTATTATTTTTGTCTTATTTAATTATATATATTGTCTACTTTAATTACACTAACAATAAGTTTCTTAAAATTTAAATGCGCGAAACGTGCCCAGCGGGAATTTTGTCCAAAATCTTTGAAGGCACCTTGCGGCCAGATGGAAGAACTTACATGTAATCTGACTTCAGATTCTTAATCAGCATCCTCGAATTCACTAACAATCAAATTTTCAAATGTTTTTCTCAACTAGTTCTAAATAATGTCTGAAAGGGTTATTATTTTATTTTGCGTTTAAATGTTTTTTATGTATTGGTAAACGTACCAATACATAAAAAACATTTTATGTATTGGTACGTTAATTTTGCAAAAAAAATATAAAAAAAAAATTTTAAAACTAAAAAATGTATTAATGGTTTTTAGTGCGGGATCCCGGGAATCCCGGGAAATTCAAAAATTTTTCCCGCTTTCCCGGGAAATGAAAAAGTGCGGGAAATTGCGATCCCTAGTGGTGAAATATAGTCGGTTCTCTGTTCCAGTTCCGTCCCGCCCACCGTACTCAATATAGTCGAGTGTCCCGAGCGTTGCTTAAGCATTTGCGACTCTCTTAACCTGAGAGCCGATTTTGCTGCTGTGCTCTTGACGTAAATATCCGTGCTCTAACTTTTAAACTAGTCTCCCGATTTTCACAAATGTTGTTATGAAAGCTTAATTATTTTATTTTAAAGGAAATTTTATAAAAAGCATATCGTGGAACTATATTCAATTTGAGCTATCTGCTCGGTTGACGAAAATGAGTTTTTGATGGCAAAATGTTCGCTGGCATAAGTGTCATCTATGGTATTAATTTCAGAACAAAAAAAATATTTTAAGACTATTTTATTCCAAAAATAGCATGAGCTATGTGAAACCATGTTTTTTTATAAATAAAAATTTGAGCTATCTACAGTTTAGTTTACTAGGGTAAACTTTTAAATTTAAATTTTTTTATATTATCACTTTTTATACGGTGTTTCCATCAATAAAAATAATGGCAGTTTTTTTTTTTGAAAGTTTCAACTCCTTTCCGCGGTTAAAAACGCGGTTTTTGAACCATATTTCGATGCGGAGCAAAATCGGTTGAACTTTTTGCATATTTTATTTGTCCATTCGATTGTACAGCAAACACAAGTGTTATGACATTTTTCGCAAGCTTCATAAAGGTTCCAAATAATGGCGATAAAGCGCGAAAAAATCGATGATTTAAAAAAAAAATTAAAAAGTATTTTTTTAACACCTGTAACGGAAGGGCTTTAAAAACTGAGAAATATGGTACCAAATTCATATTTTTATCATAATCCGTTAAAAAGTTATAAAGCTTTAAAGTCTATATTTAATGAGCTATCTGCTTAGGTTGATTAATTTCAAATAAAAAAGGTTGAGCTATCTGCTGTAACTCAGCGAATAATACGAATTTTTACAAACAAAGCACGTGTAAAATTTAAGAGTAATTATTAATTAATATTGTAAAAGATCGGCCGACAAAAAGTTTAAAAATACGCGAATGCGACGGTTTTTTTGCTCTCCTGAAAAGTAATGTTTTTTTAGATAGCTCAAATTGAATATAGTTTAACGATATGGTGTTTTTTTCAGAAGTGTTGCAAAAATTCAAAAACGATTTTTTCTTCGCGAATATTTAAAAAAAAAACACACATTTTCGATTAAAAAAAATAAATCTGGTGATAGACAAGACTGTTTTGTACAAAATATTCAAAATTTAGAATGGGATCCCCATGGTATCATAAACTATTCGGGTTTTAGTACGAGGTTCTAATATTTTACCTTAGAAAATTCAAATTTTTAATTTTAAAATTATCAAATTCCTCCCCACGAAAATCTTGTATTCAAAACCCCAAGTTCAAATCCGCAATTTGGGTCCATATTTTTGATCTGGCAACACTGTTTCCCAGATGCAATTCATTGATCCCCATTCATTCGTTTTCACTATCATCATTTTATATACTTTTGTGCACCATATTTGGTGTTAATGCTAAAAAGAAGAATTAAAATGATTGTTGTTTTTTTCTTTTCTTCATTCGTTTCTATTTTTTTGCCATTAATTAAAAAAATAAAACAAAAATAATAAAAAAATGTTTAAAAAGAGATAAGTTGAAAAAAATGAAATCAAAGTAAAATCAAAGAACTCTATTGTTGTTGACAACAACATAAAGGCAACAAAGTTTAATAAACAAACAAAAAAAAATTAGTAGTATTTAAAAAATCAAATAACAAAATATTCTTTACGTTTTAATTTCTACGCGAATTGTTTTAGTCTATGTTGCTTTTATATTAATATATTTTTTTATACCCTCCACTCTAGTGATAGAGGGTATATATAAGTTTGTCATTCCGTTTGTAACACCTCGAAATATTGGTCTAAGACCCCATAAAGTATATTATTCATGATCCTCGATCGATTTTAAGACGATCTAGCGATGTCCGTCCGTCCGTCCGTCCGTCCGTCCGTCCGTCTGTCCGTCTGTCTGTCTGTTGAAAACACGCTAACTTTTGAAAGACTTAACGGAGGCTCCTGAAGTTTGGCATATATGTTGGGCATTTACCTGGTCAGGTTGGTATTGCAATCCAGCGAAATCGGTCCAGTGGTTCAAAAGTTATAAGCAAATGATTGAATTTCGGCAAGGGTTTTTCTGGAATTTACGAGATAAAACACACGGTAACTTTCGAACGGCAATTCTGAGGGTGCTGAAGTGTAACATATATATTTTCCGTTCCTCTGGTCCGGTTCGTTTTAAATTTCAGCCAAATCGGTCCAGTGGTTCAAAAGTTATTAGCAAAACCGTAAATTTCAGATTAGTTTCACCTTAAATTCACGTGTTGAAAACCCGTTAAACATGTTTTAAAAACATTTGTAAGTCAAAAAAATATTTTACAAGGTATTTTTGAAACACAAAAATATTTTTATACTAAAACAAAAAAAAAAATACACTCAAAAAAAATTTTACACTCAAAAAAAATTTTACACTCAAAAAAAAAATTAGTAAATTTTTTTTTTTTTTTCAAAAACTAATAAAAAAAAAGTTTTTTTACACAAAATAAATTATTTCTAACCCAAAATGTTATTTTTTTTACGTTAGAAAATTTACTATCACTTAAAAAGGCCATTGTTGAGGGTATTCATAGATTCGGCCAAGTCGAATTTAGCTTTTCTACTTGTTTTTATTTCATTTATTAAGTACATTCCATCATTATTTCATATGTTTTGTATTCTGATCTTAATTCTTCTGCTATCTCACCCTTCAAACCTCTTTCCAATCCAGTATAAATTATTAATATTGTTTGGGTAAAAACAACTTGAAAGAAATAATACACAAGCACAAAAAAGAAGAATAATAATAAAACAAGAGAAGTAAAAAGCAAAAAAAAAAAACAACTTTTGTACATGTATTACCCGGCTAATGCCCTAACCAAGCATTCAAGCAACCCAACCATCTATCCAACCAACCATCGAATGAACCATCCAGTAAACTTAAACAACATCCAGCCAGCCAGCCATCTCTGGTATGTACTTTGCTATCTGTATTTTGTTTTTAGCGCCAACATTTTCATATCATGGAATTTTATTATGTGTAAAAAAGTAAAATAGATCTTTAATAAAAGTTATTAAACTCTGTTTTTTTTTTTTTTTTAATGAAAGAAAGCAAATTAAAAATGTATCTCAAAGATAGTTGGAAATATAAAAATCAATTGAAATTTTATCTGCACCTAACAAATTCTGTTGAATGCTTAAAATTATTTTTATATAAATGTTGAAGGTAATAGATGTCAAATTTTTTATTGCACTAACAGGGGTTGCTTCGCGACCCCATTTCACATTTCTCGCGACCCCCTACATAAAAAAAAACAAGTAGGAATATTATAGTCGGCCAAGACCGACCATATAATATCTACACCGTGTTATCTGGGAAATGGGTCTCGAGTCCAAGCATGGACTGATTGGATCCACATTTTTTCGAGATCTTTAGTTAGTGTAGAAAGGACACAGAAACAAAAATTGAGTGAAATAGGACTTTTACTGCCAATAGACCGATTTTACTGAATATCAAGCGAAATTTGAATATGAGAACTACCCAGGCAGAAACTGCCAACCGTTCCAAAGAAAACGTCTCGGCAAAGCACTTTATTTTTTGTGTAAAAGGTAGTATGAATTCGAAAAAGTGCTTTGCAAGCGCTTTGCTAATGTTTTTCTATTTAAATCCGTTCAAAGTATAAATTTTTTTATTAAAATTTATTAATTTTCGTAACAATTGGAATTTTTTTTATTCCCCTGCAGGATAAGATGCCGGTCCTTGATAGTTCTCGTGATATGTCACTTAGACACAATGACCTACATATTACAAACTTGACACCTTTTATATAAAAACACCTGTTTCTTTCGTGAGGAAGTGTCTTAAACTCCGGATACATCACATGTGAAATTTCATTGGGGGTATCCCTTTGGAACACTACCCAATTCGGTTCAATACACCACTTTTTTCGGGACTTTTCCAAAAATTTTCCTAGAAGCATTTTAAATAATTTTTTTATTCCAAAACGCAAAGAAAACTGCAAACAAATTTTTTCTGGGACTTAGAAAATATTTCAAAGTTTGTCCTAATAAATTAGTCAATAACTTTTTTATCCTAATTTAATAAATTTCTTTATTCAAATAACCACCAAAAAAAGTTGTGTCTTATGGACTTATACAATATTGATACGTCCCATTTTTTTGTTCTAAAAGTGCTATATAATAGTACCATATTTTTTGTTTTTAAAGCGCTTTCAAAGCGCTTTAAAATAGCAACGGCATACCGTTTACCGTGGTTATCATTTTGGACGCTGGGGGAGTACTAAACTGTGATGCTTTCCCAGCACACAAGCGACCATAAAAGGTACTTTGCCAGCGCTTTCCCGTTCGTATTTTTCTACCTGGGTAATTGTTAGTGTCCGACCGAATATTCGGCTTCGGCCAAAAAGCACTATTCGGCCACTATTCGGCTTCGGCCACATTTTTGTCCGAATATGGCCGAATACCGAATAATTGTATAAAATTTGTAGTTACGTGTTAAAAAAAACACTAAACACACTTTGAATTACATTAGTAAGCCACAAAAACATTTTATTAAGTGTTCTTGCAGCTAAAACAAGATTTTACATTCAAAATAAATCGTTCTAGACAACATTTTTATACATTTGTGTATTCCGCCAAGTAGAGTTTTACTTTTTTCCTTGGTTTTACTACATAAATATTTTTTTTTTTTGTAATATTCGGCTTCGGTTTCGGCCGAATAGTAAAAATATGGCCGAATATTCGGCTTCGGCCAAGAAATGTGTATTCGGTCGGACACTACTATTGTCAGTCTAAAAATGGTCAAATTATAATTAAAGTGGATAAGGTTACCAATGTACACTAGGGTGCTCCAAAAAAATGAAGTTGTTAAATATTGGCCGTAACTCCCACTAGAAATAGTATGTCTTTGGATGTAAAAATATGTTTTGCAAAATTATAGGGTAATCGGATGTGGGTAAGGCGTGCCGCATCGGCCCTGAAGTTTGAAAAACGGATTACAAGGGGAAAATATGACTTTTTTTTATCATTTTCTCAATTTTTTTGATATTTTGAGTAAAGTTTGAATTCAAATGGTCACTGAATTTTGATTTAGAGTTAATTGTCTATCAAATAAGGTATGAAAAATTAAAATCGGTTGAAAATTATCCGAGTTATTACAACTTCCCCCGGCAACTAACGTGTCGCACACCACTTTATCAAGGAATTCGAGCCCCATTTTTTGAAATTTATTGAAATTATCTACTGTAAGAACATTTTTTTATTCTTCAAGCTTCAATGTACTAAGATTATGATTATTTATAATATTGTGTTTTGCTAACTTTGTTTAATTTTATGCTAAAAATGTCTGAATTTTTAAGCACGGTTTTTAAATCTCCAATTTTAAATTTTTATTTTTTTTGTTAAAGAAATTTTAAAAATCGACTATTGGAGTTTAAGGATTTGTTAAGCACATATAAAGGAATAAAAACCCCAAAAATTGTAGGCGGATTTCGGGAAAGTAGTAATTTTTTGCCCTTTTTTAGCTTTTATTTATTTTGTTTGGTTTTTTTTTACAAACTTCATATGTTTTGGACCGAATTATATCAACACGAGATAGAATACTTCAATTAAAAAAATTTAGATATAAAAAATTGCCCCTGTTAAGGGTCAAAAGTCAAATTTTAGAAAATTTTGAATTTTTAAACATTAACAGATTTGCTGGGCGGATTTTGCTGAATCTACTTGATGTTATTTTAATTGGTCTAAACTAAATAGCAAATAATTAAAATTTAGAAATTTAACCTTTAAGTGCTGTTGGGTCCTTTATTTTTTTTCCATTTAATAGAGATAATGTAAGTGTATTTTGTTCAAAGGGTCGAATAGGCCCCACTAGCAGTAAAGGGTTAATATTCTGAATTTTAATAAAAAGACATATGCTAAGACCTTTTAAAATGACATCAAGTAGTTACATATATTTCCACTCAGAAAATCTGTTAATGTTTAAAAATTCAAAATATTCTTAAATTTGACCTTTGACCTTTAGTTGGGGCAATTTTTAATTTCTCAATTTTGCCCTAAATTTTTGAATTGAAGTATTCTATCTCGTGTTGATATAATTCGGTCCAAAACATATGAAGTTTGTAAAAAAACAAAAATAAATATATAAAAGCTAAAAAAGTGCCAAAAATCACTACTTTCCCGAAATCCGCCGAAATTACATCACTGTAATAGCCGAATGAAAACAGCAAAGCCTACAATTTTTGGGGTTTTTATTCCTTTATATGTGCTTAACAAATCCTTAAACTCCAATAGTCGATTTTTTAAAATTTCTTTAACAAAAAAAATAAAAATTTAAAATTGGAGATTTGAAAACCGTGCTTAAAATTTCAGACATTTTTAGCATAAAATTAAACAAAGTTAGCAAAACACAATATTATAAATAATCATCATCTTAATACATTGAAGCTTGAAGAATTAAAAAATGTTCTTACAGTAGATAATTTTAATAAATTTCAAAAATGGGGCTCTAATTCCTTGATAAAGTGGTGTGCCACACGTTAGTTGCCGGGGGAAGTTGTAATAACTCGGCTAATTTTAAATCGATTTTAGTTTTTAATACCTTATTTGATAGACAATTAACTCTTAATCAAAATTCAGTGACCATTTGAATTCAAACTTTACTCAAAATATCAAAAAAATTGAGAAAATAAAAAAAAATCATATTTTCCCCTTGTAATCCGTTTTTCAAACTTCAGAGCCGATGCGGCACGCCTTACCCACATCCGATTACCCTAAAATTTTGCAAAACATATTTTTACATCCAAAGACATATTTCTAGGGGGATATACGGCCAATATTTAACAACTTCATTTTTTTGGAGCACCCTAATGTACACGTTTAACAAACACGACCAACATTTTGCTCAAATAGTTCCTTTTCATAAATTTTGAGATATTTTTATTTTTTAACATAGAACTGGGCCGATTTTTTTAAAATTTAGAATGATTCTTTGTGAGTACTTTTACCTGCTAAATTTCGAAAGCATGCTTATTATAATACGGTTTTAAGAGTAGATTTTGTCAAATTTAAGCGTCGAACTAGAATCCAATTGGGTCAAGTAAGATGTAAAACAAATTCAATTTGAAATTTTTACGTTCGTTTTATTTAGGTACCTCACATTTTAATTGTATAAACGAAAAATGTATTAGGAGTTACGCCTTACGTGACGTAGTTTGATTCTGGGTTGACGCTAAAGGCAACGGTCTAAACATGGACCGATTTTTTTTCAACTAAGTTTTTTAACATTTTATCTGTTTTCAAAGTCCCCAATTGAGCAAGGATGCTGATAGCATGTAGTTCTGGCGATGGAGCATATCCTGAAGAAATCAGATCTAAAAATTGTGTTTTTTAAACATTTTAGCTAATTTTAAAGCCCTAAGCTGAAAATGGCAAGGAGCTTTTTGAAGCTCAATAAACTAAAAATTGGCATACATTGGCAGATCCTAACGTAGCCGTATATTTTTATATTTTTATTAGAGATGGGCACATGAGCAGATTAGAGCGTGATTCACGCGTGATTGTGACTGAATTCAATTTTACTCACGTGATTGTGAGTGAGTGTGAGTGGAGAAAAAAATTGCGTGAGTGAGTGTGCGTGAGTAAGATTTTTGCGTGAGTCGATTTTTTTTCGTGATTATTTTCTCTTCATATTTCCTTTCGTACCAAAAAAAGCATAAAAAAATTGTAAAATTTGGCTTAACTTAAGATTTCGTCCCGAAAAAAGCAAAGAAAAATGTAAAATTATGCTGAACTTTAAATTTTGCTGAAAGTTTTGAAAGATTTTTAAAATTTTAGTTTTTGAAATTTTTTGTTTTGTATAAATAAGTTTCGTGAGTGTGAGTCACCGAGAGTGTGAGTGAAGCTTGCGTGAGTGCACGTGAGTGTGAGTTGTATTAAATTTACTCACGTGATTGTGAGTGAGTGTGAGTAGAAAAAATATGCTCGTGAGTGTCAGAGCTTCGAAGGATTTAATTCCTTAATTCGATTTGTCATTCTGAGTGAAAATTTAGTGATTGCATTCCCCAATCACTTTTTAGCGAATTGAATGAATTCACTTTAGACTCATTCGATTTATAAATATCGAATGCATTCGTTTTATTTTTCATTCGACTTTCAAAAATCGAATGCATTCGATTTTTTTTCATTCGACTTTTAAAAATCGAATGCATTCACTTGCGAATGCAATCGATTTTCTTTTCATTCAATTTGAAAAATCGAATGACTCATTCATTCATTGCATAAAAAACTTAAAAAAACTAACCAAGATAGAGCAAAACAGAGCCAATTTTTTGTCCATAGTATCGCTAACACTCTTCACATTTTTTTGTCGTATAGGCGGTTAATATGTGCATTTTTAAAATTTTCGGGAACACCAATTTTTTTGGATTCAAAATTTGAGCCCATTACGGTCATCGTATGTAAAGAGAGTATGCGATACTATGGACCAAAATTTGGCTCCGTTTTGGTCTATATATTTAAAAAATCGATTGCATTCGCAGTGGAATGATAAAAAATCGAATGCATTCGATTTTTCTAAATCGAATGAACAAGAAATCGAATGCATTCATTTTTGTTCATTCAATCGAATGAATTCCAAGGACTGCATTCAATGTTGATTTATAAAATCGAATGCATTAACTGACTATAAAATTTGAATGGATTTTTTTGTGAATTCATTCGAAAAGGATTTCATTCTTCGAAGCTCTGGTGAGTGTGCGTGATTCAAAAATTCCTGTCGTGAGCGTGAGTGAGTGTGAGTCAAAAATCAGTCACGCGCCCATCTCTAATTTTAATAACTCAGCAATTACCAAAATTTATGCTTTTCTTTTATACATATTTTAGAAATTTTAATATTTTTGGAATAATGTTTACTAAACTTTTCGTGACCCCACAGAAATGATTTAGCGACCCCCTGTGGTGTCGCCACCCACCGTTTGAGAACCATTGGTCTAAAGCAATGGTTCCCCCAACCTTTTTTGCGCCATGCCCCACTTTTAAGTTAAAATACTACAATGTCCCCCCTACACTCAAGAAAAATTTGTAAATTTTTTAAATTTGTTTTAAAATTCAAAATTTATTTGTGGCTAAGCAAACTGTTTGTTAAAATCATCGTCTAAACAAAGATTTTAGAAAAAGTTTTCAACAATCAACTAAATAATTTAACTAAAATAATGTTTTTTTTTTAATTTATTTCATCATAAAAATTTGCTCTTTGCCCCCCTGAAGCATTCAAATTGCCACCAGTGGGGCGAGAATCAAAGGTTGGGAACCATTGGTCTAAAGCATCTTTCAGATAGTAAATATCACATATTCTAAAAAATGTTCAAACAAAAATATATCAGATTTGAGACATATCGAGGGTTTATAATCAAAACCCTCTATCTCAGAGCTTTTCACTAACTTTTGCTTAGCGAATCGCGACCCCTTTTTAATATTTAAAATTTTTTGCGATTTGAAATATTGAGAGAAAATTAAAGTCGGTCAAGACCGACCATATTATGCTCTTCACCAGGTTTTCCCGAAAATGGGTCTTAAGTCCAAAAATGGACAGATTGGATCTCTATTTTTGATATCTTAATTTAGTAAAGACAGCACACAGAAACAAAAATTTAGGGAAATAAGGTTTTTTACTACCACTGCAAAAAAAGTCATTACCACTTCCTAGTGGAGTGCTTTAAAACTATAACAAATGTAATGAAATACAAAAAAAATAACAAAAAACACACATAATTCATAGTATTTCAGTTCTTAACTCATTACCTTCCGCGACACTCCCATATAAATGTAAGTAGATATTCAGTAGATAAGAAGTACTCCGGGAAGTAGTTGGAAGTTGTTTGAAAACTCGGAGTACTTCTTATCTACAGAATATCTACTTACATTTGTATGGGAGTGTCGCGGAAGGTAATGAGTTAAGAGCTGAATATCAACTTTTTATGGAGTAGAAAAGAATGCCTTTGCGTTTTTTCCTTGTGTTTTTTGTTATTTTTGTTGTATTTTATTACATTTGTTATAGTTTTAAAGCACACCAAATAGAAGTACTCCGCACATTTTTTGCTGGGCAGTAGGATCGATTTTACTGAATATCGAGAGAAATTTTTATATGAGAACTAGTAAAAAGTCTAAAAATGTTCCAATTATAATCAGATTAGATAAGGTTACCAAAGCACACGTTTAACAAACACGACCAACATTTTTGTCAAATATTTCCTCTTCATGAATTTTGATATATTTTTGACCATCGGAAGGGTGGGGACTACAAGTAGAACTGGACCGATTTCTTTAAAATTTGGAAGGATTCTTTGTGAGTACTTTTACCTGCTAAATTTCGACAGCATGCTTACTATAATACGGTTTTAAGAGTAGTTTTTGCCAAATTTATGGGGGCTAGATCTAAACATGGACCGATTTTTTTCAACACAGTTGTTTAACATTTTAGCTGTTGCCAAAGTCACCAATTGAGCAAGAATGCTGAAAGCATGTAGTCCTGGCGATCATAGCCTGAAGTAGTCAGATTTAAAAATTGTACTTTTTAAGCATTTTAGCTAATTTTGAAGCCCTATCAAGCTATGAAGCTGAAAATGGAAAAGTTAATAGTGTTGAAGATGGAGCATATCCTAAAGTTTTCGGATTTGAAATTGTTGAACTTTGGACGGAAAAATAATATGAATTATGCACACAAAAAAATTTTTACCAAGTACTTGGGAGGATATGCGTTTTTAAAGTTTTTTGCATATATTTTGCAAAAAATATCATCATTTTACCAAGTTTTTGCTTGTTTCTGATAAAAAAAGTTTAGAAAGCTTCCGAAAGCTGTCGACATCTCCACTTAGCCTGTGTTGTCACTTGATTTTTTTTCAGATTTTCTCATTGTACAACAATTATTATTTCTCAGAAATAATTAATATGGACTCAAACCGAACTAAATAAAAATTCAGTTTAGAAAATATTCATAAGAGTATTTAACCTTGTGTAATTTTACAAACTTTAACCAAAATTATGCCAAAACTTGGTAAAATGTTACAAAATTTTTCATAATTAATGCAAAAAACTTTAAAAACGCATATCCTCCCAAGTTATTGGTAAAAAAATTTTTTCTGTGTGGTAAAATTGTATTTTTTGGCATGCATATAGTATTTAACATAAGATCTACTTGGACCTGGATTTTTTGGTGTAAGGGGACGGAAAAAAGGGGGGGGGGGTAAATTTAATTTCAACTTTTACAGAGTTTCTTGAAGCCTACTGATAAACTGAACAGCTACAAGTAGTAGTACATTGGCAGATCGTAACGTAGCCGTATTTTTTATTTATTTTGATAACTCGGCAATTACCAAAAAATTATGATTTGCTTTTATATTTTAGAAATTTTAACTTTAATAACTTAAACTTAAGTATGATGTTTACTAAACTTTTCGCGACCCCCTAGAAAAGCTTCCGGGACCCCAAAGGGGGTCGTGACCCACCGTTTGAGAACCATTGCTCTATCTAATAAAACACATTTTTTCAGGAGAGCCAAAAAACTACTAATTTGGCGTAGTCTTGGAGTAATGAAACTTCGATATTCTACATAATTTATTAAAGCAACTACTAAAGCTCACATATAACACTGCGTGACAAAACTCCTCATTATTTTAGAAAACAAGAGGTTTGACCAACGTTTCTATATATTTGAGACAATGTCGTACTCTGTTTTTTTACAGCAGGTGGGCCTTCTGCGTTTGAAATCTACAAGTCCTGGGATTCCTTTTTTTTGCATTTTAATATTCTTAGCATGGTTAGAATTCTATGCGTTTTTTTTTTTTTGTTTGATTTTGTATTAATTTTTTTTAATAAAAATTTGGTTTGAAGTCGTAAAATTCCATAGTTTGTTTTTTATTTAACTTTATGTGCGTTAACATTTTTATGAGCTCACTCCTTAAGGTACCTACAGACGAAGCAATATTATGTACAATAAAGGTGTCCTAACGACTAAGGTAATTTTTCAAAATCACTTTTTAATACGTGGTAGAGTCCTAAATTGTAGTTTTGTATCTAAAAATGAGTGGGCCAAAATTTGGAGACAATCGGATAAAAATAACTCGTGCCGAAAATGGATTGAAGTTTTGGGACACTCTTATCTGATGAAAAAACACGTTTTTTCTAGTTTTTTGAAAAATATTGGTATATGCTATTTTTTATTAATTTTTTTGTTAAGTAATATGAAAATGGTAATAAATTACCTTTCCAAAAAGCTTAAAGAAATTCAAATCGGATGAAAAATAAGCATTTTACGCATACATGCCCCAGACCATTGCATGGTTTTTAAAGCCAAAATTTGAAAATTTTTAAAATTTTTAGGCAAAAAAATAAAAAAAATTAAATTTTACTTTATAATTATATTAAATACATGTTATAGATAAAAACTAACAGATATGGTAGTCTAACTTTTTTTTCATTTGGCGTGGGTAGTGATATAATTTCCGCGGATTCCAAAGAAAATGAGTTTTTCTAAAATAATTTAGCAAATATGGGAAACAATTTTCTGTATTGTATTATACGAAGTGAAATACATAAATTCTGTAAATTTTTTGAGAATTCGGGCATCTTTAACCCCTTTTCGTCGAGGTGAAATGACAAATTTGAGACGTTATACATTTCTATAATACAAAATATCTGCATATATCCGATTTCTCAAAAGTTACAGAATTTACGTTTTACACTTCGATCCGCACAATAGAGCACAAATTTTCAAAAATTTGCTTAATTATTGTAGAAAAACGCATTTTATTTGGAATCCGCGGAAATTTTATCACTACCCGCGCCAAATAAAAAAAAAGCTTGACTACCATATCTGCTATTTTTAATCTTAAACATGTTTTCAATTTGATCATAAAGTAAAATTAAATTTTTACTATTTTTTTGCCTAAAAATTTTGAAAATTTTGAAATTCTGGCTCTAAAAACCATACAATGGTCTGGGGCATGTATGCGAAAAATGCTTATTTTTCATCCGATTTTAATTTTATTAGTCGTTTTGAAAAGGTATTTTAGTACCATTTTCATATTATTTCACAAAAAATTTAACAAAAAATTTCAAATACCAATGTTTTTCTAAAAACTAGAAAAAACGAGTTTTTCGTTCTTATAAGAATGTCCCAAAACTTCAATCCATTTTCGGCACGAGTTATTTTTAGCCGATTGTCCCCAAATTTTGGCTCACTCATTTTTAGATACTAAAGAACAATATAGGACCCTACCAGGTATAAAAAGGTGATTTTCGTTTTTAAGGACACCTCTAATGTACAATATGCAATTATATTGATCGTGTGTGGGTAATATCGACGATTGTACAATGGTCAATCTAACCCATACACGATCAATATAATTGCATATTGTACATAATATTGCGTCGTCTATAGGTACCTTTAGATCACTCTTTTAACCCAGATTGCGAAAGAGAAGCTGTCCCCTAAAGAGTTTGTTAATTGGGTTTAAATTGCGGCTAAAGTGCACATTACGGGGGCATAAATATTTGTCAAAAAAAATATGTCACTCCCTTTAGAATTAAAAAAGAAAAAAATCTAAATTAAAATTTAAGTGGGCTGGGCCCCGGTGGACCCACTGTAGCTAAAAAACTGCCCCACCCACAAACATGTATGTATGGGTACTCAAATGAAAGGTAATTTGCTCAGACAATATTGTAACACCTAAATCCATTTTAGTAACTTTCAGTTCAATAATTTAGCCATTAACGGCCATATGCAAAATGAAAAACGAGTGCCTAACATCGAGTGTCTAACTTTATTATTCTCTATTTTCAATCAGGGGAAGTAAGGCTATCGATGGAAATCAATCATTTTATCATTGTAATGAATATTAAAGAATAATAACATCGATTGAAAAGCTTTATCTAGTAAAAAACTTGATGTAAAAAAGATAGGCACTCGATGTTAGGCACTCGTTTTTCATTTTGAATACGGTCGTAAGTAATTAACCGGGTAAAAGGATTGATAAACAAAAAAAGACTTTATTTAGCGAAGCCGCTTAATTAATTTATGGAGTGTGTAATAAAGTGGCTCGTTTTTGGGCTTTTCTTTCTGATCAAATTCTAATACCCTCCAAAAGTGTCGGTCCACTAAGGGTAAAAAAATGGCATAATTTTGGGGGCGTTCTCAAAGCACCTTTTTTCAAAATTTGAAAATTTTATTTAAAAAAAATTTAAAATATATAAGTTTTTCTTTCTGAGTTCATTAAGAACACCTTGGAGAAGAAAAAGGTGAAATATGGCGGATATCCGTCGGCCACTTTTCGGGAATCGCGGGAGGAAGTTAGCGGATTTCAAGGAAATTTTGGTTTTATCAATAATTTGGATTAATAAAATCTTATAAATTTATATATATAAACTTAATTTGGATTATTTATGTTGGATTATTTACTTTGCAATACAAATACTTAGAACTTTAGTTTATATTCAAATCAAATATGTTTTGACTTTTTAGTTTCAAAGAAGAAAATTTTATAGAAAATGTTCTTCACTCACAAATACACTTTTAGTAAATAAACATCAAAATTGTTTTTTATAAAATATAAAAATATTTTATCGTGTGTTATTTTACCAAAGGAGATCAAGGAAGTCCTTATATAAAGAAAAGGACATTCCAACAGGTTATGGGCCCAGGCATCAAATGCAAATAAATTGAAAAATTTTCGTGCAGCCTGGATAACTGTGTGGTAAACTCGGTGAGTCGTTTAAAGAAAAAGAAGATTAAAGAAATCTTGTGAAATCAGTCAAAAATTAACTGGAACAGATCAAAGAAATCTATCGGTATTCGTAACGCCAGTCAAGATTTAAAATAAAAACTGCCAAGATGAATTCAGCATTTCAAATTGAAAAATTGGACTTCCATAATTATGAATCCTGGTGCGTCCAGATGAAGAGTGTACTAATTTATGCTGATTTGTGGAAGATTGCTAGTGGTGATTTTGTGAAACCTGAACATGCTAGTGATTTGGAAACATGGTTGTCAAAAGATGAAAAAGCTTTGGCAAGTATTATGTTGTGCATCAAGTCGTCTCAAATTTGTCATGTGAAGAATTGTAAAACATCGTTTGAAGCTTGGAATAAGTTAAAAGAAATTTATTTGCAAAGTGGACCTGCAAGGAAGGTTATGCTATATAAGCAGTTGTTGAAACTAAAAATGGACGATGGGGATGATGTGGCTCAATTTTTAAATACATTTTGTAGTTTGATCGAAAGGTTATTGGAGATAAATGTTATTATTTGCGAAGAGTTAATTGTGATTATCTTGCTATCAAGTTTGCCTAAATCTTATAAAGATTTCGTGGTTGCGGTTGAAACTCTTGATGTGTTGCCAACTTTAAATATGTTAAAAATGAAACTTTTGAAAGAAGATGAAAGGCGTGTTGCAGTAGATAATGGTTTAGCTTATGATCAACATGCGTTTGCTGCAAATAGTAAATATGGTGATAGTCGGCAGTTGAAAAGAAAGAACAAAATAAAAGGTAAATGTTTTAATTGTGGTCGTTCGGGACATTATGCTGCACAATGCCGTCAACATGATTTAAGACCAATGGGTAAGTTTGTTGAAGCATCGTTAGAAGAAATAAAGGAAAATGGTCCTTGGTGCATCGATAGTGGTGCTACGTCACATATGTGTTGTGATCGTAATATGTTTACATCGTTTAAAGAACGAAAGAAGATAATAAGATTGGTTGGTGATAAAACCATAGAAGCTGAAGGCCTTGGAGATGTAACTTTTAGAAGTAGTAGGTTTACGGTAAACCTCAGTAATGTTTTATATGTTCCAAAGGCAAAAGGTAATTTCATTTCTGTTCACTGTTATGTACAGGATGGATTAAAGGTCATGTTCAAGGCTAAAGAAGTTTTGTTCATGGACAAACGTAATAAGGTAGTTTTGAAAGGAAAAAGAGAAGATAATCTTTTTGTTGTTAAAGTGGATAAAGATCCTAATCCTAAAAATTGTAAACAATTACAACAAAGGTATGGTCCTAATAGAGGTAAAGAAACTGGTCCTGGTTCTAAAATAAAAGAAATGGAAAGTAATGGCATGGTTATAAAGTTTAAACCTGGTGAAAAGAGAAAGGCGAGTTATAATGGTGATTTGGTGTTATTTGAATTTGAATCCAACGAATATGAAAATGTAAAATTGTTGGAAAAAGGAGAAGCTAGTAGTTCGGTATCTTTCGGCGAAGAACTTGATTCTCAAATAGTTAATGAAACTAGATTGTCCGTTGAAGAGGAGGTCGATAGATCGTTTGACGTAAGGTCTACAGTTTGTAACACCAAACCAGAGTTAATTGAAACAGGTAAAGTGAGAAGATTGAGAAATCAATTTCATGTTGTTCGTAACGTTGGAAAAACTTCGAAAACAGCTGTTGAAGCAAGTAACCGTATTTGTTTTAAGGAAAACACAAGTGCAGGAAAGGTGAAAAACAAAGGTCAACAAGAAATATTTCTGAGGGAGGAATACTGTTTTTAAATGTCGAAATATTTTTGTTTCCTAAATTGTGAATATTATTAACTTAATATTGTATAGTATTTTAATTATTTTTCATTTTTATTTAATTTAATTTTTACAAAAGTATTTGTATTGAGGAGAAGTGTTGGATTATTTACTTTGCAATACAAATACTTAGAACTTTAGTTTATATTCAAATCAAATATGTTTTGACTTTTTAGTTTCAAAGAAGAAAATTTTATAGAAAATGTTCTTCACTCACAAATACACTTTTAGTAAATAAACATCAAAATTGTTTTTTATAAAATATAAAAATATTTTATCGTGTGTTATTTTACCAAAGGAGATCAAGGAAGTCCTTATATAAAGAAAAGGACATTCCAACATATATTATATAAACTTAAGTTCATTTTTGGTAAAATTAACGGTTTTTTGGTGTCGTGGCATTCTATTAAATAGCTTTAGGTCTGTCATGAAATTTTACCGATCTAGGACGTCTTTAACCCACATTGGCTGTGGGTCAAAGATGACCCCCGCAGAAAATTTGAAGTTTAGAGCTTAAAATTTATGCTATAAACAAGTATAAAACGGCTTTTGTGTTTTGTACTATTATATCGTATTAATATATTATCTTTACAACAATCGTTAAACCTTCTTCGTAGGGGGTCAAAAATGACCCATTCAATAAAAAATATATATTTTTTTTTTTTTTGTAGACTTTTTTGAAAAAACGCCCATGGACTTAGCCCTTCTTAATTTTTATTTTTTAATTACCTTTAATTTAAGTACTCACAAAAACCTGTAGGTGGGAGGGCGGTTTTTTGGATCCAGGGAGTCCCCGGGAGCCCAGCCCCCTTAAATTTTAATTTCGGTTTTTACTTTTTTAATTCCAGAGGGGGTCCAATTTTTTTCCCACCCAAAATATTTGTGCCCCGTAAAGTGCACTTTTTCCAAAATTGCTGGAGGGGTTCATACACGATACTGCAAGTTCAACAACATGCTGGATAGACGCATATGTTTTGTTTATGTAACGATCGTCAAACAATCACCATACACGATGAAAATCGCACCTTCATCCAACAAATAGAACATTACAGTATCGGGTATGGGCATCTTTTCTCATCCACTAAATTTTCCGAATGTACCTCTTTACTACGAAAGTGGATCGTCTTTAACAAATTTGCATGTATGTATTTTGTCACGTGACCCCTAATATTTGATTTAGTTTGATTACTCATTTCTACTCTGTTAGGTCAAAGGTAAAAATAAAATAGGTAATTTCAATTTCATAAAATGTTCTTAAATTTATCTACAAAAACAACTTACCTGTTCTTATTTAATTTTAGACAAATTTGCTAAAAATTTAGTTGAATGCAATTTTAGCAAAACTATTGAAAATTCTTGCTGTGGTTTTCTTTTGCTATTTTATTGTAGAAATTTGATAATGATGATATTTGCATAATTTGCCACTAGGAAATCAACAATAAAAATATATTTTTTTTTATTTTGTTTTATTTATTGTTATTGCTGTTGGTTGCTTTTTTTTTTAATTTTGTTGCAAAATAAGCAAAGGGGACAGAAAAAAGTTTTCGTAATATAGTTTTTGAGTTCGATTGGTTCGGGTAAATATTTGTTGGTGAATTTACGTCACAACAATTTTAAAAAGAATTCATTTATTTTTCACTAAAATACACTTGTAATGGATATTTTTTTTCGCACAGCGAATTTGTTAATTTTTTTTTTAATAATTTTTAATTCAATTTACAATTCACTGTTTTTAAACAATTTAAAGTATATTTTTTTGATTTTTTTTAATTCGTTGTTTTAAAGTTTTTTTTTAAGTTTTTGCAATATTGTTTTTTTTTTTATTTTTTGTAAAACGTAAAAACAATCACTTTTTTATGTATTTTACACTCCCTTTTTATGGTTGTCTTTAATTTTTTTTATTTTTTCCACTCCACTTTTTTAGTTTTTCTGATTGAGACTTTTTTTGTCTTTCAATTTTTTTTTCACTCAAGGTCTTGCATACTTTTTCCTTAATTGTTTTTTTCTTTTGCTGTTTAATACATATTTTCACAAAATATTCAACACTTTTTGTTAAAATTTATGTTTTTTGATTATTATTCAACAATTATTTGGATATTTTTTTGCATTTTCTCCTTGATTTCTTTAAAAATTATTTTTTTTTTCAATAGCTAGACACAGACATGAAGGAATTTCACTGGCAAAGCGTAATTTCGAATAATTATTAGAAAATGGATTTTTTTTCACTTCGTCATTACATTCGTAATTCTTCGTTGTTTGTCGGTATCGCCATTTTCGTTATATTTTTGTAGTTTTCTTCGTTCAGTTCGCGCCAGTTTTTTCTCTTTCTGTTTGCTTTTTTTATTTACTGTTGGTAAATGTACAGTGATCTCTTTCTAGCATACACAAGTATTGATTTTTGTTAAAGAGTTGCCAGACTGTAATAGATGAATAAATAAATATCCCTTTTTTCTACTCTCCAGGGAAGTATTCCCACTTTTATCGGGATATTGACCATATCAGCACAGACTAAATACAGACTCGACAGTACACGCAAAAAAAAAATCTGTGTAAGATTGAGCAATCCAACTTGGTAAAACTTTTTTCATACCAAAAAAAAATTTTTACCAAATTTTTGCTAAAATTATGCTTGTCGATGTTAAAGTAACATAATTCATTTTTTATGTAAAATAACCAAGTAGCTTGCACAATAACGCAAATTACTTGCACAAAAATTTATCGAAAGAAAACAAATACAGACCGCCATTTTCATTTTGTATTTTAGTGTGCGTCGTTCGTTTATTTTTTGTGTTATAAGAACGTGAAAAGGAAATTGATAAATAAAATTAAAATAAATTAATAAATTAAAATAAAGAATTAGTTTTTAGAAGATAAATAAATGTAAGATACAAAATGCTAAAGTTAATTTTGCTGTCATAACTTAAAACACCATCCATTCAGCAAAACCAATGGAGTCCCAGACGTATGTTTCGATGAATTACAAATGGAATGATAAAGTGAGTATACCCCTATCACAGACTAATACAGACTCGACATAAGTGACAGGTGTCAAAAAAGTATTCTTGAACCATATGGTTAATTTTTTCAAATTATTCTACGAATTAGGTTAGAAAGAGAAAACTGATATAACGCGCCATAAGAAAAATGGATGCCAGATCGGTTTTTGTTGTTTCACTCACTCCTAAGTCGTAGAAAGTGTTGCCATGTTAGCGTAAAACGGACTAAAAACCGCTGTGTTTTCTCCTAAAATCGCTTAGTTTTTCCCCATTTTTTCTTATAAAACTCTACCACAGACTAAATACAGACTCGACAGTAGAGTCACAGACTAATACAGACTCGACATAAGTGACAGCTGTCAAAATAGTAGTTCTTAACCATATGGTTAATTTTTTCAAATTATTCTACGAATTAGGTTAGAAAGAGAAAGCTAATATTACGCGCCATTAGAAAAATGGATGCCAGATCAGTTTTTGTTGTTTCACTCACTCCTAATTCGTAGAAAGTGTTGCCATGTTAGCGTAAAACGGACTAAAAATCGCTGTGTTTTCTCCTAAAATCGCTTAGTTTTTCCCCATTTTTTCTTACAAAACTCTACTGTCGAGTCTGTATATAGTCTGTGGTAGAGTCGTTCGTTTATTTTTTGTGTTATAAAAACGTAAAAAGGAAATTGATAAATAAAATAAATTAATAAATAAAAATAAATAATTAGTTTTTGAAAGATAAATAAATGTAAGATAAAAAAATGCTAAAGTTAATTTTGCTGTCATAACTTAAAACACCATTCATTTAGCAAAACCAATGGAGTCCCAGGCGTTTGTTTCAATGAATTACAAATGGAATGATAAAGTGAGTATACCCCTATTCCGAAGACACCAAAAAGGTTTAATAGATTTTTAATTAAAAATTAGTGTTTGGTAATAATTTTCTATTTTTACAGGGTACTGGTAAATAAACTTTTGAAGCTATGGCGAATCCTTCACTACAATAAAGAGCGTGAGCACCAGTCCTGCCTTTAGTTATAAAATTAAAAACGCAAAGCCAAGGGAGTCCACCCTTTTTTGATGAGTTACAATGGAATGACCAAGTAAGTGCTCCTCCATAACAAGAGACCAATAGGGTTTACCAGTTTTTTAAACTAAAAATTTATGTTTTGTAATAATTTTCTATTTTTACAGGATTCTTTTAAATTAATTCTTGAAGCTGTAGCGGATCCTTCACTTCAAGAAAATGCGTAGGCAGCAGTCACTGGAGAAAATTGTACATAAAGGGTCAGTTGGTCGGTGGTAAATTAAATGCTACACAACATTTATTATATTAATATGGATTTATTCTGTGAAAATTTTAATTTCAATAAATATACAAATTTTTACAAAAATTTACTAGAAAATTTATTTTAGCATAAATGTGGTAATTTTTAGCATTATTTTTAGTCACCTTTTCTAATCGTTTTGGCACAGACTAATACAGACTCGACATAAGTGACAGGTGTCAAAAAAGTAGTTCTGAACCATATGGTTAATATTTTCAAAATATTCTACGAATTAGGTTAGAAAGAGAAAACTAATATAACGCGCATTAAGAAAAATAGATGCCAGATCGGTTTTTGTTGTTTCACTCACTCCTAAGTCGTAGAAAGTGTTGCCATGCTAGCGCAAAACGGACTAAAAACCGCTCTGTTTTCTCCTAAAATCGCTTAGTTTTTCCCCATTTTTTCTCATAAAACTCTACTGTCGAGTCTGTTTATAGTCTGTGGTTTTGGTATATTTCACCATATTTCTTTTGGTATATTTTACCAAGTTTTTGCTTAAATAGCATTAGCATTTTCTTCAAAATTTTTTACATAAGCGTTTTGGCTAAATTACGAAAACTACTTCGTCGGTTGTAGTTTTAGCATATTCTTGGTAAAATTATGCCAGATTTTTGCTCACTCCGACACAGATTTTTTTTTGCGTGTAGAGTTTTACAAGAAAAAATGGGGAAAAACTAAGCGATTTTAGGAGAAAACACAGCGGTTTTTAGTCCGTTTTACGCTAACATGGCAACACTTTCTACGACTTAGGAGTGAGTGAGACAACAAAAACCGATCTGGCATCCATTTTTCTTATGGCGCGTCATATCAGTTTTCTCTTTCTAACCTAATTCGTAGAATAATTTGAAAACATTAACCATATGGTTAAAAAAACTTTTTTGACACCTGTCATATTTGTCGAGTCTGTATTAGTCTGTGATATCAGTGTCACAAATTAATAAGACTCGACAGTAGAGTTTTATAACAAACAACGTGGAAAAACTAAGCGATTTTAATTTAACATGGCAGAACTTTCTACTAATTAGGAGTAGAGATGGGCGCGTGAGTGAATTTTGACTCACCCAGGCTTACCCTCATAAAATAAATATTGCTCACGCACGAATTTTTTTTTTTGCGCACGTTCACACTGGTAACTAAAATTTTTCTCACGCCCACAAAGGCTCATCAAATCAAAATAAACCGATTTTTAATTATTATTATTTATTTATTAGTATTAATTTTAATTTACTTTTTCGATTTCTTGCACAAAAAGTATTTAATTTTTGATTCCGGCCGAAACGAGTTTTTAGAGGCCGAATCGAATTTTCGGCCGAAACCGAACCTTTAAAAAATTACCGTCTAGCATGAATAAAATAATTAAAATTTTGTTGAAGATAAATATTAGTGTCCGACCGAATATTCGGCTTTGGCCAAAAAGCACTATTCGGCCACTATTCGTCGTCGGCCACATTTTTGGCTGAATATGGCAAATACCGAATATTTGTATAAAATTTGTACTCACGTGTTCAAAAACACAATAAACACACTTTGAATCACATAAGTGTCTCTTCACAATACAGCAGCAAGCAGCAGACAGAAAATTTTTTACATGTGTTTTGTTGTTGGCGCAACAACAAAATACATGTAAAAATTTTGCCGTCTGCTGATTGCTTCACTTTTTTTCTTGTTTTTTTCTACAAAAATATTTTTTTTTTAATATTCGTCTTCGGCTTCGAATATTTGGCACTTAATGTTTTAAACCATAGTAATTTTTGTATTTATTTAAAAGAGTTACAGAAACAATCTTGTTTGAAAAAAATTGTAGATTAAGAGAAAAAAAATATTTGAACTGTCACAGATTTACATTCTTTGGACAACCTTATATCTCTTTTTTTCGGGTGAACTGAAAGAAGTGAAATGAAACACGAAATTAAAAAATTAAAAAAAAAAAATTAAAAATTTGGTTTCGGCTGATATTTGGCTAAAATTTTGCGAATATCAAATAAAGGCCGAAACCCTTTTATTCGGCCGAAACCAAGACCGAAACCTAATATTAGGTCGGACTCTATTTAATTTCCTAAAAACAATCATAAAAATTTATTTAACTCTTTCCGGGGCGGTGGTATAAAAACCATACCACTTGTTCATTATTTTTTTATAAATTTGGTACGCACTAGTTTTGTTTAAATATCGATTAAATATGTAATTTTGAGCTAATATTAGCTCCATTCGATTACTTTTTTTGTAGTAAAAGTAGTAAAAGGGAGACATTTTAAAATTTTACTCATTGAGAGAAAAAACCAAAAAAGTAAAAAAATTAAAAGTAGTAAAATAATAGTAAAAATATATTTGTCATTTTAATTTTTGTTTTTTTAATAATCCTCAAAACTTTTCTCAAATAAGTTTCTTAAAAAAAAAACTTCTGCTAACTTTGGGATCATGTTCTTTTGAGCAATCCTAAATTAAATTTTTACAAACCCTTTGCAAAAATTTAGAATAAAGATTGTTTTGAAACTCAAAATTTGAATATAAAAGCCGCAAGAATCTTATGACCAGGGGCATATCCAGGACTGCACATATTTTGGAATCTTTTCCTTGCCAGCTTTCCCTTGAACTAAAACGTCTCTTCTGAGACATTTTTAATATACAAAAAAATCTCAGATTCTTTCTCTATGAAAAGCCTCAGATTCTGTTACATTTTTCAAAAAAAAAAAGGTCTCAGATTCTGTTACATTTTTTAAATAGAAAAAGTCTCAGATTTTGAAACATTTTTTTTAAGAAAAGTCTCAGATTTTTAAAAATTTTTCCTATAGAAAAAGTCTCAGACTTTGAGACATTTTTCCTATACAAAAAATATGTATAGAAAAATATGTATTTTGAGACATTTTTCTATAGAAAAAGTCTCAGATTCTGAGACATTTTTCCTATAGAAAAAGTCTCCGATTCTGAGACATTTTTCCTTTAGAAAAATTCTCAGATTCTGAGAAATTTTTCCTATAGAAAAATTTTCAGATTCTGAGACATTTTTCCTATAGAAAAATCTAAGATTCTGAGACATTTTTCCTATAGAAAAAGGCTCAGATTCTGATGCATTTTTCCTATAGAAAAAGTCTAAGATTCTGACATTTTTCCTATAGAAAAAGTCTCAGATTCTGAGTCATTTTTCCTATAGAAAAGTCTCAGATTCTGAGACATTTTTCCTATACAAAAAATTCTCAGATTCTGAGACATTTTTCCTACAGAAAAAGTCTCAGATTTGAGACATTTTTCCTATATAAAAAGTCTCAGATTCTGAGACAAAAAGTCTCAGATTCTGATACAGTTTTCCTATAGAAAAAATCTCAGATTCTAAGACATTTTTCCTATAGAAAAAGACTCAGATTCTGACAGATTTTTCCTATAAAAAAGTATCAGATTCCGAGACATTTTTCCTATGGAAAAAGTCTTAGATTCTGACACATTTTTCCTATAGAAAAAGTCTCAGATTCTGAGACATTTTTCCTATAGAAAAAGTCTCAGATTCCCAGACAAAAAGTCTTAGATTCTGATACATTTTTCCTATAGAAAAAGTCTCAGATTCAAAGACATTTTTCCTATAGAAAAAGACTCAGATTCTGACAGATTTTTCCTATAAAAAAGTCTCAGATTCTGAGACATTTTTCCTATGGAAAAAGTCTTATATTCTGACACATTTTTCCTATAGAAAAAGTCACAGATTCTGACATATTTTTTTTATACAAAAACTGTCTCAGATTCTAAGCCTCAGATTCTGAGACAAAATCGGACATTTTCTATAGAAAAAATGTCTCAGAATCTGAGACTTTCTATAGAAATAAAATATCTCAGAACCCGACATTTTTCCTATGGAAAAAGTCTTATATTCTGACACATTTTTCCTATAGAAAAAGTTACAGATTCTGAGACATTTTTTCTATAGAAAAAAGTTTCAGATACTGAGACATTTTTTCTATAAAAAAAGTCTCAGATTCTGAGACGTTTTTTCTATAGAAAAAGTCTCAGATTCTGAGACATTTTTTCCATAGAAAGTCTCAGATTCTGAGAGATTTTTCCAACAGAAAAAGTCACAGATTTTGAAAGATTTTTCCTATAGAAAAAGTATACGCCACTAATTAGAACCTTTACAATGTTTCCTATAAGCCAATACTCTCAGAATCTGAGTATTTTTCTTATTTTTTCCATCTTTGATAAATAAGAAAAACTTAACTAACAATAAGGTATATTCTCAATAGAGAAACCCTCAAAATTAATAATTTGGATATTTTTTAAAGAAAACATTCCACAGTCTCTTTAAAATCTTGAGGATTTGAAAACTCTTTGAAAAAAAGACCACAGCCGACGGACAGATCAAAAATGTTTCTGGTCCTAAGAAAAATATCCCTATTCCTACGAAATTCCACGCTCTGGCGGTGTTTATTTTATTTTTATGTTCTTCCTAGAGATTTTCACTTATATAAACTTTCTTTTGCCATTCGTTTTGGAAAAAATGCATCCAGTGCATTTAAATTCTTTTTTATGGAGATTTTTTTATCTTAAATAACAAATTTGCAGACAAAATAGCCATTTATTTTATTTATTAAATAATTTTGTTTTTTTGTAAATAAATAAAAACAATTTGTCAATAATTTTTTTTGACATAAATTTTCTATTTACTAATTGAAATTTTCCTGGTAAATTGTAGTAAAATTTTAGTAAAAGAGAAATACATTTTCTCTTAAATTGCTTACGACATTTACTATTTTTATGTGTACTCGAACGGTTTTTGAGCAAAAATAGTAAATTGAGTAAATACTAGTAAATTGTAGTAGGTAATCGAATGGAGCTATTATTTAAAAAAAAATATATTAAGTGAGAGAAAAATAATTTAAGAGATGTTTTTTATTGGCAAAAAAAGTGCGTCAGTGAAGTGTCAAAAGTGTTTCGCAAAATTTTTTAATTGTCGTCCATAAAACTGTGTTATAATTTTTTATTAAAATTTTGTTGCTAAAAATTTTAATTAATTATATTTTAAAATATGTTTTAGGACCAAAATAAATCATGTTTCACTGAATTTTATAAATAAAACCAACCTTTTATGCGTGGTAGTATGTTTATCATAACACATCCTTTCGCAGAATCCTTGAAGGACAAAATTTTTTTGAATACATTTTTTTCATTAAATTAACATAATTAATAATATAAAATAAAAATTTTGTTTGGTTTTTACTAATTTCATGTAGTGCCCCGGAAAGAGTTAAATCGCAATTTTTTATTAAATACCTTTTAAATTGAATATGATGAAGATTTTCTGACATGTTTTCTGTTTCTGACAACACTAAACAATCACACAAACTCACGCCGAAACTATTTTTTCTAATCACGCACACTCACGATCACTTAAGTAAAAATAAATTTCACTCACGATCACTCGTGAATCGCGAAAATATCATGTAACACGCTGATCTCTAAATAGGAGTGAGTGAAACAATAAAAACCGATCTGGCATCTATTTTTCTAATGGCGCGTTAAATTATGGCGCTTTCTTTACTGGCAAAATATGTGACATTTTATCTACATTATCGCAAAAGTTGCTTTTTTTCTTTACTAAAAAAGTGCACAAATTTTAAAAAATAAAATGGTATTTTTTGAAAATATTAACTTCCCGGGAGGTAAAAAGCCACATTTTTTTACCCCAAGTCAAAAGATGGGGTGAAAAAAATTAAAAACAAGTAAAAAGTTAAATTCGGCCTTGCAGAATGTAGTGATACCCTCCATAATTTCAAAAAGATTATTGCAAAAAACTTTATTTAAAAGGAAATTACTTTTGAAAAAAAAAAATTTTGAAAAAAAAATTTCCGCGAAAAAAAATTTTGGTAAAAAAAAAAATCCGCAATTTTTTTCTTTTTTTGTCAAAAAATATGTTCGTACTTGTTTAAATATCATTTGGTGTTCAATTATGTTCACATATGTCAACCAGAAGCCGAATTAAAGCATTTATTATTTTTAGGTTATGTTGAATGTACTGAAATTTTTGAGGTGTGCTTACATTTTCGTTCATAACTTTTGAACCGATATCGCTCAAATGCAATACCAAACTTCTCGGGAGAACTTCCAATAAATATGTCAAGTTTCAGTCATCTCTGTTCAATATTTTGTCCGTGATAGCATTTTCCACAGACAGACACACGGACATCGCTCGAATGTCTTAAAATCGATCGGGCATCTTGAATATATATACTTTATGGGGTCCCAGACCGATATTTCGATGAGTTACAAACGGAATGACAAACTTATATATACCCTCTATCACTAAGTGGAGGGTATAAAAAAAATTATTAAATAAAATAAAAACTGAAATAAGTTTATTTTTCAATCAAAAAAATAACTTTTATTTTAAGGTTGAAAATAAAAATCCAAAAATTAACCGAAAAGTTTAAGTAAAATAATAAAAATTATTATTTATTTATTTAGATATTTATTATATCGTCAGCTTATTATTGTTTTGCTCCATACGCCAACAACTCGGTTTCAAGAAAAACGATAAAATAGGTTTTTGTTTTAATGATTACCATTTGTTGCTACATATATTGTAAACAAAGTTTTTAGTTTTCAGACTTTTGCATACAATAGATCAAAAGATTTTAAGCTTTAAAGAAAATAAGATTTTATGGTATTATGCTCCATATGCAATTTTGCTTACACATTTGGGACTTTTGTATGACATGGAGCAAATGAGTTCTCATTGCCAAACAAAATAACAATGAAACAAAAATAGCTAGATCGATAAAACTGGGTATTTAGAACACTTATATAGTCAGGTTGCATGGTATTAAAAATGGGGATGATCGGTCAATGGACACGCCTACCTCCCACACAACCTAAATGGCAAATGTGACATTACTTTAGAAGTTACGGTATTAAAATTTGGTACGTAGAATAGCATCAATATAATTAATCTTCATCATATGCAAGATCCGGTAATTTTTAAATAATCTAGAGCCTTTTCTATATCGCAAATTTTCAAAAAACGTCAAAATGGTGTGTTTTTTTCTTAGGAAATGCTGGATATCTCAAATTTGAAAAGAGGTTTTAAAAAACGGACTTCGGAATAAGAAAGAGGATATTTATATTATATATATTCAATTCCTAGCTCATTTTTTTCAAAAATGGCGTATGGAGCAATACAATAATAAGGTGACTATATTTAAATAAATAAATAAAAAAATAATTTTAAGACTTTTTTGCAAATTTTTGTTAAATTTTAACTAAAATGTGCTTCATATATTTGTTGTTAAATAATTAACAAACTTTTTAATTTTTTTTGCAATTTTTACACACAAAAAAAAATATAAAAAAATTGTGTCCGTTTTGGGGATAATACAACCTATAAAGTGGTTTTGGATAATTTACCTAAGTTTTTTAGAGCAAAAACTTTGGTAAGTTATCAAAAACCACTTTATAGGTTGTAATTAAACCAAAAACTGGCACAATTTTTTTAATTTTTTTTTTGTGTGTATGAAATCAACGGTTATTTTTGGCCCTTGATTTTTTTCAACAGCTGTTTATGAAACAAAGTTTAAATGAAATCGATCAGAATTTCACTCGATTTTCGGGGGACTAGTAAAACGATTGACGATGCATAAACGACATCAAAATACATATCGTTTTAAAGGGAAATACGAACGTTTTTCTTTATTATATTATTAAAGCGTGTCTAATCCAGGAACACTAAAAAATATGAAAACTTTTTTTTTGTTTAGGAGCAACAAGACTAAAAATCGACAATAGTCAATTATCGTTTTACGTGATCAAGGTCCAGAACACAATGAAAAAGTTATATCGAGTTCATTTTCACTTTCTATTTCAAATCACTTTGATACCCTGTTCTCACTTACACTTAAAAACCATTTTTAGCAACATTTTTCGTTTTATGCTTAAAAACCATTTTTATGACTCGTTTTACCATACATTTTTTTGTTGTAATATGTCAAAATAAAAATGTTTTTAGCTCGTTTTAAAATTAAAACGATTTAAAACGAGCGGAATTCCAGGGGTTCAATTGAGTATTTTTGAATGTTCAGCGTTTTTAAAGCATTTTATTAATATTGGCAACATTGTTTATTACTAAAATGTAAATAATACAAAAAAAAATCGTGCTATTTTTATCTTAAAACAATTCTGGAACATTATAAACAGTTATATGTATAATTAATGAATATAATTTCAATATTTTAATATCGTTTGTTGTTAAAATGTGTACATGTTTATCAGCTGATAATGCAAATGTCAAAATAAAAACATAAAAACCAAAATAAAACGAGTGAAATTACGTGTGAACACTTTTTTTTAATTAAAACAAATGTCGTTTAAAACCGTTTTTAGATGCTCGTGAGAACAGGGTATGAAACGTAGAACCTGCCGTAAAATTTTTAGTTTGGCAACTTTAAATTCCTACTCAAAAATAATTGTGATCTGGCATCTTTAAGCTTTAAAATATATTTGTTCCTTTTTCGCATTAAAACAAATTGTTGAATGAAAAAAATAAGAAAAAGAGAAAAAGAATTTTCTGGTCTTTTTGCTATTTTTGGACTTTAGCTGAGTTTTTTTTTTTACTAATTTCTATTGTTCTTCTTTTGTATTATATTTTCTTGACGTTATATGTTTTTTCTTATTTTATTGTGATAGGCCCAATAAAGCGCACGTATTACACACACATTGATGAAATATTCATTTTGCATAATTTCTCCTTCTAGCAATAAATGGAGAAACAGAAAATAAAATGCACAGAGGTGGGTGGTGGTAAATAAAAAGCAAAAAAAAATGTAATGAAAATAAACAAAATTGTATAAATTGGCAATTTAAAATAAATTTAAATGCAAAAATTGACACAGGGGAGAGTTTGTTTTAGAAGCGTCGTTGATGTGATTTGCTAGGGAGGAGGGGGTTAAAATTTAAATATAGCGTACATAACACAACAAATGCAACATGTTTTTTTTTTGGTCGCTAGTGAAATGTAATAAAAAAAATAAATTCACTTAATTATTTTTTATTGAAAAAGAAAAAAAAACAACAGCGAAATTAGGTTACACAAGTATTTCTAAAGGTACCTACAGACGACGCAATATTATGTACAATATTCAATTATATTGATGGTGTGTGGGTAATATTGACGATTGTACAATGGTCAATCTTACCCACACACGATCAATATAATTGAATATTGTACATAATATTGCGTCGTTTGTAGGTACCTTAACAGAATTTAAAAGAATGCATTTTTGGTAAAATTTAGCACTTACAAGAAAAGTCGCAGCCTCACCATCTGATCGTCATTTTTTTTTTTTTTGTTATGAGGGATCTGGTAAATCTGCAGGCCCTTCTGAAAACAGACATCACGCTTACAACGAAGTTACTGCAACCCTTAATTTCGGTTAAATGGAGAAAATCCTGATGATTTTAAACAAGGACTTATAATCAAACTTTCAAAAAAGGGGAACTTGCGAGATTGTTCCAACTGAAGCGGTACATGCTTAGAAAATTTTTGCAGTTACTACACACAAAAAAAAAATAAAAAAATTGTGCCAGTTTTTGGTTTAATTACAACCTATAAAGTGGTTTTGGATAACTTACCAAAGTTTTTCCTCTAAAAAACTTAGGTAAATTATACAAAACCACTTTATAGGTTGTATTATCCCTAAAACGTACACAATTTTTTTATATTTTTTTTGTGTTTATTTCATGCTGGTCATTTGTGTAGTAAGTAGTAGTTGTTTTCAACTACAACTTCAGTTGTTTGTGGGTGAAAAATCTCAAACAACTCTTTTTTTGTAGTCGTTTTAAAAAACAAATACCAAAAATTACTACATTGTAGTAACAGTTGTTTTATGTAGTTGTTTTTAGTCTATAAAAAAACTTATAATTTTCTAGAATTTTTTGAAAAACGGATGGGTTGAACGAGTTGGAAGTGTCAGATGCAGCAGGAATTATTTTCAAATAATTTTAACCGTTTTTTAAGTTTGGAAGAAAATTCAGACTATTTGAGTTACAGTAAAAATAAATGTAATTTGAAGTAGTTTTTACCGTTTTTGTAGTTGTTAATTGATAGTTAAAAACAACAACAATCTTAGGTTGATTTTACCGTAAAATGTAGTGGACGCCTAAACAACAGCAAATGTAGTAGTTTTAACTGTCTTTTGTAGTGGAATCTACCGTCATAAGTTTCTGATTTTTAATCACGTGTACTGATTAAAAAACGTTGTACTGATTTTTTGAAATATGTACTGATTGTACTGATTTTGAACATAGAAAATAATTTAATTCGAAAATTCTATACAAAAACTTGAATTAGATAAAATAAGTCGTCAGAGTAGTTTTCTTATTACTTAAGTCTGACAATGAGACAATTTATAATGAATTAATTCTGAGGAGCTTGGAGTTCGTGAATTAAGATGTTCCTTAACGCAAACATGTATCTAAGCATGAGGTTGTTTTGAACTTCATATATTTAAATTGAAAAGGCGCACAAAATCTTTGAGGTTTTCTGTAACGAAAAGTTAACGGGATGACGGATTTTCTATGTTTTTAAAAATATAATATAATTACATGGATGCAAAGAAAAAAAGTCCTCAAAATCTTAGGGATTTTCTTATTCTTAAAAACATGTGGGTTTTTGTTATAATTTTTGCACTGAAACGATCAAAACATTTAAATGAAGTTGTTTGAAGTTATCGTAATTTTCTGCTAAATAACGACACCAGTTTATAGCAGTTGTTTTTAACAGTTGTTTTTACTGAAAACATTTTTTGGGTGTTAAAGAAATCATCCGTGTTTTCCCATAAAAAAGAGTTTTCAGAGAGTTTTATTTTTAGAGAAAAAACAAACATAAAAACCTGGGCGTACTGATTTGAGTTCAGAAAAAAATGGTCACCCTAGGTATATTCCACTACAAAATACAGTTAAAACTACTACATTTGTTTAGGCGTCCACTACATTTTACGGTAAAATCAACCAAAAATTGTTGTTGTTTTTAACTATTGATTAACAACTACAAAAAACGGTAAAAACTACTTTAAATTATAGTTGCTTTTAGTGTAACTCAAATTGTCTGAATTTTCTTCTAAACGTCAAAAACGGTTAAAATTATTTGGAAATAATTCCTGCTGCATCTGACAAGAGTTGGAATCGTTCAACACATCCGTTTTTCTAAAAATTTGTAGAAAATTATAAGTTTTTTTATAGACTAAAAACAACTACATAAAACAACTGTTACTACAATGTACACAAAAAAAATCGAGGTAATATTACCTAAAATTATAGTATAAAAATACCTTAGCGCCAGGCAAACAGGGCATTTGCTAAGTTTAAAGGTAATGTTACTTAAAAGCAAAGGTAATTCCAATGTTCGAAAATTTATTATGGTTGACAGAAATCTACCTTAGCATTTAAGATAAAATAGCATTGATAAATAGGTGATATTACGTTAATAATTTGGTAGTATTACCTTGCATTAGTAAAGGCATTTTTACAACATTTCCCTTCAAATTTTAAATAAAAAATACGAAGAGCTTATTTTTTTAATTTATTTTTTTAGTTTTTCAATGTCTTAAATTTTAAAGAAAAGTTATTTATATAGAAAAATTATTTATTCTAAGACACTTTTTATATAAAAATTTTTTAAGATTCTGAGACATAGAATTTTTCTATAGAAAATCTCCCTTTTTTCTATAGAAAAATGTCTCAGAATCTGAGATTTTTTCTACAGAAAAATGTCTAAAAATCTGAGATTTTTTCTATAGAAAAATGTCGTAGAATCAGAAATTTTTTTTTGGAGAAAAATGTCTCAGAATCTGAGATTTTTTCTATAGAAAAATGTCTTAAGAGTCTGAGATATGTACTATTCAAAAATGTCTCAGAGTCTGAGAGTTTCCCTATAGAAAAAATGTTTCAAAATCGGAGAATTTTTCTACAGCCTTGGTATGCCAAAAAAAATATTTCTCAATTTATTTTTATCCCTCGCAACGTTTTTCCAGTTTTGTCCATACAACGGGCTTTTGGACGTCATATTACTCTTCTACCTTATGATTTAACAAAGCAAATTCGTTTGATACTGGAGTCTGAACTAAAGCGTGCTAACCATTTTGTATATTTCGAATGTTCATAAAACACTTACACTGCGAATCACATCAATAAGGAATCGAGTTTTTAACTTTTTAATAAAAAATATAAAAAAATGCACTGATAGAGACTATTATCTAGCTAATAATATCAAATAATAACAATAATCAAAAGACTGAAAGAAGTCCTTTAAAAAAATATTTTTCGGCAACTTGTTAAAAAATTACCAGTTTTTTATGAATCACTTGAATAAGGAATTTTGTAATACAGACCAAGTAGGACCTGAATCCAATTTGTAGTGAATAGCAATCCCTCAAACAACAAAAACAAAACAGTTTTGATTTGAATTTCAATAAAAACGGGACTCCCAAAGCTCTAAGCTCTTCCGAAAAGGAAAAAGTACTGACTTTGAAGTTCAAAGTGTTAAAGGTCGTTGAAATCGCGGAAATAAAAGAGAGGAAAAAAACTGCTGTATGCAATTATCTAAATAACATTCAGAACTATGGAAAAAATATGAATGGGCGAACTCAAATGGCAACAACTGAACGAGATCGACAAAAATTTTAAAAATTCCCCCAAATTCTACGCCGATATCTTTCAAAATTCTCAAATAAAGTGGCGTTAATGCGAGTATTTGTACAGTCCGTCGCGTTTAAAAGTCAAGTGAGTTCATAGCTCGTCGAAAATTATGCAAAACCTAATCGCTGAATGTCAAACGTAGTAAGCAGCGCCTTAATCTCCGCAGGAATACAATGACACGATCTGAGAAATTTTTCAAAGTAATTTATTCCGACGAAAAAAAAAAATAATATCGTTGCATTGGACGGATACAATGGTTTTCGGTGATTTGAGACAATAAATGTGATATGTGATTCGCAGTGTATCAATTTATAATTAAAATTATATTTGACTTATACCAGAAGTAGTTTCTAGTTTCAATTTATTTCTTTCTGTCTCTGTCTGCGCCTGGATTAAAGAAAATATACGTTCTACTTTGGCATTATGTGCTGGTAACCAAAAACAAAATTTTAATTAAAACAAAGTTACAATTCGGATTTGGCGAATGTATTGATACCCTCCACAATTCAAAAATGATTATTGCAAAAAACTTCATTTAAAAAGAAATTACTTTTGAGGAAAAAAAAATATATTTTTTTCTTTATTTGTAAAAAAATATGTTCGTACTTGCTTAAATACCATTCGGTGTTCAATTCTTTCACATATGTCAACCAGTAGCCCAATCAAATCATTTTGTATTTTTAGGTTATGTTGAATGTACCAAAATTTTCAAGGTGTCCTCACATTTTCGTTCATAACCGATATCGTAAAATTCAATACTAAACAACAACAATAAATATATTAAGTTTTAATGATATCCTTGTAATATTTTGGCCGTGATCACCATTTCCACAGACAGACGGGCATCGCGCTAGAATGTTTTAAAATCCCGCAACTCTTCTTGAAGAGTCATTTATTACTCGTTTATCTAGTCAGTTTCGATTCAATTTCGAACCATTTTTCGGTAGTATTAACTATCATTTTTTCGAGTCATTTTTGAGCCGTATTTGTAAGCGTTTGCGAGTCTTTTTCAAGTCATTTTTTAGTCATATTTTAAATGGTATGCGACTCATTTTTCAGCTGTATTTGTTATCGTTTGCGAGTCATTTCCGAGTAGTTTTTCAGTCATATTTTTAACTACTATTTTGTCGCCGTAATGTTTTCGAGCTTCCAGTTTAACGGCAATAACTTCTTCAGTTAATTTTATTAAATACCGCTTATTGTCTTCCTTAAGGTCTTTAACTTCTGTTTTTAACATTGGCGTAGATAGCCCTGTCTGGGGGGGGCTTAGCCCCCCCCAGAATAATTTTAGCCCCCCCAGAATTTTAATCAAATACAACTTTTTTTTTTATAATTTAATGATTTCATTAATTTTTGCAACAATAAATAATAATATGAAATGAGTCTTGATTATTTAATGAGTCTTAAGAACTCGTAATGATTATTATATAAGATCTAATAGTTTTTCCCATTGAAAAATAGTCTGAATTATTGAAAAAAGTTTTTATATGAATCTGATGTTTTTTTTAGTAATAAAAACTTTACAGAATCTTAGGGTTTTACCTTCAGGAAAACATTTTAACTTCTTTGATTTAAAAAATTTTCTAAATTCTAAGGGGTTTTTTTATAGACAAAAGTTATTGAAAGAAAGAATCTGAGAATTTTGACTAATAATCATCAACTTTTGCAATCATCAGAACTTTTTCTTGAAAAAAATCATAGTAATCTAATGATTTTACTATAGGAAAAACATTAAAAATCTTTCATTCTCAATACATATCTGGGAGTTCTAAATTTCCGAAAAATCTACAGAATCAAAATTTAAAAAAAAAATATGAAGTTTTAACCGCTTTCGGGGGGCATTCGTTTCTAGGAGACCTAGACCCATGTTAAAGGGAACGCTTCAGGAATAGGTCTGGGTTTTTCTATTAAAAAAAAATACCAAAAAATTAAAAAAATCTAGGGGGGCTTTAGCCCCCCCCAGAAATTTTGGCTTCCTACGCCAATGGTTTTTAAGTTAATAACTTTAGACTTTAATGACGATATTTCGCTTTGCAATTCAATTATCAAGCTTTGAATGTCATCTGATGGGGGAACGTACATATTTTGCACTGAAAATAAGATTTATTTTCAATTTACAACACTTTTTTGTTTATTTAATTTATTCACCTTTAAATTTATTATCAATTTCACGATGTTAACACCTCGACGTAACTTTTATAAATAAACAAAAACTCAACTTTTTAACATTTACTAAACAATACGCAAAAAATATCCCGGTTTACTTAAAAACAACTGAGAGTGTTAACTTTGGTTGTGCCAAATCTTTTATACCCTCCAAAATATAAAAAAAAATAGTCAGGGGATTTTTTTTGGGGGGGGGGGTGATGGGGACGTTGAGAGCATATTTCCATCACGATAAATATACCACCTTTCCATCACGATAAAAATACAAAAAAAAACATATAAAAAAGTGTATTTTTTCAGAGGTTGGTTCAGTTCTTCATGGGGGAACTCTTTTCCCCTTGTCCGATTTTGCCCATTTCCGAACTTTGCCTGCCTAGGACCATAAGACATATTCGTGCCAAATTTCAGAAGGATAGCATTTTTATTTTGGACTGCATCGTTCCATCTACAAAAAGACGGACGGACGGACATTCACAGAATGTCTTAGAATCGATCATGGATCAATAATATATATACTTTATGGGGTCCCCGACCGATATTTCGATGCGTTACAAACGGAATGACAAAATGAGTATGCCCCCATACCACAGACTAAATTCAGACTCGACAGTAGAGTCACAGACTATAAACAGACTAGACAGTAGAGTTTTATAAGAAAAAATGGGGAAAAACTAAGCGATTTTAGGAGAAAACAGAGCGGATTTTAGTCCGTTTTACGCTAACATGGCAACACTTTCTACGACTTAGGAGTGAGTGAAACAACAAAAACCGATCTGGCATCTATTTTTCTTATGGCGCGTTATATCAGTTTTCTCTTTCTAACCTAATTCGTAGAATAATTTGAAAATATTAACCATATGGTTCAGAACTACTTTTTTGGCACCTGTCACTTTTGTCGAGTCTGTATTAGTCTGTGGTAGAGATTTATAAGAAAAAATGGGGAAAAACTAAGCGATTTTAGGAGAAAACACAGCGGTTTTTAGTCCGTTTTACGCTAACATGGCAACACTTTCTACGACTTAGGAGTGAGCATAGAGAAACATAGAGGCGAAGGCGTCAAAAATTGAGTTGTCAAAGTTCATTTTGTTTACATGTATTTGTTGACAAAGTACGACTTGTAAACATGTATTGTGTGGTGAATTCACATCGACAACGTACGTGTGAGAAATTAGAAAAAGATAGCAATATTGTTTTTTCTTTCACCTTCGCCTCTATGTTTCTCTATGGGAGTGAGTGAAACAACAAAAACCGATCTGGCATCCATTTTTCTTATGGCGCGTTATATCAGTTTTCTCTTTCTAACCTAATTCGTAGAATAATTTGAAAATATTAACCATATGGTTAAAGCACAGACTAAATACAGACTCGACAGTAGAGTTTTATAAGAAAAAATGGGGAAAAACTAAGCGATTTTAGGAGAAAACACAGCGGTTTTTAGTCCGTTTTACGCTAACATGGCAACACTTTCTACGACTTAGGAGTGAGTGAAACAACAAAAACCGATCTGGCATCCATTTTTCTAATGGCGCATTATATTAGCTTTCTCTTTCTAACCTAATTCGTAGAATTTGAAAACATTAACCATATGGTTCAAGATTACTTTTTTGACATCTGTCACTTATGTCGAGTCTGTATTAGTCTGTGGTTAAAGAATACTTTTTTGACACCTGTCACTTATGTCGAGTCTGTATTAGTCTGTGCCCATACTGTAGTTGGAGGGTATAAAAAAAAAGCATAACCAGCAGTTTTTATTCATCTAACTGAGCAAAATAATCACATTTCAAACGTTCCGTACCACATATTGTACTTTTTTACCTGAAATACAATTTTGGCATTCAAAGTGATGCCAAGGCATTTGAAATAAAATCAAATATTATAACTGGAAAAAGGCTTAATACACAAAAAAACTTTATTTAGCGAAGCCGCTAAACTAATTTATGGAGTTTGTAATCCCTAAGCCCGGCCGAAGGCCGCTACGCAGAAAAGCTTTTTTTTTACGAAAATTCTCAAACAAAAAAAAAAAAAATTTTTTTTCTCAAAAAAAATTTTTTTTTGGCCTTTTATGGGTGAATATTTTTTTTTTACTAAAATGAAAGATATTTCAATTACCTTTCGAATGACAACAATATTTTTGAAATCGAATAATAAATAAAGTAAATATAAGCAAAAAATTTTAAGTCCAGATAACTCGATAAATACATGTCGCCGACAATTTTTTTATGTTTTTCGAAATCATCGCTAAAAGGGATATTTTCATTTTTTTTGATATTTTTTTTTTTTTACCAATGCCAGTAAACTCAACTTGTTCCGAAAGGACTGTCGCGGACGCCTCAAAGGAAGCTACAATTGATCTTTTTTGAATTACAAGTGTTCTTTTTCGATTTACAATTAATCTTTTTCGAATTACAATTGATATACTTTAAAATTACAATTGATCTATTCCGAATTACAATTGATTTTTTCGAACTACAATTGGAATTTTTGAATGTAATTTTTGAATTACAAACGAAATCTTTGAATTACAAATGAAATCTTCGAATTACAGGTAGAATCTTCAAATTACAAGTAGAATTTTTGAATTACAACTGATCTTTTGCGAATTACATCTGTTGATGGTGTAGTTCAATAGCAATAAAATTTTCAGGTAACGAAATTTAAAATTATTAAATGCATTCTTTTACGAAACTTTCTAAACACTTTAACGAAGAGGGGTCTTTGGCACTTAATTGCATGCAAAGTTATTTTTGTTTTACAAGAGTATCAGCAAACATTGTTATGCAAAATGAAAGTGCAAATAATGTATTTTTAAATATGTATAAAAAAATGATTTGATTCACTTACAAATAAAATTTCACTATAACTTTAAAATGTTCCCTTGTTTCGATTAAAATAATCCTTAATCTGGCAACTCCAAGTGAAGTTTTTAGTATATATTTGTCCTTTTTCACATATTCCTTTTTCTTCTTTTATTAACCCTTTTTCTCTATATTCATTAAAATTTTCTAAAAGTTTTTTTTTCATTAAATTTTCTAAGTTTTTTTTTTTTTTTTTTTGCAAAATTTTCTTGAACTTTGTTTTTGTTCTAATTTTCTTACATAAAGGAAAAAAATCTTTTTTTATATTTTCTTATAACACAAAATTCCGTATTTTAATTCAAGCAGCCAGAAACGGTAATAAACGAAGATACACAAACGAAACGGGTGATAAATTTTTATAGAACACGACGACGAAAAACACAAAAAAAGCAACGACGATGAGACGACAAACAACGATGAAGCACCACCAGCATGAAACGAAGTAACAAAAAGAATTCATATTTTTTTATTTCATTGTAGGTTTGTGTGTGTTTCTTTACAATAAAAAAAAATATAGCAAAATGCAAATGGCGGCTCAAAACTAATAAAAATTTTATTTAAATTAGTTCTTTAACTTTTTTTAACACTTTTTTACACATTTTCCACAATTTTGAGCGCTATTTTTCATGTTGCTTAATTTTTTTTTTAATTTTCTTTTTTTGTATTGTTCTTGTTTTTTTTTTATTTCTTACAATTTCCAATTTCACACTCCTCGTTTTTTATATCAATTCTCCGCTTCTACACTATGTGGTTGATTTTTATTCGGATTTTCTTTTACGACTGAACGAATTATTGCTTTATTTCTTTGTCATTCATTGTTGCAGAGTTGCCATTTTCTGGAATTCTTCCACAAAGTATATATCTCCAATTTCTATGGGGATCTGGGATAACAAATGTTTTAGTAATTTTTTTTTTAAAAGATATTTGAGATTGTAGCTACTAAAAATAACAATATAATAATCTCATATGAAATTTGCGGTATCATCCTATTATTTTGTGTAAAATTTTGGTGATAGATATTTTCTAGTAGAAGTTAAAAAGCATAAAATTTTTTTTTTGTGGAAATTTTGTTACTTTTGGGTATAGTAAAAAATGGAATAGGCAACACTGCGTTGCAGTAATCATGATTTCGCTTTATGTTTCGTTTCTATTTTATTTCATTCATTCGCTTTTGCGGCATTTCCAATAAGAAATGTTTAGCATTGCCAGACCAAATTTTTTGATTGTTTTCAAATAACAACGGTTTTTAATTTAGTGCGATTTTTCAGAAAGCGAACGATACACACAAACGAAAATTTTTAATGTGTCTTTCAAATTTTTTTTTTGTAAAATAAAACCAAACCCATTAACACAGACTATAAACAGACTCGACAGTAGAGTTTTATGAGAAAAAATGGGGGAAAACTAAGCGATTTTAGGAGAAAACAGAGAGGTTTTTAGTCCGTTTTACGCTAACATGGCAACACTTTCTACGACTTAGGAGTGAGTGAAACAACAAAACCCGATCTGGCATCTATTTTTCTCATGGCGCGTTATATCAGTTTTCTCTTTCTAACCTAATTCGTAGAATAATTTGAAAATATTAACCATATGCTTCAGACACAGACTAAGAGAATAATCACAGTTGGAGCGGCAAGCGGAAAAACGCAATTGTCCTCATAAAAATAGAATTGAATCTAGTTTGGCGGAAAAACGCGGCGGAATTTTGTTGTCATATAAAACGTATGTGAACAGTTGCGGAAAAACGCTTCCCGCTCCAATTGTGATTATTCTCTAATACAGACTCGACATAAGTGACAGGTGTCAAAAAAATTGTTCTGAACCATATGGTTAATATTTTAAAATTATTCTACGAATAATGATTCAACCCAGGTTATCACTACAGAAATTTAGCAAACCGCGTCTGCTAAAATCAGCAGATTTCTCATATGGCTCAAAATGGGTGTATTTTCAGCAGACTTTTCTGCTGATTGGACAGAGAATTTATTTTGAGTGTATTGAATTCTGTAAATGCATTGAAAATAGTTAACTCAACTATACTGGTTATTCCACGATAACAACATTAATTTTTGTTGAATACGGCATTATTCTGTAAAACTTGATCTACAATGGGTTTAATAATTTTTTACTAACAATAAGACTGCGTTTTGATATATCGCTTTAACGTAGTTTAAACGGGAGTTTTATTAAACTTTATTAAATTAAAACCAAGTTTAACCAAGCATTCAAGTTTAGCAAATGTCGATTAACGCGGTATTGCCACAGATTATAAACAGACTCGACAGTAGAGTTTTATAAGAAAAAATGGGAAAAACTTAGCGATTTTAGGATAAAACACAGCGGTTTTTAGTCCGTTTTACGCTAACATGGCAACACTTTCTACGACTTAGGAGTGAGTGAAACAACAAAAACCGATCTGGCATCCATTTTTATAATGGCGCGTTATATAAGCTTTCTCTTTCTAACCTAATTCGTAGAATAATTTGAAAAAATTAACCATATGGTTAAGAACTAATTTTTTGACACCTGTCACTTATGTCGAGTCTGTATTAGTCTGTGGTATTGCCATACCAAATATCGCATTTCCAATTAGAATAGTTGCCATCTTCGCACCTTTTTCGAAAAAAAAATAACACAACATGGCAGCACTAACCACACTCAACCAAAAATCATTGTATTCCCAAAGAAAATCGCTGTAAATTCAACAGAAATCATTGTTGATTTTGACCCTACAAATATTTACGTTGATTTCAATAAAAATTGTTGTCAGTTTTTGTAAAAGTTGATCAACTCGTTTTTTTGTAAATCAACTCGTATTATTTGTAAACTCAACTCATATTTTTGTTGATACATATAAGAAATTTTATTAATAAAAAAAGCTGGTTGTTATTTGTAAATATTATTTTATTAAGTATAAATCACAATATTTTAGAATTATCAGCGGATTTTAAAGCTGCAATATTTAAACAAAATTTTCACAAACACTTCGTTTATTTATGTTATGCATTCGTAAGCCATTCTCCTGTTTTCTAATGACACCAAATCAAAAACCTAAAAAAAACAAAAAAAATACCATATACATAGTATGAATACATAAAGTAGCCAATGTATTTTATTACTTACCAAATATTTGCAGATCAGAATCTGATCATCAGATCCCATTTTTATTTATTTTTATAATATTAAATATTTTTATAAGAAACCACATAAAATAACACCACAATAATTATAGTTTTTGTTAAGATAACTTTTGCAAATGAAAACTTTTTTGGCCAAATTTTTGGTGAGTTAATTGTTTAAGGTTCCCACATTATATACTAAAAGATGGAACCTTAAACCATCTCGTAAAGTGATGCTGCCATATTCAAAAAAACGGTTTTATAAGAAAAATGGGGAAAAACTAAGCGATTTTAGGAGAAAACAGAGCGGTTTTTAGTCCGTTTTACGCTAACATGGCAACACTTTCTACGACTTAGGAGTTAGTGAAACAACAAAAACCGATCTGGCATCTATTTTTCTTATGGCGCGTTATATCAGTTTTCTCTTTCTAACCTAATTCGTAGAATAATTTGAAAATATTAACCATATGGATCAGAACTACTTTTTTGACACCTGTCACTTATGTCGAGTCTGTATTAGTCTGTGATAATACCATAAAATCTTATTTTCTTTAAAGCTTAAAATCTTTTGATCTACACGCAAAAAAAAAATCTGTGTAAGATTGAGCAATCCTACTTGGTAAAACTTTTTTCATACCAAAAAAAAATTTTTACCAAATTTTTGCTAATATTATGCTTGTCGATGTTAAAGTAACATAATTCATTTTTTATGTAAAATAACCAAGTAGCTTGCACAATAACGCAAATTACCTGCACAAAAATTTATCGAAAGAAAACAACAAAAAAACAAATACAGACCGCCATTTTCATTTTTTTTGTATGCGTTGTTTGTTTATTTTTTGTGTTATAAAAACGTAAAAAGGAAATTGATAAATAAAATAAAAATAAATTAATAAATAAAAATAAATAATTAGTTTTCTAAAAGATAAATAAATGCAAGATAAAAGAATGTTAAAGTTAATTTTGCTTTCATCACTTAAAACACCATTCATTAAGAAAAACCAATGGAGTCCCAGACGTATGTTTCGATGAATAACAAATGGAATGATAAAGTGAGTATACCCGCATTCCGAAGACACCAATAAGGTTTAATAGATTTTTAGTGTTTGAAACCGGTATGGGAAATACCAGAAATGTCTATAATTTTTAGAAATTCAATTTTTCTTCTGCATTTTTTCAACTTGAACCCTTATAAAAATTAGTGTTTGGTAATAATTTTCTATTTTTACAGGGTACTGCTAAATAAATTTTTGAAGCAATGGCGAATCCTTCACTACAATAAAGAGCGTAGACACCAATCCTGCCTTTAGGTATAAAATTTATTTATTTATTTATCGTATGGCGTTAATACAAATTATCATTTTTTGTTTGTTTCATAAGTACTACTACATATTTACATGCCTATGTTAAAGTACATAAAAATTGGTTTACATAACAAAAAAATTATAAAAAATAAGCGAAGTATAAAGTTAAATATTGATGTCTATGTTTGATAGCCATTGAACTGCTTCGGGACTGGCGTTGTTTAGTTCGGACAAGTCTTCGGTGAATCTTCGGAGTGGACATTCTAAAGTTATGTGATATATGGATTGTTCAATATTACTGCAGTCACAAAAGGGAGTATCAGATGACCCCCATTTATAAAGAGTTGATGCACACCTGCCATGGTTTGTGCGAATTCGATTTAATCTCACCCATAGGAGTCTGGGTAATTCTGAACCAGGTGGCATACTTGTCAAGTCTTGAAACTGGAATGGATCTTCACTGGATGAGAGGGTCCATTCGTCTTTCCATGCAGCACGTGCATCAAAATTATTTTGCTTCAGTGTCTGGGCTAGTTTCAAAGGAGGATTGCGTGATCGAAGGCGATTCCCTATACATGTATCTATGAACTCGTGAATTGGAAGAGATGGATTAGATGTGATCTTGTTGTATTCACGTAGGAGTGCATTCTGGCGTCTTATTTTAGGTGGAAGGATGTTACTAAGAACGGGAAGGAACCTTGTGGGAGTGGAAGACATAGTGCCTGTTATTATACGCATTGATGAATTTAGCTGTACGTCTATCTTTCCCACATGTGCACTGTTAAGCCAGACAGGGGCACAATATTCTGCAGTGGTGTAAACTAGGCTTAAGGTTGCAGAGCGTAGAGTACTTCCGGAGGCTCCCCAGGTTGTGTTCCTCCTTACCAAGAGACCAATGGGGTTTACCAATTTTTTAAATTAAAAATATATGTTTTGTAATAATTTTCTATTTTTACAGGATGCTTTTAAATAAATTCGTGAAGCTATAGCGGATCCTTTACTTCAAGAAGAAGCGTAGGCAGCAGTCACTCGAGAAAATTGTACAAAAAGGGTCAGTTGGTCGGTGGTAAATTAAATCCTACACAACATTTATTACATTAATATGGATTTATTCTGTGAAAATTTTAAATTCAACAAATATACAAATTTTTACAAAAATTTATTGAAAATTTATTTTAGCATAAATGTGGTAATTTTTAGCATTATTTTTAGTCATCTTTTCTAATAATTTTGGAATATTTCACCATATCTCTTTTGGTATATTTTACCAAGTTTTTACTTAAATAGCATTAGCATTTTCTTCAAAATTTTTTACATAAGTGTTTTGGCTAAATTACGAAAACTACTTCGTCGGTTGTAGTTTTAGCATATTTTTGGTAAAATTATGCCAGATTTTTGCTCACTCCGACACAAGTTTTTTTTTGCGTGTATTGTATGTAAAAATCTGAAAACTAAAAACTTTGTTTACAATATATGTAACAACAAATGGTAAACATTAAAACAAAATCCATCGATTACTTTTCGAGAAAATTTGTGGTAAATCTATTTTATCGTTTTTCTCGAAACCGAGTTGTTGGCGTATGGAGCAAAACAATAATAAGCTGACGAAATGACCTCATATCAGACCTTTGAAGAATTAATTCAATTTGTGAATTAATTCACATTTTTTTTAATTAATGAATTAATTCATGTTTGAATTAATTCTTTGAATTAAATTTGAATTATTTAAAAAAGAATTAATTAATTTTGTGAATAATTCAATTTTAATTCAAAGAATTAATTCAAGCATGAATTAATTCTCTTTGAATTAATTCATTTTGAATTAATTCATTTTGAATTAATTCATTTAGAATTAATTAATTTTCAATTCATTTTTTGAATTAATTATTTTTTTGAATTAATTCTTTTTTTTTGGTTTAATTCAAGAAAAATAATAGCAAGAAAAAAAGCAACCAAACAATAACATTTTTGTTTTTACATGATTCAACGTCGCAAAAGCAGCATTTTTTAACTTATGGGTATAGCATACATATATCGCTCCTTTACTTGTATAGTGTCACAACTCAAAATATTTGATTTTGCAGAAAACACGTTTAAAGTTTACTATTGAAACTGGTTTTTGAATTGAAAAAGGCCGGTACATAGAAAATGTAATAATGGCGTGTACTCTTCTCAAACGGTGAGTTTAAAAGATATTAATACGAATTTTTGACACAATATAAAGCACGATATAACGAATAATTCTGCATCATTAACTCAAAAAACGCATTTTTTGAGTTACCCAGTTGGAAAATGTGTCACTGAGGAAATTTCCACAGTGATTCCTTGAGGAAATGTCTTCAGGTTCTGACAAATCATAGGCAATCCTTGATGACATGTCCTAACATTGTCAGCACTGAATGTTTGCTTTAAGAGTGTGGACAATTCCTCTAAGACGTCTAAAAGGAAATGTCTTCAGAATAGCAGTATATTAAATTAGAATTTTAAATCTGGGCAACTCTTTAATTTCCAAAAAAAAAAATGGCAATTTTGATTTTATTTTAATTAAGTCGATAATACTTAATTAAAATAAAATCAAAATCTAACAAGTAGAATAAAAGTAATAAATAGACAAACAATTTTAAAAATAAAGTTTGGAACAAGTGGTTAGGTGTGTGACTAATAAACTGGAGGTTCCAGGTTCAAATCCAGTTGGGACTAAAAAAGGCGAAAAGTTTTTTCTAAATATGAGAAAGATAATTTATAAAGGAAAATGGATAAAAGTAAAAACTAAAGGAAATACGAAAATTTTTTGTATTTTCACATGACCTACGTCAGACATTTCCACAAAGAAGTCTTAGGTGACATGTCCCCAGAAGGTCAGCCCTGACTACTGCAGACTTTGAGTGAGGACATTTTGAAAATTTGTATGAAACTGTCCTCAACCCAGTACATAGAGATGTCTTGTGGATGTCAGGTGTGACTCTGACATGTCATCGCTCCGTCACTGAGGATGGCTCGAGGACGTTGCCAACTGGGATGACACTATACAAGTAAAGGAGCGATATGTATATCAGGGTTGCAAAATGAGAATATCAAAATTGTACCAACGAGCTCCGAAAATTGTACTTTTTCCACCCCAATTGTACCAAAAATCTTTTGGCAGCACTGAAAGAGCGCTATTGGTGATGCAGTGAAATCATGTATCTTCTCAGCGCTGATTAAAGCATTCTTTCGTATCATTCTTTCGTTATACCATTGTACATTTTATAAAAAAATTTTCAATTTTCAAAAATACATTTCAGAATACATATCGTCGAACTATATTCAATAAATGCCAACTCGAAAAAGCTTACTTTTCAGGAGAGCTAAAAAACTAGTTATTTCGCCTATTATTGTAAAAATAAACAATGTACCTTCATAAGATGGTTTAAATATTCTAAATAATTTTTAACTATGCCAAAAATTTCATATTTTGCACTTGTTTGCGTATTTTTCAGAGATGGCATTTATTACTGTATCAAAAAACAAATATTTTTTTAGAGTTGGCATATTTTGTCGGAAAATAAAAATAATTTTTTTTTGAAAAATTTTTATTATTTTTTTTTTTTTTGATTTTGTTATCCTTAGTACGGTAATTGCAAAAACTAAAAAAAAAATTTAAAATCTTTGCATATTTTTAAAAGTTACTAGCTCCGAAAGCCTTTTAATTTCATGGTGGTCAACTTTGGCACTCTGTAACTCACGCTGTATTGCATTAGGGTAACTCCAAACTAGCTATTTTGAAAGCTTATGTTATCTCATTGACTTTATTTGCTCCACTCATAATTTTTCAATCTGATAAATAGTTTACAAGTTACATATATAAGGGGTGGTCCAATAACTGGTATCTTTTTAAAACATGCAATGAAATGAACAATACTCAATAGTTTTGAAAACTTATGGCTTTATTTGAAAGAGCAAACATTCCCGTTTTTTATGGCAAACGACTTCATTGATGCGTCTTCGGCTTGCTCCGCTGTATCGCGTTGTAGCGCAGTAGTGCGCGGCCAAACTGCACGTTTTTCGAAAAAAAGTTTTTAACCGAAATAAGGCACTCAAATGAGGTTATGTTAACAAACAAATTGGTACATCTTGGGATCGTAAAACTCGCAAGGTATTGTAAAGAATCCAATTCATCTATAGAAAACAATAGATTTGAGTATCAGCATCATTACACAATATTTTCAAAAATACAGCTGAAACTCCCATTTTCGTCAAAGATGAGCGCTACATAGCCATGATTACCGACTTTTTGTTGGCCGTAATAGAATATACCAACTTGGATGACATTTATTTTCAGAAGGATGTCGCAATATGTCCCACAGTCCATCAAACAATCGATATTTTGCGCACTTAGTTCGGAAATCGTGTTTTTCGCCATATTCGCGGTGACAATTGATCACTTCAGAGCTGCCGATTAAAAACTTTAAAAATTTTTTTGTGGGGTCTCGTTAAAGATTCATGCAACATGGGAAATCCAGAAATGTTCTAGGCCCATTCGACGAATATCGTTCAAGCCATTCGTGAGATAGTGCCGAGAATGAGCTACTGCGGAGCTAACCCAGGCAACCGCATGAATGAAGTCGTTTGCCATAAATAATGGGAATATTTGCTCTTTCAAATAAAGCCATAAGGTTTCAAAACTATTGAGTATTGTTCATTTCATTGCATGTTTTAAAAAGATACCAGTTATTGGACCACCCTGTATAAGCAATTTATTTTTTTTTTGCAAACACTATTTGACGATATCTTCAAAATAGCAATATCTCGAAAACTAGCCATTAGATATCAAAATCTTTACCAGATTCGTGTTCAGCATGACAAATGCAATGAAATATGTGATCTAATTTAAAAAATTTTTTTTTGGAAATTTCCAATGGGAGTTGGCATTTATTTTCACCAAAAAAATATGTACTTTGAGTTAGCAGAATAACAAAAATGGATGTAAAACGACAAAAAATTATGTTTTTGTTCTGAAATTTTTACCACAGATGGGTATTGCATAGGGGAGCTATTTGCTACACTCAAAATAATAACTCTGTTAAATACTCTGTAAAATGACTGTAATCTCAATTCGACAGATATTTGACAAAGTTATCTGTCGAAATACATATTTTAAGAAAAATCTTTGTGTTTTCTTGTGACCGAAAAACAAAATTTTGTAAAATTGGAGTTACTCATTAAAAACTTGTAATTTTCACATAAATAAAAAAAGCTGGAAATTGAACAAAATTTTAATTTTAATTTTAATTAATTTAATTTTAATTAATGTTTTTGAATCAGAGAAGTTTTACTCATAAAATGGATCTAACTAAAACTTTGTAAATTTACAGAGTTTTTTTTGTAAAATTTTGTAGTCATTAAATGCATTTTACTAAAACTCTGTTAATTTACGGAGTTTTTTTGGTAAAAGTATTTTCGGTTTTATCAATATTTTACAGATAATTCGGTAAATTTACAGTTTTTTTTGATCGAAATCATTTTACAGAGTTTTCTTCGTAAAATAACAAAAAATCTTGCTGGTTGGAAATCTATGGTATTTTCTGCTGGCTCAGCAGAGTATCTCTGTAATTTAACAGAGTGATTATTTTGAGTGTATCGGAAACTCATTTCGGTCAAATTTGAGTTGGCATATTTTGAATATAGGTTCACGATATGCATAACTTTTGAAAAAAGTACGCTTTTAGTATTTGCCAGCCCTGGCGCAGAATCACTTTTTGAGTCGATTTTGCTATGATTGTCCGTCCCTCTTTCGGTCCATGGAATTAGTCTCCATACAAACGTCCTCCCGATATTTATTTAAATCTGTCTGTTGGCATCCTTATATGCTAATTAAACACAAATTTGGTTTGTATGTATTGCAAATTTCACCAAAAAAGGTATAAACTGAGAAAGATCTTAAATTGTACCAAATAAGTCATTGGTGTACCATTGTACTTTTGAGCTTCGAATTGTACCAAAAAAAGTACAATTGTACCAACTTTTGCAACCCTGATGTATATGCTTATGCGAAAGTAGCAAGAACAAAATCAACCAAACAACAACACTTTTTTTTTGTACATGTATCAACGCCGCAAAAGCAGCATTTTTTAGCTTATGGACATAGCATAGCATATTATGGGCAATTATAAAGACTGTTATAAACCAAAATGTTTGCAACAAAATTTTTTTCCCCCGAATCCCCTTCTACAATATAGGAAAAAACAAGTGAGTGTTAAATTTGCCAGTGCCGAATATTAAATAACTTCCAATATAATAGAGGGATTTCGCGAAAAAAGAACAATACTTTTGTTTTCTTAAGCAAACATTTTGGCTTATAAGTTTTAAAAAATCAAAATAGACCGTGAAAAATTAATTAAAAAAAAAATAAATTAAAAAAAAGAATTAATTCAAAAAAAGAATTAATTCAAAAAAAGAATTAATTCAAAAAAAGAATTAATTCAAAAAAAGAATTAATTAAAACAAGTGAGAGTGTTAAATTCGGCTGTGCCGAATCTTGTATACCCTCCAACGTTGAAAAAAAAAATAAAAAAAAATTGCTGGGGCGTTTTTTTTGGGGGGTGGGGGGGCTTGTCGGGGGTCCTTGGGGACACCTTCTCTCTGGTCAAAAATGTTTACAAATTTAATTACTATGTTTTTGTACAATAGATATACAATTTCATCATTATATAAATTATTTGCTAATACCCACGCCCACAAAAGGGGGCGGACCAAAAAAAGTCATTTTCAAATTCCCTGGGTCCAAGTCCAAGACTTTGAACTTTTTCAAGCATAAAAATGTTTCATTTGTTTAACAAAAATACAAAAAAACCTATAAAAAGTTACCTTTTTCATGGGTTGGTTTACTTTGTCAAGGGGGAACTTTTTCCCCCCTGGTCCGATTTTGCCCATCTCCGAACTTAACCTTAAGCCTATGAACATAAGACATATATGTGCCAAATTTCAGGAGTCTAGCACTTTTATTTTGGACTGTATCGTGTCTTCCACAGACGGACGGACGGACGGACAGACGGACATCACTAGAATGTCTTAGAATCGATGACTGATCAATAATATATATACTTTATGGGGTCCTAGACCGATATTTCAATGCGTTACACACGGAATGACAAAGTGAGTATACCCCCATACTGTAGTTGGAGGGTATAAAAAGAATTAATTCATGCTTGAATTAATTCTTTGAATTGAAATTGAATTATTCACAAAATGAATTAATTCTTTTTTTATATAATTCAAATTTTTGATTTGAGAAATTGAATGGTGAATTAAAATTTCGAAGGTCTGCCTCATATGTATTACTAGCGTTTTTTTTTAAATTGTTTTAGCGGATTTTTTTAAGAGTAACTTGGCAACAGTACGTTTGTACTTCCGTTAAATATCAACTCTGCACTTTGGTGGTTGTCTTTGCTAATGATGTTTTGGAACAACTGAACGGTGTTGGAAAACGTTTTTTTGTTTGTTTAAGAAACAGGAAATGAAAATTGTAATAGTTAAATATTATTTTGAAAATTCACATTTATTTTAGTATGGTGTAAAAATGCTTGTTCTTCTTCAGCTCACACGTATTAACTGTCAAATTATATTGTTTTATTTAAATTTATGGTTTATTTTCATTAATTTAACGCTTTTTATTTATATATAATACGGACGTTTGATGGTAAACATTTTTTTTTTTTGTTTTTTTGCTTCGCTTTTTTAAAATTTTTTTTTCGTCACAACTTTTAAAAGTTTTTCGTTTCTTTAAAGCACGATATTTTTTTTTAATTGTAAAATGTTATTCTATAATTATGCTACAAAATTAATTAAAAAGTGGGAAAATTAGTTAAGTTGGTGAAAAATTGGTAATGATTTGGCGGTAAAAAGTTTTTTTCTTTTGATTAAGTTCATACACTGAAAAAAAGCTTTGTGAAAGTAATGAAAATTAACATAAGCTTAATAAAAAATTACTCATGTTTTCAAGCGAAGACATGTTTCATTAGATCAATGAAATTAGTGTCATTAAAGTTCCTTTCAATGAAAAATTAAATGAAAATAATGAGAATATTCGCAGAACTTGCTTAAAACGTTTTATGAAGTTTTCCATGAAATGAATGAAAGTATTCAATGTGTAAAAACAGTACACTCAAAATAATCACTCTGTTAAATTACAGAGATACTCTGCTGAGCCAGCAGAAAATACCATAGATTTCCAACCAGCAAGATTTTTTGTTATTTTACGAAGAAAACTCTGTAAAATGATTTCGATAAAAAAAACTGTAAATTTATAGAATTATCTGTAAAATATTGATAAAACGGAAAAGAATTTTACCAAAAAAGCTCTGTAAATTTACAAAGTTTGAGATAAATGCATTTTATGAGTTCAAAATTTTACAAAAAAAAACTCTGTAAATTTACAAAGTTTTAGTTAAATCGATTTTATGAGTAAAACTTCTCTGCTTCAAAAGCATTAAAATTTTGTTAAATTTTACCGCTTTAATGCTTCCAAATTGCAAATTTAATTTTTTATTTTTGTGAATATTATGAGTTTTTAACAAGTAACTCCAATTTTACACGTCATCCTCGTAAAATTACCAGTTGTTATTGTAATTTAAGACACTTTTTAAAGGGGGGTTTAGTTTTTTGAAGTGATTTTTATTTTTACAGAGCAATAAGTAAAATTACAAATGAAATTTAATATTTTGGTTACGAGAAAAAAACAAAGTATTTTTCTAAAATTCGTATTTTAACAAAAAAACTGTTTATTATCTGTAAAATAGAGATTACAAAGTAAAAAGTAAAATTACAGATAAAATTTTGTTTTTTGGTCACAAGAAAATACAAAGTATTTTCTTAAAATCTGTATTTCGACAGATAACTTTGTCAAATATTTGTCGAATTGAGATTACAGTCATTTTACAGAGTATTTAACAGAGTAATTATTTTGAGTGTAGGTAATTGAAGAAAAAATTGTAACCGTTAATTGAAATTAATAAAAAATTAATAGGGATGAGATTTTCATGCGCTAAAAAATCGAAAATATCCGCTTAAAATATGCGTTAAAAAATTCAAAATATGCACTCAAAAACCTAAAAATATGGACTAAAAAATAAAATGTAAGCAATAAAAATCTTGTTTTCATAGGAAAAACTTCTTTAAAAGCAACGCCGGGTTTAAATAATAACATTTAAAACTTTGTGTAAGCAAGATTTTTTAGAAATTAAGACAATATTTAAAAAAGATTTTAAAGAAAAAAATTATTTTTCTTATTTCCAAAATAAATTTTTAAAATTTAAAATAGTTTTTGAAACAAATAAATTTCAATTTGTGTTTTTGCTAATTTATGCCAAAATATGCACTTAAAAGTTGGAAATATGCAAAAAATATGCATTTAAAATCAAAACATGCAAAAATATGAATTTTCACCAAAATATGCAAAAACAAATCGATGGCATTTTAACGCAAATTTCTTGATTCGGAAAGATAATTGGTCGATATCATTTTTAGACTATCGCCAAAAAACATGCATTTGCATGGAAATCTCATCCCTAGTCATTAATAAAATTTTTTTGAAAGTCACGTGTAACCGTCACTAACATTTAATTTATGCGATTGTAGTATCATGCGCGGGTACAAGGGGGGGGAAAAAGGGGAAATTTCCCCCCCAGACCAAATTTCGAAAAGAAAAAAAAAGGAAAAAAAGAAAAAAAAAAAGAAAAAAAGAAGAAAAAAAAAGAAAAAAAGAAAAAAAAAGAAAGAAAAGGAAAGAAAGAGAATAAAATTTTTCATAGAAAAAAATCTGAAAATTTTAGTAGGGAAAATTTTTTAATTTTTTAAGGGAAAAGTGAATTAATCTAAAAATTGTTTGTGAAAAATATCTGTCAATCTTATTATGAATTTTGGCATAAACAAAATGCTTAGAATATGCATTTTTTGTACAGAAAAATATTACAGGATCTTAATTTGGTTTATATAAAAAATTTTTGTCTTCTACATAGCAATAGGAAAAATATCTAAAAATCTTAAAAATGTTGATTGTCGAACTTACATACATAAAATTATTTATTTTTTTTTCTAAAGAATAAACTTTTTCTAAAGAAAAAATTCTTAGAAAAATTCTAAAGAAAAAATTCAAAACTTATTTATAGGAAAAAGGTCGCCGAAGAATTTTTCTATTAAAAAAAAGTGTCAGAGTTTCTGAAATTGACTCTTATTTTAAGTAAAAAGGTCTCAGAATCTGAGTCTTTTTTAAAAAGATAAAGTCTAATACTTTTTATTGTTGAAAAATACTCTCAGAAGTTGAAACTTACTGAAGTGGTAGAAGGTCGCAGAATCTGAGACTTTTTCAACGGGAAAAAGGTCTTAGAATCTAACACTTTTTTATAGGAATAAGGTCTCAGAATCTCAGAAAATTGTCTCAGAATCTCAAACTTTTTCTATAGGAAACAGGTCTCAGAATCTATGACCTTTCTATAGGAAAATGGTCTTAAAGTCTCAGACGTTTTCTATAGGAAAAGCATTTCCGAATCTGTGACTTTTTCTTAAGGAAAGGATCACAGAATCTGTGATCACAGAATAGGAAAAGTGTCTTATAATCAAATTAGATTTCTGAATCAGAAAAAGGTCTCAGAATCTGTCACTTCTTCTTAAGAGAAAAAGTGACAGAATTATAAATTTTTTTTATATAAAAAAAAGCTCTCAGAATCTGAGACTTTTTCTTTAGGAAAAAGGTCTGAGAATCTGAGCCTTTTTCTTTTCGAAGAGGATCTCAGAATTTGAAACTTTTTCTTTAGGAAAAAGGTCTTAGAATCTGAGACTTTTTCTATTGGAAAAAGGTCGAAGAATCTAAGACTTTTTCTATAGAAAAAAGGTTTCAGAATCTAAAATTTTTTCAGTACGAAACAAATCTAATAATCAGAGACCTCTCTATAGGAAAATGTCTCAATAATGCTTTTAATTATAAGACTTTTTCTATTGTAAAATGTCTCAGAATCTGAGACTTTTTCTGTGGAAAAAATTCTTAGAATCTGAAAATTTTTCTATACGAAAAAAGTCTCAGATTCTGAGACACAAAAAAAAAAAAATAACAAAAAATGTCTCAAAATCTGATATTTTCTATAGGAAGAATTTCTTCTATTCAAAAATTCTAAGATTTAGACTCTTCCCATGTATACGAAAAATATAAAATTTTCTTTTAAATTTCTTTTAAAAATCTGAAAATTTTTCTATACGAAAATAGTCTCAGACTCTGAGACATTTTTCGTAAAGAAAAGTCTTATATTCTGAGACATTTTTCCAATAAAAAATTATTATTTCACGAAAAATGTCTCAACCTCTGATGTTTTTTTATCTAGGGGGAATTTCTTCTATTAAAAAATTCTCTTCATATGTAGATAGATACCCGGGTAAAAATGAAATATATATGATCATATATGAAGATATATGGATCATACATGGATTTATATAACCATATATTATCATATATGCCTCCATATATGTTCATATATGATCTGATCCGAAAATTGGCCCGATATGACCTCATATCTGACCAATTTACGGATCAGATCATATATGAACATATATGGAGACATATATGATAATATATGGTTATATAAATCCATATATGATCCATATATCTTCATATATGATCATATATATTTCATTTTTACCCGGGTAGACAGATTCTTATGTATACGAAAAATATACAATTTTCTTTTAAAACAAATTAAAAAAAAAATTTATCTAAACGAAATATGATCATGAAAAACGAACCTTCATCGGCAAAAACTAATAAATTTTATGATTTTATAGCTTTCCCGTCACTTTTTTTTGTAAAAAAACGTATCCATTTTTTTGCTCGTAAATTTTTGATTTTTTTTTTCGAAGTAAAAAAATTTTTCCCCCCCCAAACCCAAAAGCTGTACCCGCCACTGTAGTATACATGGTAGAAAAAATACACTTTCACATTTTTTAACGGCTTTCACCAAGTTTTCTTACACAAAATTTTACTCCAACCTCAAATTGTAATCAGTACCGTTTTAACTAGAGTTTGCAAAACGATTAAAATCGTAATCGTAGTCGCGATTAATCGCGCCCATTAATCGTAATCGTAATCGACAAAAAAATCATGCGATTACGATTAAAAATTTTCCATGAAATACACTGTTTTTATAACGAATTTAAATCAGTTCCAAAATTTTTTGAAACCCTTTTTGAATAGAAACTAAAATTATTTGTCAAAAAAACTAAATTAGTGTTAAAAACGATTACTTTCGGAACAATTTCAAACAAAATCATTGATTCTGGGATGTTAACTAGAATGGAAAGTTTTAATGGGTTGGGCTATGATTCATTTAAATTGTTTGCGATTTTTCTTTCATTTTCTCGTAAATGTCATTCAAATTTAAAGTAAAATTTAAATTCTGATCTGAGTAAATTTTAAAGAATTTGGTTTTTAAAATATACTCAAAAGGCTTTGGTCAAAAAATTTGCACATGCAATGTTGTCAAAAAACTTAATTTTTTCATACTTTGACCGCTGGTTGACTAATGATGCCTTGTAAATTTTTAAAACAAATTTCCTCACAACAGATAACTGGCCATCGGCAGGTATTCTGACACGACCCCGCAGAAATTTTGGTAAACAGGAAGCAGCTTTTGGAAAGGAATCATGATCCAAAGAGCGAATCCAAATCAGTCACAGTTTAGAGTACTCTTTAGTAGCAAAGATAAAAAGATATTAAAACCCAGTAAAATGATTAAAGCACTCTTTACAGAGTTTATTTAAGCGCAATAAAGATGTAAGAAAATCTAGTATTTTTCTCCAAAAATTTTTTTGATCATTAAAAAAAGTGTTGAAGATGTCAAAAATTAATGTATGTGTGAAATTTTACCAACAACGAATTTTAATTATAAGTTTTAAAAAAATCTTAACAAAAAATTCTCAAGGGCGCTCGAGCGCGATGATATACTTAAAAAAGAGACTGTTGTGCCAAAATCTCGAATAATTTCTTAAAAATAATAGTTTTTGTTCTTAAAAATATAAATTTCAAAAGATTTTTTTAAAGATTTTGCAACTTAAATTATTTAAAAAATTCGATTAATCGTAATCGCGATTAACGGCAATTTTTTTAATCGTAATCGCGATTATGAAATATCTCGATTATTTGCAAACTCTAGTTTTAACCATTAGGGCACACTGGGCACGTGCCAATAAATTCGCTTATACGAAAATGGAACAACTTTTTTTTAATACCCTCCACTCTACTGATAGAGTATATATAAGTTTGTCATTCCGTTTTGTAACACCTCAAAATATTGGTCTAGGACCCCATAATTCATGATCCTCGATCGATTTTAAGATGATCTAGCGTTGTGCGTCTGTATGTATGTACAATATGTATGTATGTATGTCTGTCTGTTAAAAGCACGTTAACTTTTGAAAGACTGTATTGGGGCTGCTGAAGTTTAGCAGATATGTTGATCACTTATTTGGTCAGGTTGGTATTGCAATTCAGCGAAATCGGTCCAGTGGTTCAAAAGCTATAAGCAAAAGAGTGAATTTCGGCAAGGGGTTTTCGCGAATTTACGAGATAGAAAATACGCTAACTTTTAAACAACAATTCTGAGGCTGCTGTAGCGTGACATATAAATTTGTGGTTAGTGTTGAATTTCAGCAAAATCAGTCCAAAGGTTTAAAAGTTATTAACAAAAAACTACACTCAAAATAATAACTCTGTTAAATTACAGAAAAACTCTGCTAATTTAACAGAGTACACCATACTTTTCCAGCTAACAACATTTCTTGGTAATTTTACAAAAAAACTCTGTAAAATTATTTTGACAAAAAAAAAAACTGTTAATTTACAGAGTTTATAGTAAAGTATTAGTTAAATATGAAAGCTTTTTAACAGAGAAAACTGTGTAATTTTACTTTAAAACTCTGTAAAATGGTTTGGAAAAAAAAACTGTTAATTTACAGAGTTTCTAGTAAAATATTGGTTAAATAAACCACCATTTAGCAAAGAAAACTATGTAAATTTACATACACTCAAAATAATAACTCTGTTAAATTACAGAAGAACTCTGCTAATTTAACAGAGTACATCATACTTTTCCAGCTAACAACATTTCTTGGTAATTTTACTAAAAAACTCTGTAAAATGATTTTGACAAAAAAAAAAACTTTTAATTTACAGAGTTTATAGTAAAATATTGAATAAATATGAAAGCTTTTTTACAGAGAGAACTCTGTAATTTTACCATAAAACTCTGTAAAATGATTTGGACAAAAAAAAAAAAAACTGTTAATTTACAGAGTTTCTAGAAAAATATTGGTTAAATAAACCACCATTTAGCAAGGAAAACTATGAAATTTACATATATTTGATGCAAAAAAAAAATTTACAGAAAAAACTCTGTAAATTTACAGAATTTAGTTAAATGCATGTTATTTTGTAAAATTTTTATAAGATTTCTGAAAAATAAATTTTGATAATTTTTTTTTGCTAATTTTTAAACTTTTTCTCAAAAAAAAAAAATTACAGATAAAATTTTGATGTTTGGTAACAAAAACAAAAATTACTCAAAACAGAAAACTTTTTTGGTTATAAAAAAATACGAAGTATTTTGCTTAGATCTGTATTTTAGCAGAAAACTCTGCTAATTATCTGTAAAATTAAGATTACAAAGTAAAAAGTAATATAACAGAGGAAACTTTGTTTTTTTGTCACAACAAAATACAAAATTTTTTCTTTAAATCTGTATTTTGACAGAAAACTCTGTCAAATATCTGTTGAATTGAGATTACAGTCATTTTACAGAGTATTTTACAGAGTTATTATTATGAGTGTAAATTTCAGATTGGTTTCAGATTAAATTCACGTGTTGATAACCCGTTAAACAAGTTTTACAAGCATTGGTACACTCAAAATAAAAACTCTGTAAAATACTCTGTAAAATGACTGTAATCTCAATTCAACAGATATTTGACAGAGTTTTCTGTTAAAATACAGATTTAAAGAAAATACTTTGTATTTTGTTGTAACAAAAAAAAAAAACAAAGTTTCCTCTGTTAAATTACTTTTTACTTTGTACACTCATAGAAATATCTTAGTAGAAAAATTAGTAAACCCATTGTAGATCAAGTTTTACAGAATATTGCCGTGTTCAACAAAAATTAATGTTGATATCGTTGAATAATCAGTAAATTTGAATCAACTATTTACAACGCTTATACAGAATTCAATAGATAAAACCAAAAAAGAAAAAACAACCCTGTTCGTTCATTTTTGTACTTATTATCAAGTTGGTAGCAACGCATTGCAATGTGAAATTTGTTTGTCTCTTATAAAATTATTTTATGTGTTTGTTTCTTATAAAAATATTTAATATTATAAAAATAAATAAAAATGGGATCTGATGATCACATTCTGATCTGTAAATATTTGGTAAGTAATAAAATACATTGGTTTCTTAATGTATTCATACTATATGATAATTTTTTTTGTTTTTTTTTTTTAGGTTTTTGATTTGGTGTCATTAGAAAACTGGAGAATGGCTTACGAATGCATAACATAAATAAACGAAGTGTCTGTGAAAATCTTGTTTAAATATTGAAGCTTTAAAAGCCGGTGATAATTCTAAAAAAAATATTGTGATTTATATCTAATAAAATAATATTTACAAATAACAACCAGCTTTTTTTTATTAATAAAATTTCTTATATCAACAAAAATATGAGTTGAGTTTACAAAAAATACGAGTTGATTTACAAAAAAACGAGTTGATCAACTTTTACAAAAACTGACAACAATTTTAATTGAAATCAAAGAAAATATTTGTAGGGTCAAAATCAACAATAATTTCTGTTGAATTTACAGCGATTCTCTTTGGGAATACAATGATTTTTGGTTGAGTGTACTTAATAAAAGAATATTTACAAATAACAACAAGCTTTTTTTATTAATAAAATTTCTTATATCAACAAAAATATGAGTTGAGTTTACAAAAAATACACTCAAAATAATAACTCTGTTAAATACTCTGTAAAATGACTGTAATCTCAATTCAACAGATTTAAAGAAAAAACTTTGTATTTTGTTGTGACAAAGAAACAAAGTTTCATTTGTAATATTACTTTTAACTTTGTAATCTTAATTTTACAGATAATTAACAAAGTTTTCTGCTAAAATACAGATTTAAGCGAAATACTCTGTATTTTTTATAACCAAAAAACTAAGTTTTATCTGTATTTTTACTTATTTCTATGTAATCTTAATTTCATAGTTTAAAACAGAGTTTTCTGTAAAAACACCAAAATTTTATCTGTTTTTTTTTTTTTTTTGAGAAAATGTTAAAAAAGTAACAACAAATTTTTTTTTTAAATCTTATAAGAATTTTACAAAATAACATGTTTTTTACTAAACTCTGTAAATTTACATAGTTTTTTCTGTAAAATTTTGGTTGCATAAAATGCATTTTACAAATATATGTAAATTTACCGAGTTTTTCTTTGCTAAATGGTGTTTTATTTAACCAATATTTTACCAGAAACTCTGTAACTTAACAGTTTTTTTCTGTCAAAATCATTTTACAGAGTTTTATAGTAAAATTACCAAGAAATGTTGCTAGCTGGAAAAGTATGGTGTACTCTGTTAAATTAGCAGAGTTTTTCTGTAATTTAACAGAGTTATTATTTTGAGTGTACGAGTTGATTTACAAAAAAACGAGTTGATCAACTTTTACAAAAACTGACAACAATTTTTATTGAAATCAACATAAATATTTGTAGGGTCAAAATCAACAATGATTTCTGTTGAATTTACAGCGATTTTCTTTGGGAATACAATGATTTTTGGTTGAGTGTAATCTTAATTTTACAGATAAATAACAGAGTTTTCTGCTAAAATACAGATTTAAGCAAAATACTTCCTATTTTTTTATAACCAAAAAAGCTTTCTGTTTTGAGTAGTTTTTGTTACCAAACATCAAAATTTTTGAGAAAAAGTTCAAAAAGTATCAAAAAAAGTTATGAAAAAAATCTTCTCAGAAATCTTATAGAAATTTTACAAAATAACATGCATTTAACTAAACTCTGTAAATTTACAGAATTTTTCTGTAATTTTTTTTTGAATCAAATGCATTTTACAAATATATGTAAATTTACATAGTTTTCTTCGCTAAATGTAAATTTACATAGTTTTCTTCGCTAAATGGTGGTATATTTAACCAACATTTTACTACACTCATAATAATAACTCTGTAAAATACTCTGTAAAACGACTGTAAACTCAATTCAACAGATATTTGATAGAGTTTTCTGTCAAAATACAGATTTAAAGAAAAAACTTTGTATTTTGTTGTGACAAAAAAACAAAGTTTCCTCTGTTATATTACTTTTTACTTTGTAATCTTAATTTTACAGATAATTAACAGAGTTTTCTGCTAAAATACATGTACGAAGTATTTTGCTTAGAACTGCAGATCTAAGCAAAATACTTCGTATTTTTTTATAACCAAAAAAGTTTTCTGTTGTTACCAAACATCAAAATTTTATCTGTATTTTTTTTTTTTTTTGAGAAAAAGTTGAAAAAGTAGCAAAAAAAGTTATCAAAATTTATTTTTCAGAAATCTTATAAAAATTTTACAAAATAACATGCATTTAACTAAACTCTGTAAATTTACAGAGTTTTTTTTTGTAAATTTTTTTTGCATCAAATATATGTAAATTTCATAGTTTTCCTTGCTAAATGGTGGTTTATTTAACCAATATTTTACTAGAAACTCTGTAAATTAACAGTTTATTTTGTCCAAATCATTTTACAGAGTTTTATGGTAAAATTACAGAGTTTTCTCTGTAAAAAAGCTTTCATATTTAACCAATATTTTACTATAAACTCTGTAAATAAACAGTTTTTTTCTGTCAAAATCATTTTACAGAGTTTTTTAGTAAAATTACCAAGAAATGTTGTTAGCTGGAAAAGAATGGTGTACTCTGTTAAATTAGCAGAGCTTTTCTGTAATTTTATAGAGTAATTATTTTGAGTGTAGAAACTCTGTAAATGAACAGTTTTTTTTTTGTCCAAATCATTTTACAGAGTTTTAAAGTAAAATTGCAGAGTTTTCTCTGTCAAAAAGCTTTCATATTTAACCAATATTTTACTATAAACTCTGTAAATAAACAGTTTTTTTCTGTCAAAATCATTTTACAGAGTTTTTTAGTAAAATTACCAAGAAATGTTGTTAGCTGGAAAAGTATGGTGTACTCTGTTAAATTAGCAGAGTTTTTCTGTAATTTAACACAGTTATTATTTTAAGTGTAACTTACCAATGCTTTTCGAACTTATTAAGTTTTAAACCAATGCTTTTTAAACTTTTCAAGTTTTAAATCAATGCTTTTCAAACTTTTTTTAGTTTTAAAATTGGTAACTTAAAAATTACACTAAAAAACAAAAAATTATACTCGAAAAAAAATTTACAGTCGAAAAAAAATTTTAACTCAAAAAAATTTTACACTTAAAAAAAAATTATTAAATTGGTTTGGTGTAGCACAGTGCAGTACACAGAAAAAAATTGGAACGAATTTCAATCCACAAAAACGCGGATTCAATCAATTTTTTGATTGAAATTCCTCCAATTAAAAAAATTATCATACCAATCATCAAATTGTAGGTGACTGATTGAAAATATTTTCAATCAAACAATTTTGATCAAAAGATTGATCAATTTTTTATTTATAGTCAATCAAAATAATGATTGATTTAACAAATGAATTGTAAGCTTATGACAAAGTTATCAAAAAATTCATATTTTTTGCTTTCCAATATGTTGCCAACAATAAAAAAAGTAAAACCCGATTTTGTATTTTTTTTTTAAATTAATCTATTTAAATGAAGTAAAGCGAAAAAAATCTGGTATGCTGAAAATTTGTAATTCGACAATTAAAGAAATTATCAGAAATTTTAATCAAAACATTAATTGACTTATTTGAATTTTGTTGATCAATAGATTTAATTGAAAATTGTTAGTCAATAATTTTTTGTGTGTAAACGAATTTTAAATTTAATATTTACAGGAAAAAATCAAAAAATCAAGTTGCAAAAAACAAAATTAACAATTTTTAAAAAAATTTAAATACATATGATAATTTCCAGTATTATTTATTTAATTAAACATCAATCATTCTTAAAATTACCACAAAAAATATTTTTTTCTTCTAATGAATCATTTAACGTACATAGATAGATATGTAGATATTTGAGACTATACCGTAAATTAATACAAAATATGAAAATATATGTGAATACAAGTATAATTATAGCTTCATTAAGTACATATTAAAATATTAATACGAAAAACCTGTTATTCGATATTTTCAATGAATTATTTACATAATGAACTTGCATATTTTGTTTTAGAATACATTGCAGTATTTTCAATGCATATTTTGTACAATACCCGAGATCTACACCAGAGAGAAATATCTTATGAGAGAAGACAGAACGTATTGTAAACAAAAACAACAAATGTTAAATAGTTTTTGTTTTCCATATACTCAAAATAAATTCTCTGTCCAATCAGCAGAAAAATTTGCTGAAAATATACCCATTTTGACCCATATGAGAAATCTGCTGATTTTAGCAGACGCGATTTGCTAAATATCTGTCATGATTATCTAGGTGAAATCAGCAGAGAAATCTGTCGAGACAGCAGAGAAATCTGCAAATTTTAGCAGAAAAATCTGCTGAATTCAGCAGAACAATCTGCGGATTTTAGTAAAGCAATTTGCTGATGTTCAAAAATATGTTCAAAAATATCATTTTAATTGTACACTCAAAATAATAACTCTGTAAAATACTCTGTAAAATGACTGTAATCTCAATTCAACAGATATTTGACAGAGTTTTCTGTCAAAATACAGATTTAAAGAAAATACTTTGAATTTTGTTGTGACAAAAAAACAAAGTTTCCTCTGTTATATTACTTTTTACTTCGTAATCTTAATTTTACAGATAATTAACATAGTTTTCTGCTAAAATACAGATCTAAGCAAAATACTTCGCATTTTTTTATAACCAAAAAAGTTTTTTGTTTTTAGTAGTTTTTGTTACCAAACATCAAAATTTTATCTGTATTTTTTTTTTTTTTGAGAAAAAGTTAAAAAAGTAGCAAAAAAAGGTTCAAAAATTTTTTTTTTTAGAAATTTTATAAAAATTTTACAAAATAACATGCATTTAACAAAACGCTGTAAATTTACAGAGTTTTTTCTGTAATTTTTTTTTGCATCAAATGCATTTTACACTCAAAATAATTACTCTGTTAAATACTCTGTAAAATGACTGTAATCTCAATTCGACAGATATTTGACAAAGTTATCTGTCGAAATACAGATTTTAAACAAAATACTTCGTATTTTCTTGTGACCGAAAAACAAAATTTTGTAAAATTGGAGTTACTTGCTGAAAACTTGTAATTTTCACAAAAATAAAAAAGTAAATTTACAATTTGGAAGCATTAAAGCGGGAAAATTTAACAAAATTTTAATTTTAATTAATTTAATTTTAATTAATGTTTTTGAAGCATAGAAGTTTTACTCATAAAATGGATTTAACTAAAACTTTGTAAATTTACAGTTTTTTTTTTGTAAAATTTTGAACTCATAAATGCATTTAACTAAAACTGTGTTAATTTACAGAGTTTTTTGGTAAAATTCTTCTTGGTTTTATCAGTATTTTACAGATAATTCTGTAAATTTACAGTTTTTTTTTATCGAAATCATTTTACAGAGTTTTCTTCGTAAAATAACAAAAAATCTTGCTGGTTGGAAATCTATGGTATTTTCTGCTGGCTCAGCAGAGTATCTCTGTAATTTAACAGAGTGATTATTTTGAGTGTACAAATATATGTAAATTTACATACACTCAAAATAATAACTCTGTTAAATTACAGAAAAACTCTGCTAATTTAACAGAGTACACCATACTTTTCCAGCTAACAACATTTCTTGGTAATTTTACTAAAAAACTCTGTAAAATGATTTTGACAGAAAAAAAGCTGTTAATTTACAGAGTTTTTAGTAAAATTTTGGTTAAATATGAAAGCTTTTTTACAGAGAAAACTCTGTAATTTTACCATAAAACTCTGTAAAATGATTTGGACAAAAAAAAACTGTTAATTTACAGAGTTTCTAGTAAAATATTGGTTAAATAAACCACCATTTAGCAAGGAAAATTATGAAATTTACATATATTTGATGCAAAAAAAAATTTACAGAAAAAACTCTGTAAATTTACAGAGTTAAGTTAAATGCATGTTATTTTGTAAAATTTTTATAAGATTTCTGAAAAATAAATTTTGATAACTTTTTTTTGCTACTTTTTTAACTTCCCGAGTAAAAATAATTTAATATGATCTTATATACTTTTATATAGTCATATTATTTGATATATGATCATGTGTGACACTATGTATTGCAAGATAAATTTACATATATAATAAATTTTGATGTGGGATTTTTTTAAGATATCGCCATACATAACTATATGTTGTAACATCTGGTCCCATGCATCATTTTAAATTTCTAAGTGTTTTATATAAAATTTTATATGCCTCCATTATTTTTTAATTTGTTTAAGTGTTTTCCAAGAATATATTTTTATCGCAAATATTTTCAAAGTGTTTTATATAAAATTTCATATGACTTCATATTTTTTTATTTTTCTAAGATTTTTCCAAGCACCACTTTTTTATCACGAATATTTTCTAAGTGTTTTAAATAAAATTTTATATGACTCCATCTTTTAAATTTTTTCTAAGTTTTTTTCAAGGAACATTTTTTTTTATCGAAAATATTTTCTAAGTGTTTTATATAAAATTTTATATAACTCCATTTTTTCAAATTTTTCTAAGTTTTTTCCAAGGGCAAATTTTTTTGAAAATATTTTCTAAGTGTTTTATATAAAATTTAACATGACTCCATTTTTTGAAATTTTTCTAAGTTTTTTTCAAAGAACAACTTATTTTTATTATTTTAATTTTTCAACTTTTTATTTAAAACTACCCGAGTAAAAATAATTCAATATGATCTTATATACTTTTATATAGTCATATAATTTGATATATGATCATGTGTGACACTATGTATTGCAAGATAAATTTATATAATAAATTTTGATGTGGGATTTTATTAAGATATCCCATGCATCATTTTAAATTTCTAAGTGTTTTATATAAAATTTTATATGCCTCCATTATTTTTTAATATTTTCAAAGTGTTTTATATAAAATTTCATATGACTTCATATTTTTTTATTTTTCTAAGATTTTTCCAAGCACCACTTTTTTATCACGAATATTTTCTAAGTGTTTTATATAAAATTTTATATGACTCCATCTTTTAAATTTTTTCTAAGTTTTTTTCAAGGAACATTTTTTTTATCGAAAATATTTTCTAAGTGTTTTATATAAAATTTTATATAACTCCATTTTTTTCAAATTTTTCCAATTTTTTCCAGGACAAATTTTTTTAAAAATATTTTCTAAGTGTTTTATATAAAATTTAACATGGCTCCATTTTTTGAAATTTTTCTAAGTTTTTTTCAAAGAACAACTTATTTTTATTATTTTAATTTTTCAACTTTTTATTAAAAACTAAAAAAAAAACATCCGATTTCTAAAATTGTATAAATTTTAATATAATTGGATATAATTTTATATCATTGGATTAGACCAAAACTCGTATCAAAGTCGATATAAAGTTATATAAACTGATATTATTAGATATTATTCGATCAAATCTTATGAAACCATTTTTCGTATAAGATTATATCAAAATAGACACGAACCCATATTAAATTATATATTGTGTCATATCAATTTTTTTTACTCGGGGTTTTCTCAAAAAAAAAAATTACAGATAAAATTTTGATGTTTGGTAACAAAAACAAAAACTACTCAAAACAGAAAACTTTTTTGGTTATAAAAAAATACGAAGTATTTTGCTTAGATCTGTATATTAGCAGGAAACTCTGTTAATTATCTGTAAAATTAAGATTACAAAGTAAAAAGTAATATAACAGAGGAAATTTTGTTGTTTTGTCACAACGAAATACAAAGTTTTTTCTTTAAATCTGTATTTTGACAGAAAACTCTGTCAAATATCTGTTGAATTGAGATTACAGTCATTTTACAGAGTATTTTACAGAGTTATTATTATGAGTGTAGTTTTCTTTGCTAAATGGTGGTTTACTTAACCAATATTTTACTAGAAACTCTGTAAATTAACAGTTTTTTTGTCCAAATTATTTTACAGAGTTTTATAGTAAAATTACAGAGTTTTCTCTGTAAAAAAGCTTTCATATTTAACCAATATTTTACTTTAAACTCTGTAAATTAACAGTTTTTTTCTGTCAAAATCATTTTACAGAGTTTTTTAGTAAAATTACCAAGAAATGTTGTTAGCTGGAAAAGTATGGTGTACTCTGTTAAATTAGCAGAATTTTTCTGTAATTTAACAGAGTTATTATTTTGAGTGTATAAAAAACGAAACAAATTAACACTTTGAAAAAAAATTAGAAAATTTTCTTGAAAAAATAAGCAAACTATTTCTGTAAAATTTCAAAATAATCTGCTAAAAATATGTTTAAAAGTATGTTCAAAAAAATCTTTTTAATTGTATAAAAAACAAAAAAAAAAATAACACTTTGAAAAACTTAGAAAATTTTCTCGAAAAAATAATAATGACAGAAAACTTTTTCTGTAAAATTTCAAAATTATCTGCTAAAATATGTTCTAAAATATCTTTGACAAAAAAAACTCATAAAACTTTCTTTAAAAATAATGACAGCAAACTATTTCTGTAAAATTTCAAATAATTTTCTTAAAATATGTTCAGAAATATCTATTTAATTGTATGAGGGCGTATTACTTAATGAAAATTTAGCAGCTAACTACCGATTTAACGGAGCCTTATGTCAAAATTTGTATGAAAAAGTTAAATTTAATGGATAGTTATTTTATAACGGAGCATTGAGTATTCCAGCCTAAGAAAACGAAAAAAAATTAACACTTTGAAAAAAAAAAACTTAACAAAGTTTCTTGAAAAACGAATGATAGCAAATTATTTCTGTAAAATTACAAAATAAGCTGTTTAAAATAGGTTTTAAAATATATTTAAATTCAGCAAACAAAATCAGTTAAAACGCAGTAAAATATCTGTTATTTTCTAAAACTAAATGACAGAAAAAAACTGTTAATTTACAGAGTCTATAGTAAAATATTGGATAAATATGAAAGCTTTTTTACAGAGAAAACTCTGTAATTTTACTATAAAACTCTGTAAAATGATTTGGACAAAAAAAACTGTTCATTTACAGAGTTTCTAGTAAAATATTGGTTAAAAAAAAACACCATTTAGCAAAGAAAACTATGTAAATTTACATATATTTGTAAAATGCATTTGATGCAAAAAAAATTTACAGAAAAAACTCTGTAAATTTACAGAGTTTAGTTAAATGCATGTTATTTTGTAAAATTTTTTATAAGATTTCTGAAAAAAAATTTTTGATAAATTTTTTTGCTACTTTTTCAACTTTTTCTCAAAAAAAAAAAAAAATATACAGATAAAATTTTGATGTTTGGTAACAAAAACAAAAAATACTCAAAACAGAAAACTTTTTTTGTTATAAAAAAATACGAAGTATTTTGCTTAGATCTGTATTTTAGCAGAAAACTCTGTTAATTATCTGTAAAATTAAGATTACAAAATACTCTGTAAAATGACTGTAATCTCAATTCAACAGATATTTGACAGAGTTTTCTGTCAAAATACAGATTTAAGGAAAATACTTTGTATTTTGTTGTGACAAAAAAAACAAAGTTTCTTCTGTTATATTACTTTTTACTTTGTAATCATAATTTTACAGATAATTAACAGAGTTTTCTGCTAAAATACAGATCTAAGCAAAATACTTCGTATTTTTTTATAACCAAAAAAGTTTTCTGTTTTGAGTATTTTTTGTTTTTGTTACCAAAAATCAAAATTTTATGTGTATATTTTTTTTTGAGAAAAAGTTGAAAAAGTAGCAAAAAAAGTTATAAATTTTTTTTTTTTCAGAAATCTTATAAAAATTTTACAAATTAATATGCATTTAACTAAACTCTGTAAATTTACAGAGTTTCTTATATAATTTTTTTTTTTGCATCAAATGTATTTTACAAATATATGTAAATTTACATAGTTTTCTTTGCTAAATGGTGGTTTATTTAACCAATATTTTACTAGAAACTCTGTAAATTAACAGTTTTTTTTTGTCCAAATCATTTTACAAGTTTTATAGTAAAATTACAGAGTTTTCTCTGTAAAAAATCTTTCATATTTAACCAATATTTTACTATAAACTCTGTAAATTAACAGTATTTTTCTGTCAAAATCATTTTACAGAGTTTTTAGTAAAATTACCAAGAAATGTTGTTAGCTGGAAAAGTATGGTGTACTCTGTTAAATTAGCAGAGTATTTCTGTAATTTAACAGAGTTATTATTTTGAGTGTAGTAATTTTACAAGCTTTTTACCAATAGTTTTGTAATTTTACAAGCTTTTTACCAATAAAATTGTAAATTTACAGTTTTTTTGGTGCAATAAAAATTACAAGGAATTCTCGTGAATTTACTAGTTTTTTTTTTGTAAAATTATCTTGGAAATTTGTAAAATTACACTCAAAATAATAACTCTGTAAAATACTCTGTAAAATGACTGTAATCTCAATTCAACAGATATTTGACAGAGTTTTCTGTCAAAATACAGATTTAAAGAAAATACTTTGTATTTTGTTGTGACAAAAAACAAAGTTTCCTCTGTTGTATTACTTTTTACTTTGTAGTCTTAATTTTACAGATAATTGACAGAGTTTTCTGCTAAAATACAGATCTAAGCAAAATACTTCGTATTTTTTATAACCAAAAAAGTTTTCTGTTTTGAGTAGTTTTTGTTACCAAACATCAAAATTTTATCTGTATATTTTTTTTTTTGAGAAAAATTTGAAAAAGTAGCAAAAAAAGTTATCAAAATTTTTTTTTTAGAAATCTTTTAAAAATTTACAGAGTTTTTTCTGTAAATTATTTTTGCATCAAATGAACTTTACAAATAATGTCAATTTACGTAGTTTTCTATTCTATTTTCTATTTTCTAAATGGTGGTTTATTTAACCAATATTTTACTAGAAACTCTGTAAATTAACAGTTTTTTTTTGTCCAAATCATTTTACAGAGTTTTATAGTAAAATTACAGAGTTTTCTCTGTGAAAAAGCTTTCATATTTAACCAACATTTTACTATAAACTCTGTAAATTAACAGTTTTTTTCTGTCAAAATCATTTTACAGAGTTTTTTAGTAAAATTACCAAGAAATGTTGCTAGCTGGAAAAGTATGGTGTACTCTGTTAAATTAGCAGAGTTTTTCTGTAATTTAACAGAGTTATTATTTTGAGTGTAATTAAATATGCATACATATGCGAATAATTATTAACAACAATTGTCGTAAACTGCTTGAACATACAAATCTATATACACTTGAACATACAAATCTACATATTGACGTATTCGTATTAGCGTTTAAAATAAAAATATTACATTAATTATTTGTTTTTGCACGCGCTAAGTTTATAAATATTACAATGTTAATCTTATGTTCATTTTATATTGCATGATCTTTGATGTAGAGTAAAATCTAGATTTTCAAACAGAAGAAAAAACGTCAAATACCCACTTGTCGATTTTGGAACAAAAAATTCATTAACCGATCAACAAATCTTTTTATACACTCCAACCCACAGTATGGGGACGTACTTACTTTGTTATTCCGTTTGTAACGCATCGAAATATCGGTCGGAGACCCCATAAAATATATATATTATTGATATATCGATCGATTCTAAGACGTTCTATGAATGTTCGTCCGTCTGCCTGAGGAAAGCACGATGCAGTCCTAACTAAAAGAGCTAGACTCCTGAAGTTTTTCACTAATATGTCTTATGGTCATAGGCTGGTCAAGTTTGGAAATGGACAAAATCGGATTAGGTGGAAATAATTTCACCCCTGAAGAATTCAACCAAAAAACATTTTTTTTTTCGAATTACAATTAATTACAATTGAAGGGCTTATTACAAAAACTTGATAAGCAACATTTTATTTTTTGGTGTTTTTCGCCAATGGTGTTCCGTGGACCGATTTTTGACAGAAGTTTTTCTTAAACCCTTCGTACAAGTATCTTTAGGTTAGGTTAGGTTGTAAGTGGCTGCTGACGTTTTACGTCAACACACGTAGACTCTGAGGTCCATTGTGATACCACGGGATCGTAATAGGTTTCCCTACTAGTCCCTGTCGTTAAACCAGTTTGAGCTTCTTATGAAACTCCTTAGATGTTGAATTTTGACATCCGACAAATCAGAAAGATCGTACAGCTCCCTAGATCCCAGTGAAGCAAGTCGCTGACCAGAAAGTGCCGGGCAATGGCAAATAAAGTGTTCGATAGTTTCCAACTCCTCTTCATCCATGCAACTTCGGCAAAAGTCATTCGACGGCACATTTAACCGCTCTGCGTGCTTCCCTATAAGACAGTGTCCGGTAATTATAGAAACCACCGTCGAAATCTCTCCTCTTGGAAGCGATATCAGCTCACTTGTGCGCCCCTGATTAAGAGAAGGCCAAATCAGTCGTGTTGTCTCACACGTTCATCCATTTGCCCATCTTTGATTAGTCTCCGTCGCAGAACAAAGCCGTAGGTTTTGCTTGCAAGTTTCTAGAGGCATACCAACACATTCCAATTCTGTTGGAACCTGTAAGGTAGTTCCTAGTCTTGCAAGCTCATCGGCTTTGCAATTCCCTGGAATGTCTCTGTGCCCTGGGACCCATATGAGTCGTATGTTAAACTGCTTGGCCATCTCATTTAAAGACGTGCGGCAGTTAAGGGCAGATCTTGTTTTCAGAAACATTGAATCCAGGGACTTGACCGCGGCTTGACTGTCAGTAAAGATGTTGACTGCGGTTGTAGAAAAGACATTGCAGCTCAACCAGTCAGCCACTTCCTTTATTGCCAGCATCTCTGCCTGGTAAACACTGCAATGATCTGGCAGTCTACGAGCCAGGCTCAATCCAAGCTCTTCCGAATAGACCCCAAAGCCCACTTGTTCGTGCAGCCTCGATCCATCTGTGTAAAAATTTATGGTAGCTCCACTTCCCGGAGTATCCCCAATCCAAGACTCCCTGGATGGTATCATAGTGGTAAAGTGGCGCTCAAAGAGGCTCAAAGAGGGAGCACAATCCACATTTTGTGGTGTTGTTATCTTTTTTAAGATCGCGCTATGGCCACAATCGCTGCTCCTCCATTGCAGCGTGCTATTAAGTCGAATTGCCGACGCAGCTGCATACTGCCTACCCAATATGTCCAAGGGTATCAGGTGAAGGAGGATTTCTAATGCAGCCGTAGGTGTAGTACGAAGAGCACCAGTGATGCACATTGACGCCATTCTCTGTACCTTTGTGATAAAGACACAGTTCGCCTTTGTTTCTAAAGCAGGCCACCAGACAATGATTCCATACAGCAAAATTGGACGCACCACTGCTGTATAGATCCAATGAACGACTTGAGGGCTAAAACCCCATCGTTTTCCAATGGCCCTTTTACAGGAATACAAAGCAATCGTTGCTTTTCTCACCCGTTCCTCAATATTACGCCTGAAATTCAGCTTCCTATCTAGAAACACTCCAAGATACTTGGCTCCATCTGAGAAGGTGATTTCAGTACCGTCCAGAGAAATAGGATCGAAAGCAGGAATCTTATTTTTCCTTGTAAATAAAACAAGCTCTGTTTTACTAGGATTAACTCCTAGACCACAGTCTCTTGCCCATTTAGACAGATCTTTCAGAGAACCCTGAAGAATGTCCCGCAATGTTGGCAGATGCTTCCCCTTTACCGCTATCGCGACATCGTCAGCATATGCGACAACATGACAACCACGTGCTTCTAGAGATAGTAGCATTGAATTCAGTGCCAGGTTCCAAAGAAGCGGCGAAAGAACACCTCCTTGTGGTGTGCCTCTATTGACAAATCGAGATATGACGGACGCTCCCAATTCAGACGTTATACGTCTACTGGCAAGTAGGCTTTCCACCATTAAAACGATTTCACGCTTTACTCCCAGACCAGACAATGCCAATATTATCGATACTGGGATGACATTATTAAAAGCCCCCTCAATATCAAGAAAGGCCACCATAGTGTACTCCTTTACCGAAAGCGATCTCTCGATGGTACCAACGAGCTCATGAAGAGCTGTTTCCGTTGATCGTCCCTTGCTGTATGCATGTTGCTTTGTCGAAAGCAACCTCGGGTCAATCACTCTACGCAAATATGAGTCTATCATTCGTTCCATTGTCTTTAGCAAAAAAGAAGACAGACTAATTGGTCTGAAATCCTTCGGAGCTGTGTGGGAACTTTTCCCAGCCTTCGGGATAAATACGACTCTGGTATCCCTCCATTTTAAAGGAATATACGACCAGTTGATGCATGCTGTGTATAGATTATACAGCAACGGGGCTATATAGTCCGACACTTGCTGCAACTCAGCCGGGATTATACCATCAGGTCCCGGGGATTTATAGGGCCTGAAGCTTTTTATCGCCCAGATTAATGTTGGCATATTTATTATTTCCGAAGCAATTTCAGATGCTTGGGCGTCAGAACGTTCCAAAGCTTGAAACGGCGTCATGGAATTGCCCGGAAAATGCGTGTTTAAAAGGAGATCCAGCGACTCTCCACTGGAGGAAGACCACACCCCATTAGGATCTTTTAGGTATCCCAGGGTGCAAGGAGAAGAAGCCAGAACCTTGCGCAGCCTGGATGCCTCAGAAACGTCTTCTATGTTTCCACAGAAGTTTTTCCAAGAATCACATTTTGCATTTCTGATCATCTTTTTATAACTCTTAAGTTGCAGCCTGTATGCAGACCAGTCCTCGTCCGCTCTTGAAAATTTAGCCTTATTAAAGAGCTTTTTGCAGGAATCTCTGCTCGTCTGCAACTCATTTGACCACCAAGGTGGCTTTTTTTTCCCTCTAGGCTTTGCAGAAGAGCAAGACGCATCCAGGCACCTATTACAAACATTTGTTATATGGTCAACCAGATGGTCAATTTCCGCCAAACTATGTGGTTCAGATAAGGGTACTTCATCCAAAAGCAAAGAAAAAGTCTCCCTATATTTCACCCAGTTTGTTCTCCTCAGATTTCTAGAGACTGTCTCAACCGGGGCACGCTCCCTGAGTAAAAACTCAATGTAGCGATGATCTGAGAAAGAATGCTCTTCCAAAACTCTCCAGTCATCAATTCTATCAGACAATGTATCTGATACAAGTGTTACGTCAAGAACCTCTTGCCGCGTACTTGTAACGAAAGTTGGTTCACCACCCTTGTTACAAATATACAGGTTAGTGCTTAACAAAAACTCCAAAAGTGATTCGCCTCTATCATTTGTGTCTGTACTTCCCCATATCGAATGATGTGCATTAGCATCACAACACACTACTAACTGGTGTCCCCTAGATTCAGACTCCCGAATTAGACCGACAACCTTCTCCGGGGGTATTGACCCCGGATTAGGAAAATACGCAGAGGCGAGCCAAATAGACTTCCCATGAAGCTCTAAGCTAGCCGCTGTAACATCCATATCACTAAAAGTTGATAAAAAGAATATATTTAAGCCATTTTTTGCCAAGATGCAGGCTCTTGGTGAGCCCTCACCTTTGGCAACCACCAACTTAAACCCAGGGGTCTTCAATCCGCAAACCCGGCCACCCCGCACCCAGGGCTCTTGGATAAAAACCAAGTCAACTGCTCCTGTCGTCAGGCGCAGCAAGAGTGCAACTGAGGCTGCCTTACAGTGATGGAGGTTTATTTGTAGGAACCGCAACATCTTGTTTTATTTCCACCATCCTTTCCACCACCGTGTTATTGGCTTCATCCTCCGTGTTATCAAAGAGGTCGCATTCGTCCCCAGATTCGGTTTCGAATAAGCCAGATATATATCCCATCTGTTCTGAATCGGAGGCAACAGAACTCTCCGAATTCCTCACTGCATGGGCCTCGTCTTGAATGTCACCTATCGTGGCATCAGCTTTATCCTCCATGCCATCACAGAGGTCGCATTCGTTACCAGATTCGGTTTCAAAAATGCCAGATGCATCTCCCATCAGCCTAGAATCGGCCAGCTGAATATCAACCTTTTCCAGATTCTCCTCCCCAGCCGACTCTGCCACTGGCTTGTCTGCGTCCAAAATAGTCTTCTGGTCGCCCTTGTAGACATTGACTCTTATATGAAAAAATCCAAATCTAATAATGCCGTCAGTCCTGGCTAAAAGCGGAAGCGATTCCTCATTAACCAAGACCACTGCTTGACGACCAGCGCCCTCCATCTCACCCAATCTGGCAATTTGCCAATTCTGAGTTGGAAGGTCAGGATTGCAGACTTTTATCATCTTAAGAATCACCGCAGTGTCATTTGTAGCCATTGGGATCCATGCATGAGCTCTGGGTTGCGAGGGGATATCATGTTTTTCCACAACGTCCAGTCTAGCTCCAGGCCATAACTCTCCCACTTGGCTAATGGCAACCTTAAACACGGCTGCGGATCTTTCGTTCCCAAAAGCAACGAGTTTTACTCTCCCCTGATACCAACCTGCGTTGACAGTAGTAGGGAGAAAATCAGGCATGCTCTCAAGGAGCCTATAGTAGATTTCATTTAGTTTAGTTTCAACTAAACTCCACTTGTCCCTTGGAATACTACAATCCCCATTTTGCCTGTTTATCACAGCCCTAACGAAGTTACCTTTAACCACTTCACTAAAAGACTGAGTCCAGACGTTGCCGGTCACCTTAGATCTCTTAGGTAAAGGTTTCTCGTCGGGCGAGCGCAACCTTTTACCAGACTTCGATGACGAGGCAAAAACAGCGCTCTGTTTGTCAGATGCGCGCATTGCCGAAAGTTTGTCCTGTTCTTCAATGACTCCTTTCGCCCATGATAGCGACGCCCTCTCACGTTCGGAGAGCTTCGTTCCATCAAGTTGGCTTAGTCTGTTAATTATTTTCAAACAAAGCCGTCTCTGGTTGTGCCTGACCTTTGATGGTTTAAGTTTCTTTTTCTTTTTACCACCAATATTAGGCTGAGCACCCCTACCAGAATCAAGGTCGGACTTCAAGGTCAGATGCGCGCATTGCCGAAAGTTTGTCCTGTTCTTCAATGACTCCTTTCGCCTATGATAGCGACGCCCTCTCACGTTCGGAGAGCTTCGTTCCATCACGTTGGCTTAGTCTGTTAATTATTTTCAAACAAAGCCGTCTCTGGTTGTGCCTGACCTTTGATGGTTTAAGTTTCTTTTTCTTTTTACCACCAATATTAGGCTGAGCACCCCTACCAGAATCAAGGTCGGACTTCAAGGTCGCAACCCTAAGACCAGTGCTAGGACCAGCACCAGTCGGTGAGGCAGAGCCTCGAATTAAATCGGTATCATTTGTGTCCATATTTTCATTTTCCTGGATGTGGTCATGAAAATATTACAAAAATACCTATTACGAACAATTTCAAAAATTCAATTAATAGCACGGAGATAAATTAAAACACGTCCACACTTGTCAACAGTTGAACAAAACATACAAGTATCTTAAGTATGAAAGTTCTTCAAAAGATTTTTTTTTATTATTTTTTGAAAAGTTTTAAGGCAAAAACCACAATTAAATTAAATGTTGCTTATTGAGTTTTTACAATAAGCCCTTCAATTGATCTTTTTTGAATTCAAAATTTATCTATTTCGAATTACAATTGATCTTTTTTGAGTTATAATTGATATTTTTCGAATTACAATTGATATTTTTCGAATTACAATTAATAAATTCAATTCAATCTTTTTCGAATTACAATTGGAATCTTCGAAATTCAAATGAAATTTTCGAATTACAAGTAGAATCTTCGAATTACGAATAGAATCTTTAAATAACAAACACAATCTTCGATTTAAAAATAGAATCTTCGAATTACAATTGATCTTAATCGAATTACATCTCTAAAAGGTGTATTTAACATCTCAAAAACTCGCCCTAAAACAGACATCTCATCGAGAGGTTTACCCGGTATCTACACCTGAGAGAAATATCTTATGAGAGAAGGCAGCACACACAAAATAAAACCTTGTCAAATTACTACACTCATAATAATAACTCTGTAAAATACTCTGTAAAATGACTGTAATCTCAATTCAACAGATATTTGACAGAGTTTTCTGTCAAAATACAGATTTAAAGAAAAAACTTTGTATTTTGTTGTGACAAAAAAAACAAAGTTTCCTCTGTTATATTACTTTTTACTTTGTAATCTTAATTTTACAGATAATTAACAGAGTTTCCTGCTAATATACAGATCTAAGCAAAATACTTCGTATTTTTTTATAACCAAAAAAGTTTTCTGTTTTGAGTAGTTTTTGTTTTTGTTACCAAATATCAAAATTTTATCTGTATATTTTTTTTTAGAAAAAGTTGAAAAAGTAGCAAAAAAAGTTATATTTTTTTTTTTTTAGAAATGTTAAAAAATTTTACAAAATAAAATGCATTTAACTAAACTCTGTAAATTTACAGAGTTTTTTCTGTAAATTATTTTTTGCATCAAATGCATTTTACAAATATATGTTAATTTAGATAGTTTTCTTTGGTGGTTTATTTAACAAATATTTTACTAGAAACTCTGTAAATGAACAGTTTTTTTGTCCAAATCATTTTACAGAGTTTTAAAGTAAAATTACAGAGTTTTCACTGTCAAGAAGCTTTCACATTTAACCAATATTTTCCTATAAACTCTGTAAATTAACAGTTTTTTCCTGTAAAAATCATTTTACAGAGTTTTTTTAGTAAAAATACCAAGAAATGTTGTTAGCTGGAAAAGTATGGTGTACTCTGTTAAATTAGCAGAGTTTTTCTGTAATTTACCAGAGTTATTATTTTGAGTGTAGAAATTTCCAAAACTCTTTTTTAATATGAAGTTTTTTAAAAAAAAAATATCTTAATCGCAATTTATTAGACGTGCTAGAGCAAAAATTGGGTATCACCGCTCTAAATTTCCAAAAATCCATTTTTGTATCAAGTTTTTCTTAAAAACTTGAATAGCAATTTACTGCTTAACTATCGTTATTAGAGCAAACATAACTAAAATTGGGGATCATTGTGATAAATTTTCAAAAATCCATTTTTACAAAGAGCAAAATTGTTAATAAGTTTCCAAAAAATTCATTTTTACATAATTTTTTTTCAAAAATGCCTAAATTACAATTTGTTGTTGCTTAACTAGAGGTTCTAGAGCGAAAAATATCAAAAATTGAGAATCATCGCTATAATTTAAAAAATCCAATTTAGTGGAATTTTTTCTTAAAAAAAATAATTGTAATTAATAGCTAGAAGTTATAGTCCAACAATTTACAAAAATCGTGTTTTATATGATGTTTAAAAAAATCTTTAACTGCAATTTATTACTTAACAAGAGGCCCAAGAGTGGGAAAAACCAGAAATTAGGGATCACCACTACAAATTTGTAATAATTAATTTTTATATAATATTTCTTAAACTAGAGGTTAAATTTCGAAAATAGCTGAACTTGCTTCAAATGTTCTTTTTTTAACTTGAAACGAATTGCTAGAGCAATTTTTCTTAAAAAAATTAATAGCAATTTATTGCTTAACTAACGTTACTGGAGCGAAAATTGCAAACATTGGGGATCATCGCTATAAATTTCCCAACATCGATTTTTACATAATGTTAAAAAAAATCTTTAACTGCAATTTTTGACTTATTTGGCACTAGAGTGAAAAAAAACAAGTAAAAAAGTTAAATTCGGCCTTCCCGAATGTAGTGATACCCTCCACAATTTCAAAAAGATTATTGCAAAAAACTTTATTTAAAAGGAAATTACTTTTGAAAAAAAAAATTCCGCGAAAAAAATTGTGGTAAAAAAAAAATCCGCGATTTTTTTCTTTTTTTGTCAAAAAATATGTTCGTACCTGTTTAGATACCATTTGGTGTTCAATTATGTTCACATATGTCAACCAGAAGCCGAATTAAATCATTTTGTATTTTTAGGTTATGTTGAATGTACTGAAATTTTTGAGGTGTGCTTACATTTTCGTTCATAACTTTTGAACCGCTGAACCGATATCGCTCAAATGCAATACCAAACTTCTCGGGAGAACTTACAATAAATATGTTAAGTTTCAGTCATCTCTGTGCAATATTCCGCGACAGCATTTTCCACAGACAGACAGACGGACATCGCTAGAATGTCTTAAAATCGATCGGGCATCATGAATATATATACTTTATGGGGTCCCAGATCGATATTTCGATGAGTTACAAACGGAATGACAAACTTATATATACCCTCTATCACTAAGTGGAGGGTATAAAAAACAAAAATTAATACAAATTTCCAAAAAAAAAACAACCCGACTAAAAATAAATATACAGGTCCATATATAATTTGAAATTGAGCCATATATAATTTAATATGTCCCAATATGTATTTGGATAAAATAAGATGATGAAATTGGTGGATCAAAATAGCTCAAAATTTGTTATATTAGATTAAATATGATCGTTTTTGATCCGAATATTGGGTTTATATAATTTGATATAATTGTATATAATTTCATATCATAAGATAAAATATGTAGAATTTTGCATAAAATATTTTTTTTATCTCGTAATTTTCAAATTTATCCCAAATTTTTTTCGAGAAATGCAAAAAAAAATTTTGTATCGGGACTTAGAAATTTAAAAAAAAAAATCGAAATTTAAAATAATTTTTTTTAAAACTTTGTTAGTAAATTTTTACTTCAAAACGCAAAATGTACCAATAATGTTTTTTATCCAGGACTTAGAAAATTCTACAAAACTTTTTCAGAACTTGTAAAATTTTTCAAAAATTTGGCTAATTTTTTTTTTTTTGTTTAAATAATTTTTAATGAAATTCTTAACTCCAAAACGCAAACATTTTTTTTGTCTGGAAATTTTAAAAAATTTTCTCGGGACTTAGAAAACTTTTTCCCCCGATTCGGCACCATATACATATGTATATCTCATGTTGTATGAGGTCAGACATGGAGTTGTATATCATATATTTATTCATCTAATCTTGTATGAGGTCATTCATGGAGTCATATAAAATATTATATGCAATATCTAATTTAATGAAGCTTTATATATTGTATGTGGAGCAACACATGATTCGATATCCTTTTATATGGCACCATATTAAATTTTGGGTGTAAAACTTAATACAAGATACATTTACATATAATTATGTAAAGTACTGTGTATGGCCATATATAAATATATTCAATAATATGTTACCATATCTTAACTTTTTTAGTCGGGAAATCACAATTTGTTGATCTGACAAAATTAAAAAATCTAAAGTTTTTTTTTCAACAAAGAAATTCAACAAACACAAACACAATTTGTTGATCTGACAAATGAAACTTTTTTTCAACAAAGAAATTTAACAAACACTTTTTATTGACATGATAAAAAAATTTTGAAATAAAATTACTTGGCTGAGTTTGTTGAAAACAAAATCGAAGTTTTGTATTATGGCGGTTTTTACAAAATGTTTAGTTAACATCATGTTTGGTTGATTAACAATTGATGTTTGTTGATTTAAATTTGACGATTTTATTTTCTGTGTGGCTTTAAATGCCCAAGTAAAAATAATTTAATATGATCTTATATATTTTTATATAGTCATATTATTTTATGTATGATCATGTGTGACACTATGTCTTGCGAGATAAATTTATATAATCAATTTTGATGTGCGATTTTTTTAAGATATCGCAATACATAACTTTATGTTGTAACATCTGGTCCCATGCATAATTGCAAATTTCTAAGTGTTTTATATAAAATTTTATAAATATGGGGCATCCATGTCAAATCGGACACTTTGAAAATTTTTTTTTTTTTAGATTTTCCCAATTTGCTTATATGCTATTTACATATACCCCGAAATCCATATAAATTTGGATTTCAAATCCAATTAAAATCTATACCGTTTACATATGCTTTTTTGACATTTAGCGGGATTTTGTTTGTACTAACTCTGTATTTTCTTTTGATTTGTGTACAGGGTTGTTAGTGGGAAAATTACCCAATTTTATAAATATTTCTAAAAACAATGATTTTTCTTTGCCGGAGCCAATATTTTCAATCCCATTAGTATATGTTGGGACCACAATATCAAAAAATGTGTTTTTATGTAGAGCTGCTTCTTTAAATGCAAGAAAATTAAAATTTTTGCCAAGTTTGGTGCCGCCACCATTGAGTGTTTTTCTTTGTTAGGAAGACCAAATTGGTCAACTAAATTGTGCGTTTACCATTTGTAATGGTAAATTTTAAATGAAACATTGTTAAACATTGTTTTTATTAATCTTTTAATAGTTTTTAAAAAATAAATTTTAATTGTTTGTTACTTTATAAAAAACAACAACTGCTGATAAAAAAAATCGTGTGCAGCGTTGCAAAAAGGCATTAGGGATGATTATTTTGTGAAAAACCATAGTTGTACAATTAAGTAGTAGAAATTTTTTGGGATTTTGAATTGCGATTTTACGATTTTCCCAAAATCCAAGTTTTTTTTTTATATGGGATTTGACATTTGAAATCCAAAAAAGTAATGGGATTTACTTGGATTTTCATTGAAATCCCATTTTTTCTGGATTTCGAGGTATATGTAAATGGCATTTTACAGTTTTTAGTACCCTTCGAAAACTCCTTCGTGGTAAATTTTAAGATTTTTTTGATGACCCGTTCAAAAGATATCGAATTTTTAAAAATTGGTAGTTTGTTCCTTTGCTCAAACTTCTTTTACTCATAACTTCTTCAATAATGGTCCAAATTTCAATTTTTTATTTTTTTTTTAATTTTTGTTTTTTGACGTACTTTAAAAAAAAAAATCCCAAAAAATTCTTAAAAGCGTTCTAGCATGCGATTTTTAAGTTTTAAAATTTAAATCTCATTTTTGAAAATGTTTGTACTCTTCGATTTTTTTGAAATTTTTTTGTGTAAATAAGCCGAATTTTTACAAGGCTATGCCACCATTCTCATATGAAAACATCATATAGTTTCTTAAAAAGAAATGGCCGAAAAATCCAAAAAACTATTTTTTCGCCATTTTTTGACCCATGTTTTGAACCCTTAAATCCCTGATATGGCCGATAAGCTGAGACACCCCAGAGTTTTATAGTAAAATTACATAGTTTTCTCTGTAAAAAAGCATTCATATTTAACCAATATTTTACTATAAACTCTGTAAATAAACAGTTTTTTTCTGTCAAAATCATTTAACAGAGTTTTTTAGTAAAATTACCAAGAAATGTTGTTAGCTGGAAAAGTATGGTGTACTCTGTTAAATTGACAGAGTTTTTCTGTAATTTAACAGAGTTATTATTTTGAGTGTAGAGGTGCTAGAAAAATATCAAAAAATAAAGGATCATCGCTATAATTTCCAAAAATCCAATTTTTTTAAATTTTTCTACAAAAAAATTGAATTGCAATTTATAGCTTAACTAGAAGTGATAGAGCCAAAATGGCAAAAATTGGGGATCATCGTTATAAATTTCCAAAAACCCATTTAACATGATCTTTTTCTGAAGAAAACTTTAATTGCAAATAATTGCTTAAGTGGACGTGCTAGAAAAAAATAGCAAAAATTGGGGATCATCGGTATAAATGTTTAAAAATCCATTTAAAAATGAAATTTTAGAAAAATTTAGGAATCATTGCTATAAATTTCGACAAATCCATTTTGATATGATTAAAAAAAAAAACTTGAATTGAAATTTATTCCTTAACTAGAGGTGCTAGAAAAAAAAATTGAGGATTATCTCTAAAAAATGTCGAAAATCGCTATAAAAATCAAAAAAAGGAAGCTTTTTTTCTAATAAAATTTTATTTGCATGTTATTCCTTAACCAGAGGTGCTAAAGAGAATATAGCAAAAATTGGAGATCATTGCCATAAATTTCCAAAAATCCATTTTTATATGATTTTCTCTAAAAAAAAACTTTGATTGTTAATTTCAATTGATCATTTTTGAATTTCAAATGAATTACGATTGAAACATTATTAAAAATTGTCAACTTAATTAACTTTAAACGCATTAGTGTGCACAATAGATAAATATGTTTGTAGGAATATGTATTGTTAAATTTATGATGATTAAAATATTTGCATGAATTTGCGAATTGTTTATGAGCATTAGGGTGGCACGAAAAATGAATTTTGTCGAATTTTGTCTTAATAGTTTATTTTGGCCAAAAAGCTCTTTATTTAAAATTTTAGCTAAATTGGACAATTTAAACCCGTACCGGTAAATGGTTAAAGTTGGGTCTTGGAAAAAATTTAAGACAAACCAAAAAATTTTTTTTTTCATGTTTAATATTTTTTTAAATTATTTTTTTACTTCTTTATCTGACAACATTATCCCACCAAAATATTTTTTTTTGTCGATAATATTAAAAGTATTTTTTTTTTAGTTTGTATAAAATTGTTTTTAAGTCCTTACTTTAACCCAACAGCAACACGGGTTAAAATTGTCACATTTGGCTAAAGTTTTAAATAAAGACTTTTTAGACCAAAGATCCAAATTCGACAAAAGTCATAATTCGTGTCACCCTATTAAACATATGTATGTACTGCATAAATGTTGTTAAAAGCATTTTATTTTGTTATAACCACATCAACAGAGTAACAACTGTTTTACTGTAGCTGCTTTTTGTACCCTACTATATCCGCTTGAGTATTGGGTATTATAAGTTTGAGTGTGTGTTTGAAACTTTCTGAAGTATGGGTAATTAGACATTTGCATTTTTTTGTATGGCAAAACAGTTTTTCTTCCGATTTTGAACGTCTGGGCAAGTTTTTATTCTTCTAGGCCTAAAACTTAACAATGGAATCTGAGAAATTCTGAAACTAATTTTATTTTATAATTTTACTAGCTTACCATCCCGGTACTTCGTTACCGGTTGTGTTGATACTGGATAACAGACGGATCAGGATTACTCTATCGATTTCCAAAAATTCCCCTACGTAGTCTTTGTTTTATTTACTTGTGGACGTTTAAGTCTTCCATAAAAAAATATTTCAATGAATAATTTAAACAATAAAATTTGAATAACTTCGCTGGTATGTTATCATGTTCGTACCGGGGGAAAAATATATTGACAATTTTCGAGCCCTTATGTCGGGATTTTGGATTTTGAGTGAATAAATATGTCAGTGAAAAAATAAATTGGAATAAAAAAAATAAGTTTGAGTGAAAAAATATATAGAGGGGAAAAATATGGAGAAAAAAGCTAAACACGAAAAATTTGAGTAAAAAATATCATTCCATATTGTTCCCTTCTCTATTCCATTTTGTTCCCCGTTCTACTCCATTTCATTTCCAATTCCATCTCCTTCTTCTAAGGTCATTATTATAGGAACCAAAAAAAGTACCAACAAGTACCTCTTCCAGAATGTTTTTTCTTCACCGAAGTATCCTATACTCCATATTTCAATTATATAGGATCATTGTTTCAGCAAATATTAAAAGTACTTTTTATCCCCGTTAAGAAACGGAATTTCCAAAAAGTACTTTTCCACATCTTTTTTTTCACCGAAGGATTTCACATTCCAAATTTTAAGTTTCTGTGACCATTTTATTTGTTGGAACCTTTTCCAATTTCAAGTTTTTATGATTATTATTTCAGAAAATAAAAAAAGTACCAAAAAGTGTACTTTCGGTACTTTTAACAAAACGCACTTTTTAAAGAAGTTACTTTTTATAAAAGGTACTTTTTATAAAAGGTACTTTTTATAAAAGGTACTTTTTATAAAAGGTACCTTTTATAAAAGGTACTTTTTATAAAAGGTACTTTTTATAAAAGGTACTTTTTATAAAAGGTACTTTTTATAAAAGGTACTTTTTATAAAAGGTACTTTTTATAAAAGGTACTTTTTATAAAAGGTACTTTTTATAAAAGGTACTTTTTATAAAAGGTACTTTTTATAAAAGGTACTTTTTATAAAAGGTACTTTTTATAAAAGGTACTTTTTATAAAAGGTACTTTTTATAAAAGGTACTTTTTATAAAAGGTACTTTTTATAAAAGGTACTTTTTATAAAAGGTACTTTTTATAAAAGGTACTTTTTATAAAAGGTACTTTTTATAAAAGGTACTTTTTATAAAAGGTACTTTTTATAAAAGGTACTTTTTATAAAAGGTACTTTTTATAAAAGGTACATTTTATAAAAGGTACTTTTTATAAAAGGTACTTTTTATAAAAGGTACTTTTTATAAAAGGTACTTTTTATAAAAGGTACTTTTTATAAAAGGTACTTTTTATAAAAGGTACTTTTTATAAAAGGTACTTTTTATAAAAGGTACTTTTTATAAAAGGTACTTTTTATAAAAGGTACTTTTTATAAAAGGTACTTTTTATAAAAGGTACTTTTTATACAAGGTACTTTTTATAAAAGGTACTTTTTATAAAAGGTACTTTTTATAAAAGGTACTTTTTATAAAAGGTACTTTTTATAAAAGGTACTTTTTATAAAAGGTACTTTTTATAAAAGGTACTTTTTATAAAAGGTACTTTTTATAAAAGGTACTTTTTATAAAAGGTACTTTTTATAAAAGGTACTTTTTATAAAAGGTACTTTTTATAAAAGGTACTTTTTATAAAAGGTACTTTTTATAAAAGGTACTTTTTATAAAAGGTACTTTTTATAAAAGGTACTTTTTATAAAAGGTACTTTTTATAAAAGGTACTTTTTATAAAAGGTACTTTTTATAAAAGGTACTTTTTATAAAAGGTACTTTTTATAAAAGGTACTTTTTATAAAAGGTACTTTTTATAAAAGGTACTTTTTATAAAAGGTACTTTTTATAAAAGATACTTTTTATAAAAGTTACTTTTTATAAAAGGTAGTTTTTATAAAAGGTACCATTATTTCAGTAAATTAAAAAAAGTACCAAAAGTACACTTTTTTCCATTTTACCCCCGTAGAGTCGACATTGGCAAAAAACCAGCCTTGGTGAATATTTTTTCCGGGAGGTGAACCTACATTGCAAATTTAAGTTTCTATGACCATTATTTAAGAAAATATAAAAGGTACCAAAAGTACAGTTTTTTACCCTTTTTACCCCTTAGAATCAACATTGGCAAAATCTAGCCTAAGTAGATTTATATTCCGGGAGCTGAACCTACATTCAAAATTTCAAGTGTCTAGGACCATTATTTAAGGAAATATAAAAGGTACCAAAGGTACATTTTTTTACCCTTTTTACCCCCTTAGAATCAACACTGGCAAAAATCCAGCCTTACTGGATCTATAATCCGGGAGGTGAACATATAGTCCAAATTTCAAGTTCCTGTGACCATTATTTCAGGAGATATAAAAAGTACAAAAAGTACTGTTTTTTACCCTTTTTACCCCCTTAGAATCAACATTGGCAAAAATCCGGCCTTACTGGATCTATATTCCAGGAGTTGAACATACAGTCCAAATTTCAAGTCTCTGTGACCATTATTTCAGGAGATATAAAAAGTACCAAAAGTACAGTTTTTTACCCTTTTTGTCCCCTTAGAATCAACATTGGCAAAAATCCGGCCTTACTGGATCTATATTCCGGGAGGTGAACATACAGTCCAAATTTCAAGTCTCTATGACCATTATTTCAGGAGATATAAAAAGTACCAAAAGTACAGTTTTTTACCCTTTTTACCCCCTTAGAATCAACATTGGCAAAAATCCAGCCTTAATGGATCTATATTCCGGGAGGTGGACCTACAGTCCAAATTTCAAGTCTCTAGCTTCAGCGGTTTGGGCTGGGCGATGATGAATGAGTATGTCAGTCAGTCAGTCATTCAGTCAGTCAGTCACATTACTCTTTTATATATATAGATTTAATAAGTAAAGCAAATAATGATCTCAAACTAGAGTAAACCTACACTCAAAATAATAACTCTGTTAAATTACAGAAAAACTCTGCTAATTTAACAGAGTACACCATACTTTTCCAGCTAACAACATTTCTTGGTAATTTTACTAAAAAACTCTATAAAATGATTTTGACAAAAAAAACTGTTCATTTACAGAGTTTATAGTAAAATATTGGTTAAATATGAAAGCTTTTTGACAGAGAAAACTCTGTAATTTTACTTTAAAACTTTGTAAAATGATTTGTACAAAAAAAAAACTGTTAATTTACCGAGTTTCTAGTAAAATACTGGTTAAATAAACCACCATTCAGCAAAGAAAACTATACACTCAAAATAATAACTCTGTTAAATTACAGAAAAACTCTGCTAATTTTACAGAGTACACCATACTTTTCCAGCTAACAACATTTCTTGGTAATTTTACTAAAAAACTCTGTAAAATGATTTTGACAGAAAAAAACTGTTAATTTACAGAGTTTATAGTAAAATATTGGTTAAATATGAAAGCTTTTTTACAGAGAAGACTCTTTAATTTTACCAAAAAACTCTGTAAAATGATTTGGACAAAAAAACTGTTAATTTACAGAGTTTCTAGTAAAATATTGGTTAAATAAACCACCATTTAGCAAGGAAAACTATGAAATTTACATATATTTGATGCAAAAAAAAAAACTTACAGAAAAAACTCTGTAAATTTGCAGAGTTTAGTTAAATGCATGTTATTTTGTAAAATTTTTTAATTTAACAGAGTACACCATACTTTTCCAGCTAACAACATTTCTTGGTAATTTTACTAAAAAACTCTGTAAAATGATTTTGACAAAAAAAACTGTTCATTTACAGAGTTTATAGTAAAATATTGGTTAAATATGAAAGCTTTTTGACAGAGAAAACTCTGTAATTTTATTTTAAAACTTTGTAAAATGATTTGTACAAAAAAAAACTGTTAATTTACCGAGTTTCTAGTAAAATATTGGTTAAATAAACCACCATTCAGCAAAGAAAACTATACACTCAAAATAATAACTCTGTTAAATTACTGAAAAACTCTGCTAATTTTACAGAGTACACCATACTTTTCCAGCTAACAACATTTCTTGGTAATTTTACTAAAAAACTCTGTAAAATTATTTTGACAGAAAAAAACTGTTAATTTACAGAGTTTATAGTAAAATATTGGTTAAATATGAAAGCTTTTTTACAGAGAAAACTCTGTAATTTTACCAAAAAACTCTGTAAAATGATTTGGACAAAAAAACTGTTAATTTACAGAGTTTCTAGTAAAATATTGGTTAAATAAACCACCATTTAGCAAGGAAAACTATGAAATTTACATATATTTGATGCAAAAAATATTTACAGAAAAAACTCTGTAAATTTACAGAGTTTAGTGAAATGCATGTTATTTTGTAAAATTTTTATAAGATTTCTGAAAAAAAAAAATTTTATAACTTTTTTTTGCTACTTTTTCAACTTTTTGTAAAAAAAAAAATATACAGATAAAATTTTGATGTTTGGTAACAACAACTACTCAAAACAGAAAACTACGAAGTATTTTGCTTAGATCTGTATTTTAGCAGAAAACTCTGTTAATTATCTGTAAAATTAAGATTGCAAAGTAAAAAGTAATATAACAGAGGAAACTTTGTTTTTTTTCACAACAAAATACAAAGTATTTTCTTTAAATCTGTATTTTGACAGAAAACTCTGTCAAATATCTGTTGAATTGAGATTACGGTCATTTTAGAGAGTATTTTACAGAGTTATTATTTTGAGTGTGGAACTTTTCTTGAATAGACATGTCTGAAATCTGATATATTTTCTATTGGAGAAATATCTTAAAATTTGGGTATTTTATTGTGTCAGAAAAATGCTTTAGAACCTGAAAGTTTCTTGTGGAGACATTTTTCAAAATATAAAAAATTTTCTCATATTCTTAAATCTTTTCTTTAGGAATAAATTTTTAAAATTTGCAAATTTTTCTACAGAAAAAATCAAAGTAAACAAGAGATAAACACTTAAAAACCTTAACTGATGATTTAATTTCGACCTAAGGTTCCCTGCAAAAAAAATTTTTTTGAGTAAAAAAAATTACCCCCCCCCCCTCACCCAAGAGCTGGATCCGCGCCTGTATATTGATAAAACTGTATTAATTTAACGTAAATATCAAAATAAATGGATTTGTTAACAATTTTATTAAGGGGGAAGACATCCCAACGTCTGACTTCGACTGGACTCGAAACTTCATTTCCGACAAGCAGTGATGTAGGTTTTATAGGATCGGTCGGTCTTGACCGACTATAATTTTCTTACTTGTTGTTATTAAAAATATTTTGAGCATTGTGGAGGGTATTAATGGATTCGGCCATGCCGAATTTAATATTTTTACTTGTTTTTTGTTTTTTTTTATTATTTAAATACTATTGTTGATCTACGCTGGTAACAACACGCAGTGCAAACAAATGCATGTTAATGACATCAATGTTGAAAACAATTCATGTTTTAAAAAATATTTTGCATGTACTTCGTATGCGCTCATGCACATAAAGTACTTAAAAATTCTAAACTCTTACTCTCATTATTCTATATGCGGTTACATCTATAGAATATTTATTACAGATTAAACAAGTAAAAAGTTAAATTCGGCCTTGCCGAATGTAGTGATACCCTCCACAATTTCAAAAAGATTATTGCAAAAAACTTTATTTAAAAGGAAATTACTTTTGAAAAAAAAAAAATTTAAAAAAAAAATTTCAGCGAAAAAAAATTTTGTTAAAAAAAATCCGCGATTTTTTTCTTATTTTGTCAAAAAATATGTTCGTACTTGTTTAAATACCATTTGGTGTTCAATTATGTTCACATATGCCAACCAGAAGCTGAATTAAAGCATTTTGTATTTTTATGTTAGGTTAGGGGTGGTGGAGCCTAAAGCTCAGACTCCTCGCATAGACCGGCTGGTCCATAGCGATACCACAATTTCCTTCAGCGACGAGGATAAAACGCGTTAGTCCATGTTGCGAACAGTTTTAGTTGCGTAAGGTCCGTAGCGGCGATATCATCCAGATTCTCGATTTCTGCTTTACCTAGTGTTCGCTCGCGGTGTCTGGCCAATGCGGGGCATTTGCACAGAATATGTTCAACTGTTTCATCTGTATTAGGTTCATCACATTTTCTACAATTGGCATCCGAGATAAGTCCCATAGTTTTCGCGTGAAAAGCAATTAGCCAGATTCTTCTGGTGATACTGCTCGTGCTTAGCTCTCTCCATTTCCTGTTTGCAATAGAAATGCAACGACAGGCACTTCTCGTCCTATAGTACTGAATCGGGGGCTCAATATGAACAAAAGTTTCTACGCCATCTGCTCCAAGCTTAGCGAGCTCATCAGCTTTCTCGTTCCCATCTACTCCCCTATGTCCAGGTACCCATACAAAAGATACGGTATTATTCCCGGATAGTTTCTGAAGATTCTCGTAACATTTAAAAACGACTTTTGATTTAATACAAAAGCTCATTAGAGCCTTTAGTGCAGCTTGACTGTCGACGTAAAAGTTTATCATTTTACCCGTTTCCCCAAGAAACTGTGAGGCTGCCTTATCTATAGCAACTATTTCAGCCTGAAAAATACTACAGTGTAAAGGTAATTTGAAAGACTTCTCTATATCACAAACGTCTGAAGTAAAACCGGCTCCAACTCCCGTCGATTGTTTGGAGCCGTCTGTGAAAATATTTATAGCGTCATTTGGAGCGCAACGCCAGTCCGACCAAAATTCTCGAGTCGGAAATTCAACTTTAAATTTCCGGTCGAAAAGTAATTTGGGCACTTTGTAGTCAGTGACAACATTTTCCAAATTGTCCATGCTACTGTGTCCAAAGTTTCGGCGTCTGAGCCAATTTGACTCCTTGAGTCTGAGGCATGCCTTATAAGCCTCACCTTTAGCAAAGATGTCAATTGGCAGCAGATGCAGTAATGTGTCGATGGATGCAGCTGATGTCGTCCTTAGGGCTCCAGTGACACTAAGGCCTAAAAGCCGTTGGGCCTTTTGGAATTTCCTAAGAGTCACATCCCTTTCAAGTGCTTTGTGCCAGACCATAACCCCGTAGAGTAAGATAGGTCTTACTATAGAAGTGTATATCCAGTACGTGATCCTTGGCTCAAGTCCCCATGTTTTTCCGAACATTTTCTTGCATTCATAGTATGCATTATTTGCCTTCTTTAATCGTTCCTCTGTATTTTGGTTCCATGATAACTTATTGTCCAGGATGATTCCTAAAAATTTCGCATGATTTGAAAGTGGGATTTCAACGCCATTGACCCTGACTTTTCTAAAATTTTCGATCTTGTACTTTCGTGTAAACAGTACCATTTCAGTTTTCCGCGGATTAACGTTAAGACCATTTTCTTTTGCCCAACTCCATAACTGTTTCAGCGATCGCTCCAGCAGCTCGGATAACGTGGCCAAAAATTTACCAGTTGACATAATTGTCACGTCGTCTGCATATGCAACAACTGATACTCCTTGCGTATCCAGTTTTTTGAGAATAGGATCCACAACCAAGAGCCAGAGTAATGGTGATAAAACTCCTCCCTGTGGCGTTCCCCTCGACGTATATCTTGTGACTCTTTCAAGTCCCCATTCGGCTGTGACTTCCCTACAAGACAGTAGGCAGCCAATCCATTTTCCGATGGTTGGATTTATACTAGCCTTGTCCATAGCGTTAATGATTGCATCCATACTTACATTGTTGAACGCACCTTCTATGTCTAAAAAAGCGGCCAAAGTAAATTCTCTGAATTCCAGAGATCTCTCTATTGTATATACGAGTGAATGAAGTGCCGTTTCTATCGATTTGCCCTGCTGATAAGCATGTTGCGTTGCCGACAAAAAGTTTCCACCCAGGTTTTCTCTTATGTACAGGTCCAGAATTCTCTCCAAGGTTTTCAGAAGGAAGGACGATAGACTAATAGGCCGATAATCCTTTGCAGTTGCGTGATTAATTTTACCGCTTTTCGGTATGAACACTACTTTGGACTTCCTCCAAGATTGCGGTATATAACATTGCTGCAGACACGCTACGAACACTTCCTTCAAAAATGGAATTATTTCGATAACAGTATGTTGCAGCATTGCTGAAATAATGCCATCTGGACCTGGAGGTTATGTTGAATGTACTGAAATTTTTGAGGTGTGCTTACATTTTCGTTCATAACTTTTGAACCGCTGAACCGATATCGCACAAATGCAATACCAAACTTCTCGGGAGAACTTCCAATAAATATGTTAAGTTTCAGTCATCTCTGTGCAATATTTTGTCCGCGACAGCATTTTCCACAGACAGATAGACAGACGGACAGACGGACATCGCTAGAATGTCTTAAAATCGATCTGGCATCATGAATATATATACTTTATGGGGTCCCAGATCGATATTTCGATGAGTTACAAACGGAATGACAAACTTATATATACCCTCTATCACTAAGTGGAGGGTATAAAAATGGGTTGATCTAATGGATTTTAAAGAAAATATGTCTAAATCGAAAGAATTATGTATGTTCTTTAGTATTGAGTTAATTTTTAATAAAAATTTATTAAATGTTTGAAAATAAAATTGAGTAAATTTTTAATTGACACAATTAAAAATTTACTCAAAATTTATCTATTTATTTTTTTTAAAGTTAAAAAAAAGTTTTAAATTTTTTTACGAAAAAAAAAACAAAAAACTTGTTTTTTAAACTTTACCAAACATATTTATGTCTCAAAAACATAGGAACATTTTATAAAGACAATTACAAACTTTCATATACATACACAAAAAACTATAAACTATACGAGAATTCTAAAAACTATGAGAGCTTAAAAAAAATTAAAAAAACTATTAAATTTTTATTAAATTATTTACTTAAATTGTTTTTAAAATTTTTGAGTAAATTTTTAATTGCTTCAATTAAAAAATTACTCAATTTTTGTTTTGAAATTTAAACAAGTGATTACTCAAATTTGTTTCCTCCATATTTTTTTCTGTGTATTAGCATTACTGTGTTTTGAGATCTTGAAAGCCGACCAGTGTCGAATTTCTATAACTACTTACTAGAGAGAAGCTTTCGCATAAAAAACAAGTAAAAAGTTAAATTCGATTTGGCCGAATCCCTGATAACCTTCCACAATGCCCGAAATATTTCAAAAACGTTTTAGAAAATTTAGAAATTAGGACAATCTATAAAAAAAATTAAAAAGAAAAAAAAGGAATAATTTTTCTTATTTTCAAAATAAATTTTTAAAATTTAAAATAGTTTTTGAAACAAATAAATTTCAATTTGTGTTTTTGCTAATTTATTTCTAAATATGCAAAAATATGCACTTAAAATTTGAAAATATGCACTATGCATTTAAAACCAAAATATGCAAAAATATGCATTTTAACCAAAATATGCAAAATTATGCAAAAACAAATCGATGCCATTTTAAAGCCAATTTCTTGATTCGGAAAGATAATTGGTCAAAATCGAGTTTAGACTATCGACAAAAAACATGCATTTGCATGGAAATCTCATCCCTAGTGATTATGAATATTGTACTTACTGAGGTCTTAGAGGTGTTTTGAGGTGTTAAAAACAAAATGACAAGGTTAGGTTAGGTTGGATGGGCGTCCGCCATTTGCCAAATTCACAACTCCTATAATAGTCCCTGTTAGAGATACCTATACGCACGGTCGATTATTATTTGGTCGATTATTATTTTATTCTTTGATATTCTATCAATTTCATTCACCAACTCCACTATAGGAACCGAGATGTCAGGTGCAACTGTTCCTCCACCGACTGAGAGCCATTTCTCGCACATTCATCAGCCAATTTGTTCCCAGCGACCGCACTATGTTCAGGTACCCAGGTTAGCTTGAATAAACGCCGATTTTGCAGTGTTTGATTCTATGAAATTCAGAGCTGCATGACTGTTAACGAAAAAATTTAATAGCTCAAGAACGTAGGTTCCTTGTCATAATCATCTGCGGGGCTTTATCAATTGGAACTATCTCAGCCTGGAAAACACTACACTCAAAAGAAATACTGTGTCAAAAAATCTGTAAAACGACTTTCAATTTGAATTAGCAATCTTTTAGCAGATTGTTCTGCTGAGAAGGATATTTTTACTAAAATCTCTGTCATTCAGTTTAAGAAAATAACAGACATTTTACTATGTTTATACTGATTTTGTTTGCTGAATTTCATTATTTTTTCAAGAAATTTTTTTTTATAAAAAAAAAAGCAGAACAGATTGTTCTGCTGTAATCAGCAAATTGCTCTGCTGAAATCAGCAGATTGTTCTGCTGAAATCAGCAGATTATTCTGCTCAAATCAGCAGATTGTTCTGCTAAAAACAGGCAGGTTTTTCTGCTAAAATCAGCAGATATTTCTGCTAAAATCAGATTTCTCTGCTGTCGAACAACACACATGTTTAATAACTAAAACGCCAGATAAAAGTATAAGATTCCGTAGCGTAGTGGTTAAGAAGTGTACTTTCAAATCGGAAGGTGGCGAGTTCGATGCTGGCTGGCGGCGTATGTTTTTTTTTTTTTCTTGTTATGTTTATTCACCTCTTATGACAGATATTTAGCAAACCGTGTTTGCTAAAATCAGCAGATTTCTCATATGGCTCAAAATGGAAGTATTTTCAGCAGATTTTTCTGCTGATTGGACAGAGAATTTATTTTGAGTGTACACATATTCGGAAGTCACAATGAGGCCCTGACTTTCAGGCATTCAGAATATACTACCCGTACATATCAGCGATCCGTCCATAAAAATTGAGATCGCTTCTTCTGTTAAACCAAAGTTTTCCGCCCAATCTTCCCTAATTGGTACTTAGACTTCGAAGGTTCTGTCAAGGATCGTCTGCGGTGAGAATATAGTAGGGTTTCTGTTCAAGTTTCATCACGCCTACAGTACTTAATATGGTCGAGTGTTTCCAATAGCGCAATAGCTTGTGTGGCTCTCTTAGCCTGAGAGCCAATTTGCTGCTGTGCTCATTAGACTGGGTCGACCATAAAGGAGAAAAAAAAAGTTCCCACTGTGCGGGCTTTATTTTAAAGCTTACCTCGAAAAAGTTCCATAGCCAAAATATTAGATTTTTAGGTCGCGATTTGGTACCGCCGAAATCGTTTTTTGTTCATAGCTTTGTCATTTGATGTCCGATCGTTGTAAAAAAAAAATTGTTAGAAAGTCCTCAGCGAGTACTAAATTTGACCCATATCTGGTTTTGACCTCTGAAGTCATCTTCGTGTTATAAGTGTTAGTTTCTCAGCTTTCTACCCCCTTAAATGATTTTTATTTTTCCATTAAATTATAGCACTAAGAAAATCATAAAATCCTTCCCTTGGAAGTATCCTGTTAAATTAATTAACAAAAAAGTTACATTTGATTTAAGATTTTCATATACAATATAAAGAAAATTTGAAAAAACACTTGTTATTATGCCTTTAAACTATATTTATTTTTTTTAGTTTGTATTTAAATACATACGAACAAGTGTTTTAAATCTTTTTCTATGGAAATTTAAAATTGAATGTAACTTTTTTGTTAATTAATTTAAGAGGGCACTTCTAAGGGAAGAATTTCATGAATTATTTAATGCTATAATTTAATGGAAAAATAAAGATCATTTAGGTGGGTAGAAAGCTGAGAAACTAACACTTATAACACGAAGATGACCTCAGAGGTCAAAACCAGATATGGGTCAAATTTAGTACTCGCTGAGGACTTTCAAACAAATTTTTTTTTACAACGATCGGACATCAAATGACAAAGCTATGAACAAAAAACGATTTCGGCGGTACCAAATCGCGACCTAAAAATCTAATATTTTGGCTATGGAACTTTTTCGAGGTAAGCTTTAAAATAAAGCCCGCACAGTGGGAACTTTTTTTTTCGACCCGGTCTAGTGCTCATGATGTAGATATCCACGGGCTGAATGCTTAGTATAACTTCCAGGCCGGCCTGAGGTGCCGATCTAATAGCATCAGTGACACCCATACACGCCAGTCGTTGTACCTTCGGTAGGTTGCAGAGATCAGTATGATTTCTTATTTACTGCTCACTTACAAGGAAGGTATTTCACAGGGTACCAGCCTATTGTCATGAAACTTGCATATAGGAAAGAGGGGTTCAAAATAAGAGTTACCTGTTTTTTTATAGCTGCCCAATCTCATATTTAGCGGGCCAAATGGGAGGGGGATAAACATGATTTTTTCGTTTTTTTAGGATTATTCCCATTTCTTCAAAAGAAACTATATGAACATTTTATACAGGTCGAAAGGTTTTTTAAGACCTATTCAATGGTGTATCGGTCGTGTCCAAATTCGGCTTCGTTAAGTTCGTTATTGTCAAAAATGTATAATCGTTGGGGTAGTTTATATAGAGACTAGCTTACCCGCCCGGTACTTCGTTACCGGTTGCATTGAATATCGGATAATAAATGGATTTGGATTTGAGTCAACATTTCTAAAATTCATACTTGCGGAATTTTAATTTTATTTAATTGTGGTCGTTTAAGTCCTTTAAAAAAACTGTTAAGAATAATTTAAACCGTTTAGCCCGGAATCATGTTCGTTTTGGTGAAAAATGTTCTTCATAATTTTTAGAAGCCATATGTTGAAAAAAAAAACTATGAACTATGAAAAATTTCTACTTCGATATTTAATTGTTTGGATTTCGGGGTATATTGTACCATATTTGATTAGGATTTTTTTTTAACGGGTTGATGTTAAATTTGTAATAAAAGAGTATTAGTTTACTTTTGTATCTTCTTTTATTCCGCAAGGGTATTAATCTGAACGTTTAATTTCGTCAAATAGTTGTTGTTTACTTTAGAAGACAAAACAATACAACTTTCTTTACTAACTATCAAAGTGTACACAATTTTAAAACTGCTCTTCTATGAAAACGTTTATTGTGCTCCATAAGTCTTTTTGCCAAATATTTTTGATATTATGTTTCGAGCCTAGGAGATTCAAAAAATTATAGCCTTTGATTTTTTAAACCCATTTTATATCAAATTTAGTAAGTTCAAAAGTTCGTTGGTATTATTTATCAGTAAATAAAAATTATTATCAAAAATATTAAGATAAAAATGCATTATTTTATTCCATTTCGTATCCCGTTCCATTTTCTTTCGTTCCCAGTTCCATTTCATTATGTTTCAAGTAGGTTTCATTCCTTTGCGTATAACATGCAGTAAAGAAAAAAAAAAATACAGAGTCTTTATCTCAATTGATATAAATTGTGCTATTTTACCCTTCTTTTACCAATTGTTTTTTACCCTAAAAAAATTTAATTTCTTTTTTCTCAAAATATTCAAAAAATATAAAAAGTACCAAAATAAACTTTCTTTCCCATAGAATACAAATTTCCAAAGAATACTTTTTAAGATTTTTTTTGTAGAATGGTCCTATGCATTATTTTGCCCCTTTTTGATCCCGTACCCAGCAAAATTTGGCATTACTAGTAATGGGTTTTGTAATCCGAAACAGATGTTAATAAGTAGTTACTTATTGAATGAAACACTAATTATTTTAACAAGGGCGTGAGACAAAAATAACTAGTGAAGAGTATGGAGATAAATAAGTAGTTACTGACTCGGATTACTAATAAGGAGTAAAAACCTATTACCAATAAGAAGTAAAATAATTAGTTAATTAAAACATTTAAAATTTAACTTGTTTTTACTAAAACTTAAAGATTGCGTAATTTTTATTAAGTTTTTAAGTACTTTTTTTAAGTTAATTGAATTGTAAAGGTTAAAAACTGCAAGTGCAAGGAGATATTATTACTTAGAAGTGCTTTTATAATATTACTGAAAAGTAGTTACTTTTGGGCTTAAAATAATGTTAATGGTAATGGGTACTCATTATAAATAATGTACTTGGTAATGATTACTTTTCACAACTCATTACCATGTTTTTGCTGGGTATTAACGAAAATTTAAAATGTTGTTTTTAATCACCAAGGCATTCCCAATTTCAAGTTTTTGAAACCATTATTTTATGGAAAAGCAAAAAGTACTTAAGAACAATAATTTACCCTAAAAATCAGAATTTCGTTTTTTCTGCTGATGGATTCTACATTTATTTTTTTACAACTTAGAATCGGAATTTCCAAAAAGTCCTTTTCCTGAATGTTGTTTTCATCAAACGATCCTACATCCCAAATTTTAAATTTCTGGGACCATTATTTGGGGAAATATAAAAATTTCCAAGAGGACACTTTTTAAACCCCTTTAGAAACAAAATTTCCAAAATGTACTTTTTCCAGAATGTTTTTTTCACCGAAGGATTCTACATTCCTAATTTCAAGGTTCTAGGACCATTTTTTTAGAAAAAGAATAAAGTACCACAGTACACTATTTTCACATCTATTGTCCCCATTGAATTGGAATTTACAAAAAGCACAGTACCAAAAGTACAGTTTTTATCCTTTACCCAGTCTTAGTGGATTTATTTACCCGCAGGTGAACCTTCATTCCAAACATTAAGTTTCTAGGATCATAATTTTAGGAAATATAAAAAGTACTAAGTACAGATTTATACCCTTTTTACCCCCTTAGAATCAACATAGGCAAAACCCGAGCCTTATTTAAGGAAATATAAAAAGTACCAAAAGTTCTTCCCATTTACCCCCATAGAAACGGAATTTACTAAAACTACTTTTTCCAACATGTTTTTTACCAAAGGATTCTACATATCAAATTTCAAGTTTCTAGAGCTATTTATTCAGAATATTTAAAAAGTACCAAAAGTACGACGGAGTTTCTAAAAATTACTTTTTTTGTTTTTTCACCGAAGGATCCTACATTTGAAATTTCTAGGAACATAATTTCAGGATATATAAAAAGTAGCAAAAGTACAAATTTTTACCCAATTTACTTCCTTAAAATCAAAATTGGCAAAACACAGCCATAGTAGATCTTTTTTCAGGGAGGTGATTCTACATTCCAAATTTCTTGTCGGACCATTATTTTATGAAATATAAAAGAGTACCAAAAGTACACTTTTTACCCTTTTTTACCCCCGTAGAACCAACACCTGCAAAAACTTAGCTGTAGTGGATCTATGGTACTTTTTATAAAAGGTACTTTTTAAAAAAGGTACTTTTTATAAAAGGTACTTTTTATTAACGGTACTTTTTATAAAAGGTACTTTTTATAAAAGGTACTTTTTATTAAAGGTACTTTTTATAAAAGGTACTTTTTTATAAAAGGTCCTTTTATAAAAGGTATTTTTTATAAATGGTACTTTTTATAAAAGGTACTTTTTAAAATAAGGCACTTTTTAAAAAAAGGTATTTTATAAAAGATACTTTTTATAAAAGGTATTTTTTATAAAAGGTACTTTTTATAAAAGGTACTTTTTATAAAAGGTACTTTTTATAAAAGGTACTTTTTATAAAAGGTACTTTTTATAAAAGGTACTTTTTATAAAAGGTACTTTTTATAAAAGGTACTTTTTATAAAAGGTACTTTTTATAAAAGGTACTTTTTATAAAAGGTACTTTTTATAAGAGGTACTTCTTATAAAAGGTACTTTTTAAAAAAGGTACTTTTTATAAAAGTTACTTTTTATAAAAGGTACTTTTTATATAAGGTACTTTTTATAAAAGGTACTTTTATAAAAGGTACTTTTTATAAAAGGTACTTTTTATAAAAGGTACTTTTTATAAAAGGAACTTTTTATAAAAGGTACTTTTTATAAAAGGTACTTTTTATAAAAGGTACTTTTTATAAAAGGTACTTTTTATAAAAGGTACTTTTTATAAAAGGTACTTTTTATAAAAGGTACTTTTTATAAAAGGTACTTTTTATAAAAGGTACTTTTTATAAAAGGTACTTTTTATAAAAGGTACTTTTTATAAAAGGTACTTTTTATAAAAGGTACTTTTTATAAAAGGTACTTTTTATAAAAGGTACTTTTTATAAAAGGTACTTTTTATAAAAGGTACTTTTTATAAAAGGTACTTTTTATAAAAGGTACTTTTTATAAAAGGTACTTTTTATAAAAGGTACTTTTTATAAAAGGTACTTTTTATAAAAGGTACTTTTTATAAAAGGTACTTTTTATAAAAGGTACTTTTTATAAAAGGTACTTTTTATAAAAGGTACTTTTTATAAAAGGTACTTTTTATAAAAGGTACTTTTTATAAAAGGTACTTTTTATAAAAGGTACTTTTTATAAAAGGAACTTTTTATAAAAGGAACTTTTTTTAAAAGTACTTTTTCCAGAATGTTTTTTCATCGAAGGATCCTACATTCCAAATTTCAAGTTTCTATGGCCATTATTTTAAAAAATAAAAAAAAGTACTAAATTTAAACCTTTTATCCCTTGTACCCCCTTTGGAAACCAAATTTTCAAAAAGTACTTTTTCCAGAATGTTTTTATCATCAAAGGCTACTACATTCCAAATTTCAAGTTTGTATGATTTTTATTTCAGTAAATAAAAAAAAGTACCAAAAGTATACTTTTTTACCCGTTTTTTTACCCCCTTAGAATCAACATTGGCAAAAAACTTAGCCTTAGTGAATCTATTTTCCGGGAGTTGAACCTACGTTCCAAATTTCAAGTTTCTAGGACCATTATTTACGGAAATATAAAAGGTACCAAAAGTACAGTTTTTACCCTTTTCACCCCCATAAAATCAACATTGGAAAAAACCCAGCCTATATTCCGGGAGGTGAACCTACAGTCCAAATTTCAAGTCTCTACCATAAGTTAAGGAAATATAAAAGACCAAAAGTACAGATTTTGACCCTTTTTACCCCCTTAGAATCATCATTGGCAAAAATCCAGCCTAAGTGGATCTATATTCCAGGATGTGAACATACTGTCCAAATTTCAAGTCTCTATGACCATTATTTCAGGAGATATAAAAAGTACCAAAAGTACAGTTTTTTACCCTTTTTACCCCCTTAGAATCAACACTGGCAAAAAATCCAGCCTTAGTGTATCTATATTCCGGGAGGTGAACCTACAGTCCAAATTTCAAGTCTCTAGGACCATAAGTTAAGGAAATATAAAAGGTACCAAAAGTACAGATTTTTACCCTTTTTACCCCCTTAGAATCATCATTGGCAAAAATCCAGCCTTAGTGGATCTATATTCCAGGATGTGAACATACAGTCCAAATTTCAAGTCTCTATGACCATTATTTCAGGAGATATAAAAAGTACCAAAAGTACAGTTTTTTACCCTTTTTACCCCCTTAGAATCAACACTGGCAAAAAATCCAGCCTTAGTGTATCTATATTCCGGGAGGTGAACATTCAGTCCAAATTTCAAGTCTCTACGACCATTATTTCAGGAGATATAAAAAGTACCAAAAGTACAGTTTTTTACCCTTTTTACCCCCTTAGAATCAACACTGGCAAAAATCCAGCCTTGGTGGATCTATATTCCGGGAGGTGAACCTACAGTCCAAATTTCAAGTCTCTAGCTTCAGCTGTTTGGGCTGGGCGATGATGAATCAGTCAGTCAGTCAGTCACTCACTCACTCACCCAACTCTTTTATATATCGCTCCTTTACTTGTATAGTGTCATAACTCAAAATATTTCATTTTGCAGAAAACACGTTTAAAGTTTACTATTGAAACTGGTTTTTAATTGAAAAAGGCCGGTACATAGAAAATGTAATAATGGCGTGTACTCTTCTCAAACGATGAATTCAAAAGATATTAATACGAATTTTTGACACAATATAAAGCATGATATAACGAATAATTCTGCATCATTAACTCAAAAAACGCATTTTTTGAGTTATGACACTATACAAGTAAAGGAGCGATATATAGATAGATGTATGTATATTAGGGCGTTTCATCAAAAACTTTTTTTTTTATTTTTGCTACTCTTGAAGCGAAATATGAATTCTTATGGCCTAAAAGATTTTTGAGATTTTTTTCAGATTTTTGGCGGGCCGGGATCAACTCGCTCAAATCGATTTTATGCTAAAAATGAGGTTATAAAACATAATTTTTTTTATTTTTTTTTTATGGTGCCTTGTTTTTACAAAAGTGGATAAATTACTTCAAAATATTGCTAGCCTCCTAAAAAAAAATATTCGCGGTAAAAATGATAAGGTCAAAGGTCAATAATTTGACCTTAAAAGTAAAAATTTTTAATTTTCCAACTTCAAAGCTCAATAACTTAAGAAATATGCAACGTAGGTTCGTGATGTTGACACCGTTTAATAGATTTTTTAAATACCTTTCATTTAAATCCAAAATGACGTCTGTCATTTTAGTAGAAGTATTAAAAAAATTAAAAAAACTAACTTAACCCATTTTTTTTCTTACATTTCACATGAGCTTAACCAACAAGTACATATGTTAGTATCTTATTAATCGGTAGAATGTCTGAGAATAGATTACTTATCATTTATGTATATGCGTTATGTGGTCCTATACCGATATTTCGATGTGTTACACACGGAATGCCAAAGTGAGTTTACCCCCATACTCTGGTTAGAGGGTATAAAAATTTAGAGAAAATGCCGAATCTCCAAAGCAAGAATATATTTTTATGAATATGTATCATACAAAATCAAAAGAATAACAATATTATCAAAAGGTTAACAATATTATAATAAATATTCTGAAAATGTATTTAAAATTACAATACATAAAAATTAAATCTAAAACACAATTTGTTTTCACACAAAACATATAAAGCCAAAGAGCTAAAACACTTCAATTCAACCGAGGAGTTGACCGCACCCCCTCCAAATTTAATGAAATTAAGTACTGGGGTTTACTTTAACAAAAAAGAGATTTTGGCAATTTTTCAGGCTTCTGGTGATTCGAGTATTCGAGATATGAGGTCTTGAAAATTAACAAAATCGTATATATTTGACAAAAGTGTTCCGAGATAAATAAAGATAACTCGAAAAGTAAAAACACTACAGGTCTCAGTCAGGTTGCAAATAATAGGTAATGAGACAGCCTTTAAAATGGCATTCCCCAAGATTTTTTTTGAAAAAGGTCAAAGGTCATTGATTTTAACCTTCATTTTTGGAGAGCTATATCTCAAAAAACGATATTTTTAAAATTTTGGAAAAAATATATGTTGTTAAGAATCACCTATACTACTTAAGTTTTAAATTTTCAGGATGGAGTCTTCATTGGAACTTTTTATATTAATAGAAACATTGTGACAGGAAAGAAAAAGCGGTGTAATTTCCCTTAAAAAAAAAAAAATATTTTTTTTGTCTTTGAAATTCTGGTACCAAAACTCATTTTTCTGAATGTTTTTGACGTGCTGAGTCCAAATATGACCTGTGAACTGGTCTATCGTTATTACTTTTCAAGATATATGCACCTAAATGTTCAAAAAAACACAGCAATAGCATTTGAGCAATTTTTACACATTTATGTGCTGATATCTTGAAAAGTAATAGCGATAGACCAGTTCAAAGGTCATATTTGAACTCAGAACGTCAAAAACATTCAGAAAAACGAATTTTGGTACCAGAATTTCAAAGACAAAAAAAATATTTTTTTTTCTAAGGGAAATTACACCGCTTTTTCTTTCCTGTCACAATGTTTCTATTAATATAAAAAGTTCCAATGAAGTCTCCATCCTGAAAATTTAAACTCAAGTAGTATAGGTGATTCTTAACAACATATATTTTTTCCAAAATTTTAAAAATATCGTTTTTTGAGATATAGCTCTCCAAAAATGAAGGTTAAAACCAATGACCTTTGACCTTTTTCAAAAAAAATCTTGGGGAATGCCATTTTAAATGCTGTCTTATTATCTATTATCTGCAACCCGACTGAGACCTGTATTGTTATTACTTTTTGAGTTATATTTATTTATCTCAAAACACTTTTGTCAAATTTTTACGATTTTCCCAATTTTCAAGACCCCATATCTCGGGAAGAAAAACTACCAGAAGTCCAAAATTTTGGCACTATGATTTTTTTGTATATTCCAAGTTTCATCAAATTCGAAAGGGGTAAGGTCAAAAATGCTACTTTTTTCGGTTGAATTGAGGTGTTTTAACTCCAAACAATTCTTAAGTAATTTTGTGCCAAAGTAGTAGCATATTCAAATAGCTTTCACTAACGATTTTTCAACAACATTTTTGTTTACATTAGGTATAATTTTTCTATTATTATCAACATTAATTAATAAGTTTTGAAAGTCATTCTCATTATTTGTACCCTCTAACCAGAGTATGGGGGTAAACTCACTTTGGCATTCCGTGTGTAACACATCGAAATATCGGTATAGGACCACATAACGCATATACATAAATGATAAGTTATCTATTCTCAGACATTCTACCGATTAATAAGATACTAACATATCGCTCCTTTACTTGTATAGTGTCACAACTCAAAATATTTGATTTTGCAGAAAACACGTTTAAAGTTTACTATTGAAACTGGTTTCTAATTGAAAAATGCCGGTACATAGAAAATGTAATAATGGCGTGTACTCTTCTCAAACGGTGAGTTTAAAAGATATTAATACGAATTTTTGACACAATATAAAGCATGATATAACGAATAATTCTGCATCATTAACTCAAAAAACGCATTTTTTGAGTTATGACACTATACAAGTAAAGGAGCGATATGTACTTGTTGGTTAAGCTCATGTGAAATGTAAGAAAAAAAATGGGTTAAGTTAGTTTTTTTAATTTTTTTAATACTTCTACTAAAATGACAGACGTCATTTTGGATTTAAATGAAAGGTATTTAAAATATCTATTAAACGGTGTCAACATCACGAACCTACGTTGCATATTTCTTAAGTTATTGAGCTTTGAAGTTGGAAAATTCAAAATTTTTACTTTTAAGGTCAAATTATTGACCTTTGACCTCATCATTTTTACCGCGAATATTTTTTTTAGGAGGCTAGCAATATTTTGAAGTAATTTATCCACTTTTGTAAAAACAAGGCACCATAAAAAAAAAAAATAAAAAAAATTATGTTTTATAACCTCATTTTTAGCATAAAATCGATTTGAGCGAGTTGATCCCGGCCCGCCAAAAATCTGAAAAAAATCTCAAAAATCTTTTAGGCCACAAGAATTCATATTCCGCTTCAAGAGTAGCAAAAATCAAAAAAAAAGTTTTTGATGAAACGCCCTAATGTATATACGTACGACCACCAAAATCATATAAAATAATCTCTATTAAAATTAAGCTGACCCGTATTTTTTCGTTTAGCACAATTCCTATTATTTCGGATTTTATACGGATTTTCCCGGAAGCCCTTAATTTTTCATAAGGTGGCAACCCTTTTTTATACCCTCCAACTACAGTATTGGGGTATACTCACTTTGTCATTTCGTGTGTAACGCATCGAAATATCTGTTGGGGACCCCATAAAGTATATAAATTATTGATCAGTGATCGATTCTAAGATGTTCTAGCGATGTCCGTCCGTCCGTCCGTCTGTAGTTAACACGATGCAGTCCAAAATAAAAGAGCTAGACCCTTCAAGTTTGGCACAAATATGTCTTATGTTCCCAGGCAGGTTAATTCGGAAACTGGCAAAATCGGACCAGGGGGGAAAAAGTTCCCCTTGAAGAACTAAACCAACATCTAAAAAATACACATTTTAATATGTTTTTTTGTATTTTTGTTAAATAAATGAAACATTTGGTATATTTATCGCGATGGGAAGGTTCTTTCAACGTCCCCCACAGACCCCATCAACCCCCCCCCCCAAATAAAAAAAAAGAAACGCCCCTGACAAAATTTTGTTTTTAATTTTTTTTACATTTTGGAGGGTATGAAAGATTCGGCACAGCCGAATTTAACACTCTCACTTGTTTAATTTGAGATTGAGCAGCTAAGAAAAAATAGGTTACTCTTATTTTTTCTCCCTCATTCCCATATTAAAGTATTAGGACAATCGGTGCCCTGTGAAAGACCTTCCTTCCCGGGTGAAAATGACCATGTACTTATGTTCAATGAGCAACTTAAGAATACGTTACAGGGGAGATCCAAAAAGACCTAAATTTTGGAAGACAGATTTTCAGGAGGTCAAAATCAATTTAATTCATGTATTCTGATTCATGGGAGTGCGAATTTCTGTGAATTTGTTCAACAGTGTTATTATAAATGTAACAAAATTCCCCAAAAATCCTCAAACAATGAAAATAAAGTTTTTTTCAATCAGACAAAAAGAAATTTCATTAGTTTTAAAAAAAAATTATGAATGGTAATTTTATAATTTTATTTCGTAGATTCGGCAATTTAAAAATCCCCAACCACGTTAATTAAAGATTTTTGACAATTTCAAAATCCATTGTCCATTGTCTATTGTCTATTGTCTATTGTCCATTGTCTATTGTCCTTTGTCCATTTGTCCATTTGTCCATTGTCTATTGTCCATTGTCCATTTGTCCATTGTCCATTGTTCATTGTCCATTGTCCATTGTCCATGGTCCATTGTCCATTGTCCATTGTCCATTGTCCATTGTCCCTTGTCCATTGTCCATTGTCAATTGTCCATTGTCCATTGTAGAGATGGGCGCTGGTCACGTGATTTGCGTGATTCACGTGAATCACGCGTGAATCACGCGTGAGTGTGAGTGATTTTCATTTCAATCACGTGATTGTGAGTGAGTGTGAGTTGAAAAAAAATCTGAGTGAGTGATTAGTGAGTGAGTCATTTATTTTTTGCGTGAGTTTGCGTGATTAGATTTTTTGATTTGCCCAATTTTTTTTTATTTTTTGGTAAAAATTTTTTTTTTTTGTTTTTTTTTCTTTTTGGTAAGAAAATTTTATTGCGTGAGTAGATTTTGCGTGACTCACGCGTGAGCGTGATTGAATCTGGCGTGAGTCACGCGTGATCGTGAGTAAGTTTTTTATTACTCACGTGAATGTGAGTGAACGTGAGTAAAAAGAAAAATTGCGTGAGTGAATTGTGAGTGATTCGATTATTTTTTGCGTGAGCGTGAGTGAGTGTTAGTCAAAATCCACTCACGGGCCCATCTTTAGTCCATTGTCCATTGTCCATTGTGAGCGTGAGTAAAAAAAAAATTGCGTGAGTGAATTGTGAGTGATTCGATTATTTTTTGCGTGAGCGTGAGTGAGTGTTAGTCAAAATCCACTCACGCGCCCATATCTAGTCCATTGTCCATTGTAGAGATGGGCGCTGGTCACGTGATTTGCGTGATTCACGTGAATCACGCGTGAATCACGCGTGAGTGTGAGTGATTTTCATTTCAATCACGTGATTGTGAGTGAGTGTGAGTTGAAAAAAAATCTGAGTGAGTGATTAGTGAGTGAGTCATTTATTTTTTGCGTGAGTTTGCGTGATTAGATTTTTTGATTTGCCCAATTTTTTTTTAATTTTTTGTAAAAATTTTTTTTTTTGTTTTTTTTTCTTTTTGGTACGAAAATTTTATTGCGTGAGTAGATTTTGCGTGACTCACGCGTGAGCGTGATTGAATCTGGCGTGAGTCACGCGTGATCGTGAGTAAGTTTTTTATTACTCACGTGAATGTGAGTGAACGTGAGTAAAAAGAAAAATTGCGTGAGTGAATTGTGAGTGATTCGATTATTTTTTGCGTGAGCGTGAGTGAGTGTTAGTCAAAATCCACTCACGCGCCCATCTTTAGTCTATTGTCCATTGTCCATTGTCCATTGACCATTGTCCATTGTCCATTGCCATTGTCCATTGTCCATTTTTTGAAAAATACACTTTTTGAAAATTTTGGTTTTAAGGAGGGCCAAGACGGGCAAAATGGGGCAATTTGGTAAATTTTAAACTAATGGTCTTAAAAACATGACATTTGCAATATAGGATCATCTCGCGGAATAACATATTGAAAGAAGTACTTTTTTGAAAATTTCTTTTTAAAGGGGGAAAGAAGGGCAATTTTGTATCTGCTGAACTAATGGTCCTAGATATTGAAGTTTGGACTGTATGATCCTCTCGCGGAAATAACATTCTGGAAGAAGTACTTTTTTGGAAAAATCTGCTTCTATAGGGGGAAAAGAGGGAAAGTAGGGCAAATTTAAAATTTAAATCCTCTTGCGGAAACAACATTCTAATGGAAGTACTTTTTTGAAAATTTCGCTTCTACGGGGAAAAGGGGGAAATTAGGGCAATTTTGTATCTGCTGAACTAACGGTCCTAGATACTTGAAATTTGGAGTGTACGATCCTCTCGCGGAAAAAACATTCTGAAAGAAGTACTTTTTTGAAAATTTTGTTTTATAGGTGGAAAAGGGGGAAAAGTAGGGCAATTTTGTATCTGCTGAACTAATGGTCCTAGATACTTGAATTTTGAACTGTTTTCTATCTACTGAACTAATGGTTCTAGATACTTGAAGTTTGGACTGTACGATCCTCTAGCGGAAATAACATTCTGGAAGAAGCACTTTTTTAGTAAATTCTGGGGTAAAGTAAAGCAATTTTGTATCTGCTGAATTAATGGTCCTAAATACTTGAAATTTGGACTGTACGATCCTTTCGCGGAAATAACATTCCAAAATAAGTACTTTTATGAAAATTCTGCTTCTAATAGAGAAAAAGGGAGAATGTAGAGATACTTAAAATTGGTACTTTACGATCCACTCGCGGAAATTACATTCTGGGAAAATAAATTTTTGAATTTTCGCTTCAATTTGGTACATATTGTTCCTGATGCACTAATGTTCCTTGAAACTTAAAGTTTGAACTATGGGATCGTTTCGCAAAAATAAAATTTTTTTGCAACTTTAAATCTACTCAAAATATAATATTTTAAAGGTCTAAACTAACAATTTTTATGTTTAATTAAAAATTAATAAGAATTTGAAGTAATAAAGTTTTTTTTTTTTACAGCTAACCGGTAACGAAGTACCGGGCGAGTTAGCTAGTAATTTATAATTGGCGGGTAACCTATAAGGGTGCAACGGATGAGGAATTTATACATAGAATTAAGACATTGACTCGTACCCGTTTGAAGGGAGATTTTGACACTCTTTGTTATTACGCTCATAATTTGTTTGAGGGCAAGGCCAAGCAGTGGTTTTGGCGGTTCCATCGTAAATCAGAAGACTCGTTTACTTGGGATGAGTTATGTGAAGCGTTAAAGCAAGAATTTAAGGATTTGAGTAGTGATTGTGACATCAAGGAGGATATGCGAAGAAGAAAACAGAAATTTAATGAACGTTTTGATGATTTCTTAGATAGCTTAATGTGTATGAGCGACAAATTGAAGACTTCATTATCTGAACAAGAGCTGATCGAAATTATTGTGAGGAACTTAAAACCTGATTTGAGACGTGAATTGTTACATGTTAACATGCCGGATATGAAAGTGCTACGTTTCGAAGTTATGAGACATGAAAAATTTGAGGAGGAGGTTAAACACTGGTCTAAAGGAACAGGTGGTAATTTTCGTCAACAGATAGCAGAAATTTCTCATGACAATACTTGTGAAGAAGATTCAGAAGAGGAGTTAGAAGATGAACTATATGCATTAGATTTATCAAAATTAAGATGTTGGAACTGTGGTGCTAATGGTCACCGGTATCAGGATTGTTTAGCTCCGCATAGGGTTTTTGTTATGGCTGTGGTGCTTTAGACACGTATAAGCCTAGCTGCGTTAATTGCTTAACCAATAACAGTTCTTTAAACTTCAAGAGGGATGTGCGTCCAGCCAAGGGCTCACATCCGCACAAGAAGCCTCGCAATTAAATCTGTTAACACCTGACGTTCCCAAAACCATAGACTTGACATTATTATACTTATCACGAACAAATAAAGAACATTGACAAGACTCAGATACCAATTTCGTCAGGTAATATATTGTCAACAGGTAAAACTCGTTCTGCTCTTCGCATTAATAATTTTTGGAAAAATCGTAGAAAACTTCGAAAACATAGAATATCCTCAATTGTTTCGAAAGGTATCGACACAAGACCGTATGTAAATATTTCAATATTTGGGAAATCTTATTTATCACTGCTAGATAGTGGTGCAACCATAAGTTGCATTGGTGACGGGTTGGCGAATAAAATTATTTCGGAAAATACGTTAAGGTCATCAAAATTTTCAGGAAATGTGAGAACCGCAGATGGCCAACATCAACAGGTCGTGGGGTCGATAAAAGTTGACATAACATTTGAACAACAGGTCGTGGGGTCGATAAAAGTTGACATAACATTTGAAAATCAAATCAAGCCAATGGAAATGTTAATTGTGCCTAGTTTAAAACAGAATATGATTCTGGGTATGGATTTTTGGAATCTTTTTGACATCAAAATTATGACCACAGTTTCTGAAATTACTGCTTCTGAGTCAACTACGGATATTTATCCTTTAACCCCTTCCGAGCGTCAGCAGTTGAATGCAGTTATTGTTATAAGTAGCTATAGTTAAACCTAATAAGGTGCGTTTTTGTTTGGACTCACGGAGATTGAATGATGTGACGATAAAAGATGCTTATCCGATGCCAAATATTGATGGTCTGATTGCCCGTATACCACCTGTTAATATAATATCGAAAATCGACTTAAAAGATGCTTTCTGGCAAATAAGCCTATCAAAAGAGTCCAAACCAAAAACTGCCTTTGCAATGCCGAATCGTCCTGTATATCAATTTTGTCGCATGCCTTTTGGCCTCTGCAACGCGCCGCAGACCATGTGTAAGTAGATTGATGGACAAGGTGATAACATATGATTTAAAGAGCCATGTGTTCGTGTATTTGGACGATTTATTGGTAGTGTCCAATTCATTTGAAGAACATATTAGGGTAAATCCAACTATAACCATCCAATAAAATGAGCATTTTGGACATGACCCTTTTCAAACTTGATGAAACTTGATAAAAATGTTGTATTCAAGTAGGAAAAGAAAAACTCCAATTTTTGGGCCGCTGGACCAAATAGTTCCGGAGATACCAGGGTTTGAAAAATGAAAAAATCATAAATATCTTACTGAAGTGGTGATACGTTTTTTACCATATCTCTGTCAATCTTAATACGAATCTCAGCGATATCTCATTTTAAAGGTTATGTGGTCCACATTAAAATAAAATTTGCAAGATTTTTTTTGTTGATGCTTAAATGTCATATTTAGGAAATCCGTGGTTTAAGATGAAATATCTCAAAAAAGGGTATTTTTAAATCTTTTAAAAAAATATATGTTAATCCTTTATCCCTTCTTTATACTTATGTTCAAACCGTAGAGTGGTGTATCAACTGGTTCTCGAGTTATGCAAAAAATTGTTACGCCGCATTAGAAAAAATTTGTTATTTTCATGGTCAAATTTACAAAATTTTTTTAAAGTTGACGAGTTAGTGATGCTGTTCTTCGATTCTAATAGGTTTTGGGATGTAGATTACGAATATGATCTTAAAGTTGCGAAATTAGCACTTGCTCTAGAATTATTTGCAAAAAAATCGCATTTCTTAAAGTTGATTCATTTGTCATGCCACACTTTGTTTCTGATAGATTTTGGGCTAAAGATAACGAATATGATTTCAAAATTTCAAAATATGCAATTGTTCTGGAGTTTTTTGCGAAAAAATCGTACTTTTTAAATTTAATTGCTACGTGATGCCGTACTTCGTTTCTAATAGATTTTGGGACGAAAATCTAAATGCAAATATTTAAAAAAACAGAGCTAATATCGCAATTTTAATATCAAACACGTCTTCTGCATCAAAAAATCTATTTGAATCGAAGTGCAGCATCACAAACTCGTCAACTTAAAAAATGTTTGTAAATTTAACCCTGAAAATAACAACTTTTTTCTAATGTGGCGTTACATTTTTGTGTTAAGATTAACACAGTTATGGTTAAAAACGTATGACCACTTCAGTAAGATATTTATTATTTTTTCATTTTTCAAACCGTGGTATTTCCGAACTATTTGGTCCAGCGGCCCAAAAATTGGAATTTTTCTTTTCCTACTTATACAATGTTGAGACGGTACCCCCTCATTTTTTCCATTTGACTTAAAAATAACTCAGGAAAAATTTTACGCCCCTACGACCACGCCTTCCCTACGCGACTGGGCCTTAAAGAGCGGGGCCTAAAAAATAATTTTTCCATACAAACCAAAATTTTTATACCCTTCAACTACAGTATGGGGGTATACTCACTTTGGCATTCCGTGTGTAACGCATCAAAATATCGGTCTAGGACCCTATAAAGTATATATATTTATGATCTATGATCGATTCTAAGACATTCTAGCGATGTCCGTCCGTCTGTCCGTCTGTAGTTAACACGATGCAGTCCAAAATAAAAGAGATAGACTCCCGAAATTTGGCACGAATATGTCTTATATTCCTAGGCAGGTTAGGTTCTTAAATGAGCAAAATCGGAACAGAGGGAAAAATGTTCCCCCTTGAAGAACTAAACCAACCTCTGAAAAATACCATTATTTTACATGATTTTTTGTGTTTTTGTTTAACAAACGCAACACTTTTATGCTACAAGAAGTTCAAATTCCTGCATTTGGACCCAGAGGATTAGAAAATTTCGTTTTTTGATTTGATTTTGGTGGGATAAAGGTGTTATGATACTTGCTTGACTGAATAAAAGCCATTCAATAACAAAATTTTAAAAATTAACCCTTAACTGCATTTTAACCTTAATAATATGAATTTTATTATAAAAATAATAATTCTTCAGAATCTTTCGCATGTACAAATTTCATATTATTAAGGTTAAAATGCAGTTAAGGGTTAATTTTTTAAATTTTATAATTGAATGGCTTTTATGTATTTAAACACAACTATTTTTCGGGTTTCGTCTTATTTATCAAACAAATAAAAATTTTTTTTGTGCATTCAAGGGTTAATTTTGAAAAAAAATTAAAGATTTAATCCTTTATCAATTTATATAACTTTTTAATTTAATTGGACCATATTTTTTTAATTATAAATTTATGTTTTTTTTGTTTTTATTCGTCATGGGTTTAGAAATGCCATAGTTTTGACTACCGGTAAACATGGGTTAACAACGTCCTAGATATATAAAATTTTATAGCTACATTGACACATTCTATTAGAATACAGAAATCATCTTGAGGTAATTTATTTCATTAATTTTCGATTTCTTAAAAATTTTGGCATGAAGCTCCAAATCTTCCATATTTTGAAGTATAGATACCGGATCCTAATGGGTTAACATTGTCCTTGAATTTTAATATTTTTTTGCCTTATATTAAAAGGTCAAAGGAGAAATACAAAATTAAGTTTTAGTTAATATATAACAAAATTAGTTTTTAAGAAAAAAATTCATTAAATTTTTCACCAAAAATTATATTTTCTTGAAATCTGCTGTTTTGAAATCGGTCTACACGATAATTTCAAAAAAGGATATCAATTTTTTTTTAAATTTTAAACTCGAACTAATCAGGCGCGGATCCAGGGGGGGATGGGATTTCTCCCCCCCCCCCCCCAAAACGATTTCAAATAAAAGAAAAAAAAGGAAAAAAAGAAGAAAGAAAGAAAGAAAGAAAGAAAGAAAGAAAGAAAGAAAGAAAGAAAGAAAGAAAGAAAGGGAAAGAAAATAACCAGGATGTTAAAAAACAATGAGAAGAGTTATATGTGTGCTGATGGTTTACGTCAACACACAGAGCTTTTATCCTAAGAAATTTTTTATATATGTAGGATAAAATGTTTCAGAATTAATGACATTTCATATGAGAAACTTAAATGTCAATAGAGTCGTGGACACTTTCTAGTCGAATGAAATACTTTTTATAGAAAAATGTCTCAGAATTCAAGACATTATCTGTAGAAAATATCTTGATACTTATGTATTTGACTCTGAATGAATTTTTTGATTAAAAAATTTTCTCAAATTTTAGGAAAAATGTCTAAAAACTTTTCTATATAAAAAATTCCTCAGCAACTGAGAATTTTTCCTTAGTAAAAATGTGTCAGCATCTGACAAGAATTTTTCTACAAATAAATTTCTCAGAGTCGGTTAAAATTTCTACAGGAAAACGTCTCAGAATCTTAGTTTTCTATGCAGAAATATATTTTCGAATCTTTTTTTTTTTTGGAAAAATTTTTACGAACATGAGAATCTCTTTGTTTTAAACATTTTTAAGAATCTGCTCATTTTTCCATAAGAAAGGTTTATGAAAATCTGTGATTGTTTAATAACTTTTTTACAGAAAACTATTTTGAATAAAAAATCTCTGAGAATCTGAACATTTTTCTGTTGAAAGATTCTGAGAGTTTTTCTATAGGAAATGTGTCTCTGAATATGGAAATTGTTCTTTTGAAATAGTGTCCAACAATAATAATTTTAATACTTTAAAAATGTTTGAGAATCTAAGAAATTGCTTTGGAAATCATTAGATGACAATAAAACAGTAAAATTTTTCTATAGAAAAATACTATAAAATGTCAGATTTTATTTTTGGGAAAGTGTATCAAAATTTCTTTATAAAATGTTCTAGAAACTGTTACTTTTTAAGTATAGGATAATTTTCTTTTACGAAATATGTTTAATGATCTGAGAATTTTTGTATACAAAAAATATAAGAATTATTTCAGGGATTTTTTATAAGAAAAGTATACTAGAATTCGGAAAAATTTCTATAGAAAGAATGTCTAAGAATCACAGATTACACTGCGTGACAAAACTAACCACTATTTTAGAAAACAAGAGGTACGACCATCATTTCAATATATTTCGGACATGCTGAATCGAATGGCGTACTCCGTTTTTCGATGTATGGTACAGTTTTCTTGTTAAATGTCATTAAAGATTGGCTGATTTTTAGCTGTTTTTTTAACAAAAAAATTCCAAAGCTAATGATTTTTAAATTTTATGGCATGGAAAACAAAAATATAACTTGTAGCAATATTTCTAATATTAATTTGGTTTAAAGCTTTTCATCTTAAGCCCTTAAATTCGGGGATTTCTTAATTTTATTAAGTTTTTGCGAAATTAACCGCTAAATTGGTCTGTGATAAAAAACTTGCATTTTGTGGATCATAAAGGCGTCCATGACACTACGAATAGTGGACAAAAACATCTATGTTATATGGACCATCATGATGAAAATCGCGAAAAACCGTTTTTTTGTATATGGCAGCATCACTTTAGGAGATGATTTGAGGCTTCATCATTTAGTATATAATGTGGGAACCTTAAACAATGAACTGACCCAAAATTTGTCGAAAAAAGTTTTCATTTGCAAAAGTTATCTTAAAAAAAACTATAATTATTGTATCGCAAACACTGAAATAATAGTTTTTGTTAAGATAACTTTTGCAAATGAAAACTTTTTTGGCCGAATTTTTGGTAAGTTAGTTGTTTTTGGCATATACAAAAAAACGGTTTTTCGCGATTTTCATCATGATGGTCAATATAGCATAGCTGTTTTTTGTCCACTATTCGTATTGTTAGGGATGCATTTTTGATTCATTAAAAGCAAGTTTTTTATCAAAGACCAATTTGGCTGTTAATTTCGCGAAAACCTTAAAAAATGAAGAAATTCGCTAATTTAAGGGCTTAAATTGAAAAGCTTTAAACCAAATATGCATAAGAAATGTTGCTACAAGTCATATCTTTGTTTTCCATCTCATAAAATGTATAAACCATTTACTTTGGAAATTTTTTTGTTAAAAAACTGGCTCGAAATCAGCAAATCTTTAACGACATTTTGCAAGAAAACTGTACCATACATCGAAAAACGGAGTACGCCATTCGAATCAGCATGTCCGAAATATATAGAAATGATGGTCGTAACTCTTGTTTATTTTAAAACTCTGTGATATTTTCTATAGAAAATTCGACCTAAAAACTAACGTTTGTTTTGACTATAAACGGCCTTATTTATGAAGTAAATCTTAAAATTTTTTTTTGGAAATTTCACCCAAATGCAAAAGCTGGATCCGCATTTAAAAATAGTTTTTGTTTTGCTTTTCAATTTGTTTATTAATATTAAAAATATAAACAAAAATTCACAAGCAACCCCCCCCCCGCCCGCTTCCACACAAACTTTTGTATATTTTTGGTTAAAAAAATCTCCCCCCCAAATGAAATTCCTGGATCCGCGCTTGAACTAATACATTATAAAATAAATTAAAAATATTTAAGTTTACTATAATTTTGTTTGAGAAAATTTGATAAATATAATTTTGGAGATTTCAAAAATTTTGCAAATTTTCCAAAATAAAATTTGTTACCAAATTTTTATGGGTTACCGATACCACAAAATCTTTATATTTTTTATCTGAGTATATTTGGCCAAATGTTAAACAAAACATATTTTGTTTTAAACATATTCATAAAAATTTTAATTTATTTATTTTTTTTAATTTAGTGCGTTTTTGCCCAAAACCCGGAACTTTGATCGATTTTAGCGTAGTCAGAGAGTTAACCGATTTGGCTCAAAATTTTATCGGGTACTTGTTTTAGGTCGTTTACCAAATCCAAGCTTGAGGAGCAACGAAAATCCGAAATTTTCAAAATAAGGACCACTCTAATGAACATGCATGCTTATTTTCACCCGGGTTGTTAGTCTAACTATCGCATCCAGTGGATACTATACGGGTTTAGACCGCAAATTCATCCGAAAGTTGTCCTGCTGGTCAAAAAGCACATAACGACATTTTCATCCTTTACTCTGTATTCCTTTTCCAAGAAAGCTTTTAGACCAGGATTACACCCAGGTATTTCGCCTCAATAGAAAGTTTTATCTGTATTGGGAAGAACAAACCAGTCTATTTTAGTCCTTTTTGTGAACAAGACGGGTTCGGTTTTGGCGGGATTAACTCCCAGATGATTGCCTTTTGCCCACGTCGAGATTACCTTTAGCGCTGATTCCATAAGTTCGCTAATTGTTGGTAAAAACTTACCTTTGATTAGGATCACAATGTCATCAGCGTAGACAACCACCTTGATATCCATTCCGTCGAGTGACTGGAGAATCTTATTTAGAACAAGATTCCACTCTCTCTTATGGAGTGCCCGTTATAATGACTTTGCTCGTTTCACCATTACATATCTTTGAGTTAATTGCCCTGTTTTTTAGCATTTGCCCGCCCATGGAGTAATCTGTGTGTCCGTGACTGTAAGGCATGAAGGATTGATGAGATATTGTTGCACGCACCTGCCATTTTTATTTTAACGAATGATTTAAAAACATACTCTTTCTGTTCTGAGGAGCTTGAGTTCCGGCGTCCACCACGGTTAATAGATCTCTTCGAATGCAAGTGCTCTGGACAGGATTTAAGATATGCTTCTCTAAGAGTGTTCGTCACTAATCACTTTTTTCTACCTCAATAGCATGTCCGCCATCAGTGCCTGAAGCGCCTGAACAGTAGTTGCAAATATTGCTCCCGGCCTTCGAACCTTTGTGTAAGAGTTCTATGGGTGTATGGGTGTACAAATACAGTCCACGTACCACTTTCAGATATAAAATTTATGAGAGCACTCATCATAGGGCCCGTTTTTAGTTATTTTGACGTTTAGGTACTTTATATTGATACCACATAAACCAAATCGGTTTCATTAGACAGGGAATTTTTAGGCACATACTCTGGTATGCAGTTTTTATTTTCAAATATTCCCTTCGTGCACATTCCTTGTAAGATTACAAGAAAACCCAACGATAGAATTCAATTCTGATGGCGGAATTGAATTCATAACGTCAAAATGCACAAAGGTTAGTGGGTAGTTTCAGGGTCATAACCTTTTTTTGTGGTGCTGTGTTATTAAAATAAAATAATAACAAAAATCTTAAGCTGTTTTAAAGTGGCTATAAAAATACCTACAAATGTGGACTGTGCTCCTTTTAGAAGCCAATTTCAGAACATAAGTACACAGAAAAAATTTGAAACGAATTTCAATCAACAAAAACGCGGATTCAATCAATTTTTTGATTGAAATTCCTCCAATTAAGAAAATTGTTATATATAATTGTTATCATCAAATTGATTGAAACTTTTTTCAATCAAACATTTTTTCGATTTTGATCAAAAATTTCATCCATTTTTATTTTAAAGTCAATCAAAATAATGTTTGATTTAACAAATGAATTGTAAGCTTATGACAAAATTATCAATAAATTCATCTTTTTTGCTTTCCTATATGTTGCAAACAATAAAAAACAAGTAAGAAAGTTATAGTCGGTCAAGACCGACCATATGATACCCTACACCAGTGTTTCCCGGAAAATGGGTACCAAGTCCAAACATGGAACGATTGGATCTGTCGTTGTTAGATCTTTATTTAGTGTAGAAAACACACAAATTTTACTGGAATTCGTTTTTTTTTTGTCAATTGACCGATTTAACTGAATATCGGTCCAAATTTGTATATGGGGGACTAAGTCCAAAAATGGCTCAATTATATTCCGATTTGATAAGGTTACTTAAGTACACGTTTAAAACCTAAAAATAAAATGTTTATCAAATATTTCCATTTTTATGAATTTTGAGGAAATTATGTGAATATCGGGAGGGTGGTTTGTATGGGGACTACCAGAAGGACTGACCCGATTCCTTTGAAATTTGGTATGATGGTTTGCGAATACAAAATATAATTACCTGTTAAATTTCAAAACTATATCTATTATAATACGGTTACACTGCGTGACAAAACTAACCACTATTTTAGAAAACAAGAGGTACGACCTTCATTTCAATATATTTCGGACATGCTGAATCGAATGGCGTACTCCGTTTTTCGATGTATGGTACAGTTTTCTTGTAAAATGTCATTAAAGATTGGCTGATTTTCAGTTGCTTTTTTAACAAAAAAAAAAAATCCAAAGCTAATGATTTTTAAATCTTAAGCCCTTAAATACGCGGATTTCTTCATTTTTTTAAGTTTTCGCGTAATTAACCGCTAATTTGGATAAAAAACTTGCATGTTGTGGATCATAAAGGCGTCCATGACACTACGAATAGTGGACAAAAAACATCATGTTATATGGACCATCGCACAGTGCTTCGTTCCCATGTAACGAAGGGACAAAATTAGAAGGAGTTGTCAGATATTTTTGAGATTTGGTACACTAACATAAAATATATTAGTTAAGAAAAATTTGAATTTTTGGAAAAATCGGTGCAAGGATACGCCTACCTCCCATGTGTCCTGAAATTGAAAAATGTAATTTTAGCTTCAATAATGCACAAAAAATTACAAAAAGTGGTGATGCTAATACACATTCCACTAGCAACGTGACTGTAAATTTTCACTTAAATCGGAGCAAGGACTCAAGGTCCTGCCATATATCCTTTTTCTTTGAAACGCTTTAACACCTACAAAAATTGTCCGATCGTAAAAAAACTTTGTAAGCAAATTAATATTCCTTAGATATATATTAATGCCAAATTTGGGCAGAATCGGATTAGCAGTGTGGAAAATATAAAAACATCCTTTTTTGGAAAATAAGTTATTTTTATTTTTAAAGTCGTCTAAAAAAGGTCAAAGAAATGTATTAAATCAACTTCTGAGCTACATAATGTTTATACATGTCGATAGTAAAATTTGATGGCGGTTCTTTTTTTGGAATACATTAACCCCCTATCTCCCATTTTTAGGGGTCATTTTTGTCCTTTTTTAACATATCCTCATAGAACAACACTAAAATGTGCGTTTTAATAGTTAAAATGTTCTACAAAAAATGTTAAAAATTTCACTAGGGGTTGTCAAATACCAAAACATCGTGCGATATAATCAAAATGCTTTAAAAAGTAAAATTGTAAAGTATCATATATTGTTAAATAGCTTTTACCAAAGTAGACTGAAATAGGTCGAAAAAATGTACTAAAAATACTACTGAGAAAAAAAAATGTCTTAAGATGTCTTCAGTGAAATTTAATGGCGGTTCTTTTGTAAGAACATATTAACCCTCCATCTCCCATTTTAAGGGGTCATTTTAGTCCTTATTTCAAATATTTTTATAAAATTTAATAAAACGAGCGTTTAAAGGTTAAAGCGTAATACTAAATTACTTTTTTAAAGTTTCTTGAATATAATTTATAATTTAAGAGTTATTTCACATAACTTAAAGCTTCAATAGAATACACTGTGCAACAAATTTGAGGTCACAGAGTGTATCTTAAATTGGACAAAACCAAAAATGAAGGTATACCATTTGTAAACCAAAAACGAATTGTTTTGAAAATTTACCTCGAGTTCTTTTTATGGCCCATTGAAGTCTTTACTTTTTTTTTAATGGGTTTGGAATGATTAAAGATATCTATTAAATGTTTGTAGAACATTTTAACACTTTAAACGCACGTTTAAGTGTTTTTTTATAAGAATATTTAAAGAAGGGACTGAAATGACCCCTGACAGTAGGAGATAGAGGGTTAATATATTTTAAGAAAAGATAAACATCAAATTTTACCGAAGATAGCTATTAACAGTATTAGGCTCAGAAGTACATTTGTTATATTTTGTCGAATTATTTCAATTGTGGTGAATCACAATTTAACAATAAATGATAATTAAAAATTTTACTTTTTTAAGCATTTTGCTTATATCTCACGAATTTTTGGTATTTTACAACTAACAATGAAATTCTATGCAGAAAAATTTTTTAGAACATGTTAACCCTTTAAAAGCAAGTGTAAGTGGTGCTCTACGACGATATTTGGAAAAGGGACTAAAGTGACCCCTAAAAATGGGAGATTGAGGGTTAATATGTTCTAAGAAAAGAACCGTCATCAAATTTAGTTGCACATCTATTAACGTCATTTAGCTCAAAATTAAATTTAATATTTTTTTTTTACTTATTCTGAACTCCTTTGAAAAATAATTAAAAACTTCAGTGGGCCATAAAAAAAACACGAGCTAAATTTTCAAAATTCTGCGGGGATTTCGATCTACTATTAAAATACATTTATTTTACTTTTTTACCCTTTCAAAACATAAAATCGTGTTGCACAATGATATTAAACACTCCTAAATGCATGATATTTGAGTAAAAATCATGAATTTAGGCATTTAAAAAAAACGCATTTTTTTCTAATTTGTGGTAAAAAATAGGCGCTAATTTTTGAATACGCTGTTAGATAGGAGTTTAAACTTACAAAAAAAAGAAAAAAAAAAATATCTATTTTTTTATATTTTTTTTTTACACTCCATCAAACTTTAGTTATTTTTGGATTTTCAACAAAAAAAACTTGTTTTTCTGCGCAATAAAAAATATTTTTTTTGGAAATATATACAAAATTCTATATTTTAACTTTACTACAAATATATCAAAGTATTTTAAAACAAAATTTCGAACCATTTTATTAAAAAATGGATTTTTGAGAATTATTTTTGTGAAACAGCTAAAAAACATTTTCCTGTTAAGTAGTTTTTGCATAAAAATCTCTGAGTTTAGCGCCCTCTCGTGGTGACAAAAGCAATCAGAAAAAATATTTCTGTTAATATTTATTTGAGATACCTTATTATCTTTCAAAAAATCTGTATTTAAACACAATTTGAGACAAAATTTTTTTTTTTGACTTTTGTCCATGGGTCGAAGCATAGTGCATCGTGATGAAAATCGCGAAAAAACCGTTTTTTTTTTGTATATGGCAGCATCACTTTAGGAGATGATTTGAGGCTTCATCTTTTAGTATATAATGTGGGAACCTTAAACAATGAACTGACCCAAAATTTGTCCAAAAAAGTTTTCATTTGCAAAAGTTATCTTAACAAAAACTATAATTATCGTATGCCAAACACTGAAATAATAGTTTTTGTTAAGATAACTTTTGCAAATGAAAACTTTTTTGCCCGAATTTTTGGTCAGTTAGTTGTTTAAGGTTCCCACATTATATAGTAAAAGATGGAACCTTAAATCATCTCGTAAAGTGATGCTGACATATACAAAAAACGGGTTTTCGCGATTTTCATCATGATGGTCCATATAACATAGCTGTTTTTTGTCCACTATTCGTATTGTTAGGGATGCATTTTTGATTCATTAAAAGCAAGTTTTTTATCAAAGACCAATTTGGCTGTTAATTTCGCGAAAACCTTAAAAAATGAAGAAATTCGCGAATTTAAGTGTTTGAATTGAAAAGCTTTAAACAAAATTTGCATAAGAAATGTTGCTACAAGTCATATCTTTATTTTCCATGTCATAAAATTTATAAACCATTTACTTTGCAAATTTTTTTGTTAAAAAACTGGCTTGAAATCAGCAAATCTTTAACGACATTTTGCAAGAAAACTGTACCATACATCGAAAAACGGAGTACGCCATTCGAATCAGCATGTCCGAAATATATAGAAATGATAGTCGTAATTCAGTGTTATTAGAGGCTCTTAAGTGAAATTCAAAGGTGGCGTTTGTATGAGAGCTAGGTCTTAACATGGACCGATTTTTTCCAATTTCTTGGGCCACAAGAAGCTTAAGTTTCAAATTTCAAGTCAATTGATCAAAAATTACGACCTGTATCGTGCTTAAACCGATAGATGGACATACGTACGGACGGACAGACATCGCTAAATCGACTCAAAAAGTAATTCTGAGTCGATCGGTATACTTAAAGGTGTGTCTAGGACCAATATTTCGGGTAGTTACAAACATCAGCACTAACTCATTATACCCTGTACCACAGAGTGGTGTAGGGTATCAAAATAAAACCCGATTATTTTGTACATTTTTGAATTAATCTATTCAAATAAATTAAAGCGAAAAAAATTTGGTATGTTGAAAATTTGTAATTCGACAGTTAAAGAAAATAAAAAAAATGTCAATCAAAACGTTGATTGACTTATTTAAATTTTGTTGATCAATAGATTTAATTGAAAATTTTTAGCCAATATTTTTTTGTGTGTATGTTTCTTTCATTGAGATCTTTTCAAGACTGGTGTTCAACATAAGAGACGAGTTAGTTTTTTTTTTTTCTTAAAAGTTTTTCGTTCTCTTATTTAAAAAAAAAAATATTTTTTTATGTATTATATACAGCTTTTTAGTTAATGTTTTGAATACAAAGTGTATTATTAAATTTAATTCATTTGTTTATGAAATTAACATTAAACTTGCGATTGCAATAATCATGCACTATGTTTTCATAATAAAGTTACGATTTTTTAGGGTCTTGGAAACTTTACTACTTGGATAGTGCCACCCACCCCTTTGGAGAAAAATGTGAAATAAAAAAAAAAAAAAAAATTTAAAACCAAATATAAATTGCATTTTTTTTTTTACAAATTTGTGCACTCCAGATTGCGTAAAATTTTTATAGTCGACCATCGGGTAATTTTAATTTTGGGGTTTTCCTCCATTTTAAAAGTGATTCTTTCCAGAAATTTTTAGACTCTATGACATTTTTAATATAGAATGAGCTAAAACACCTCAATTCAACCGAGGAGTTGACCGTACCCCCTCAAAATTTAAGGAAATTAAGTACTGATGTTTACTTTAACAAAAAAGAGATTTTGCAAATTTTTCAGGCTTCTGGTCATTCCAGTATCGAGATATGCGGTCTTGAAAATTAACAAAATCGTATATATTTGACAAAAGTGTTCTGAGATAAATAAAGATAACTCGAAAAGTAATAACAGTACAGGTCTCAGTCAGGTTGCAAATAATAGGTAATGAAATAGCCTTTAAAATAGCGTTCCCCAAGATTTTTTTTGAAAAAGGTCAAAGGTCATTGGTTTTAACCTTAATTTTTGGAGAGCTATATCTCAAAAAACGATATTTTTAAAATTTTGGAAAAAATATATGTGGTTAAGAATTACATACTTTGAACTGGCCTATCGCTATTACTTTTCAAAATATATGCACCTAAATTTTCAAAAATATCAGCAATACCATTTTTGCAATTTTCACATATTTATGTGCAGATATCTCAAAAACTACACTCAAAAAAAAAACTGTAAAGTTAACAAAAAATTTAGTTAAATTTAACTAAAAAAGCACCTGATTTTGGGCCTACTAAATTTTTAGTTAATTTAACTAAAAATATTTAGTTAACTTTTCGTAGAATGAATGTAGCAAAAAAAAACGTAACTTTACCTAAAAATTTAGCTGAAATTTCGTAAAGTTTTTATGTACATATATTAACAAAAAAATTAGTTGAATTCAGCTAAACTTTTTGTTACTTTTCGTAAACTAAAATTTAGAAAATATTTTGTAAAAAATTAAAAGTTTATTTTTTCTATTTTTTCTTCAGCTTAAGTAGAACTTATGAGATTTGCATAGGAGGCTTCACAAGAAATTCCACTTAACAAATTTGTTACGAAAAATCAGCAAATTAATTAGTAAAAATTCGTAAACTCAGTTTTGAAGTCAACAAAAAAAATTAATTCAAAATTTGTTAAAAACTAGTATTTTCGTAAATTGAACTTAACTAAAAAAAGTAGTTAAAACGCTGATTTTAACTAAAAATTTGCTAAAAAGCCAGTAAACTCGAGTTAACAAAAAAAAATTTGTTAACTTTACAGTTTTATTTTTTTGAGTGTAATAGCGATAGGCCAGTTCAAAGGTCATATTTGGACTCAGCACGTCAAAAACATTCAGAAAAATAAATTTTGGTACCAGAATTTCAAAGACAAAAAAAAATATTTTTTTTCTAAGGGAAATTACACCGCTTTTTCTTTCCTGTCACAACGTTTCTATTAATATAAAAAGTTCCAATGAAGTCTCCATCCTGAAAATTTAAACTTAAGTAGTATAGATGATTCTTAATCACATATATTTTTTCCAAAATTTTAAAAATATCGTTTTTTGAGATATAACTCTCCAAAAATTAAGGTTAAAACCAATGACCTTTGACCTCTTTCAAAAAAAATCTTGAAGAATGCCATTTTAAAGACTGTCTTATTACCTATTATTTGCGACCTGACTGAGACGTGTATTGTAATTACTTTTCGAGTTATCTTTATTTATCTCAGAACACTTTTGTCAAATGTATACGATTTTGCTAATTTTCATGACCCCATATCTCGGGAAGAAAAAGTACCAGAAGTCCAAAATTTTGGCACTATTATTTTTTTGTAAGGGCCCAACAATATTCCAAGTTTCATTAAATTCGAAAGGGGTAAAGTCAAAAATGCTACTTTTTTCGGTTGAATTGAGGTGTTTTAACTCAATACTGAGGTTCTAAGAATTTTTTTTCATAGAACAATTCTGAGATTCTGAGACTTGGAAAAATGCCTGGTAACTTTTTAATAGAAATTTAAAAGTAAAATCAATACATACGGAAAAATTCAGGTTACTTTACATATTCATATTTAATGTCTAGTAATAATTTATAGTTGTTCGGGTGGGTCAAAGAACAAAAAGTATTTTTTATGCAGTTTGTCAGGTAATGCTTTTACAGTATCATCCTAAGAAAATAGAATAGATGAGCTAAAACACCTCAATTCAACCGATGAGTTGACCTCACCTCCTCCAAATATTAATGAAATTCGGTACAGGGGTTTAGTTTAACCAAAAAGAGATTGTGCAAATTTTTTAAGCTTCTGGTCTTTCTAGTTTTCGAGATATGGGGTCATGGAAATTGGGAAAATCGTATATATATGACAAAAGTGTTTTGACATAAATAAAAATATCTCAAAAAGTAATAAAGACACAGATCTCGTTCAGGTTTCAACTAATAGGTAATAAGACAGCCTTTAAAATGACATTCACAAAGATTTTCTTCTGAAAAAGATCAAAGGTCATTATTTTAACCTTATATTTTGGAGAGCTATATCTCAAAAAACGATATTTTTAAAATTTTGAAAAAATATATGTTATTTAGGATCACCTAAACTACTTAAGTTTAAATTTTCAGGATGGAGACTTCATTGGAACTTTTAATATTGATAGAAAGGTAGTAAGAGGTAGGAAAAAGCGATGTTTTTTCCCCTTAGAAAAAAAATTTTTTTTTGTCCTTGAGATTTTGGTACCAGAGTTCACTTTTCTGAATGTTTTAGACGTGCTGAGTCCAAATATGATCTTTGAACTGGCCTATCGCTATTAGTTTTCGAGATATCATCACATAAATGTGTGAAAATCGCTAAAATGCTATTGCTGTGTTTTTTGACCATTAAGGTGCAGATATCTTGAAAAGTAATAGCGTTAGGCCAGTTCTAAGGTCATATTTGGACTCAGCACGTCAAAAACATTCATAAATAAAAATATCTCAAAAATCTCAAGGACAAAAAAAATATTTTTTTTTTCTAAGGGGAAAAAACATCGCTTTTTCTTACCTGTTACTACCTTTCTATCAATATTAAAAGTTCCAATGAAGTCTCCATCCTGAAAATTTAAACTTAAGTAGTTTAGGTGATCCTTAATAACATATTTTTTTTTTTAAAATTTTAAAAATATCGTTTTTTGAGATATAGCTCTCCAAAATATAAGGTTAAAACAATGACCTTTGACCTTTTTCAGAAGAAAATCTTTGTGAATGTCATGTTAAAGGCTGTCTTATTACCTATTATTTGAAACCTAAACGAGATCTGTATCTTTATTACTTTTTGAGATATCTTTATTTATGTCAGAAAATTTTTTTTTAATATATACGATTTTCACAATTTTCAAGAACCCATATTTCGGGAAGAAAAACTACCAGAAGTCCAAAATTTTAGCACTATAATTTTTTTGTAAGAAGGATTTTTTTTTTTTTTTAAATCAAGATATAAACCAATTATTTTGTTATTCAATGTCTGTACATTTACTAATTATGTTTGTTAAGTTTTAAAATATCTTGTGCTGGTTTTAGCAGATTATTTTGCTTATTTTACTGAAATTCAAGTTATCTTTATTTAATGTGTTATGTTTAAGTTTGGACAATCTCGCTTTTTTTTGAGACATGGTCCGCAGTGGTCTTATTTTTACATGGGATAAAGTCTTAAAATGGTGTGATTACAATTAAATTTAATGATGTTGATGTACTTCTGGATTCCTGGACCGATTTTTTATACCCTACACCTCTCTGTGGTACAGGGTATAATGAGTTTGTGCTGATGTTTGTAACTACCCGAAATATTGGTCCTAGACCTACCTTCAAGCATACCGATCGACTCAGAATTACTTTTTGAGTCGATTTAGCGATGTCCTTCCGTCCTTCCGTCTGTCCGTCTGTCCATCTATCGGTTTAAGCGCGATACAGGTCGCAATTTTCAATCCATTGACTTAAAATTTGAAACTAACATAAAGCATATTTTGACCCAAGGACGAAGCCTATTGAAATTGGAAAAAATCGGTCCATGTTAAGACCCCTTTGAATTCCGCTTAAATGCCTCTGAAAACCATATTATAATAGATATCGTTTTGAAATTTAACAGGTAATAATATTTTATATGTACAAATCATCATACCAAATTTCAAAGGAATCGGTTCAGTCCTTCTGGTAGTCCCCATACAAACCACCCCCCCGCTATTCACATAATTCCCTCAAAATTCATAAAAATTAAAATATTTGATTAAAATTTTATTTGTATGTGTTAAACGTGGACACAACGGAATACCACAACGGAATACAGGGAAATGAAAGGGCAGACGAACTCGCAAAACTTGGAGCTGATGGTGTAGGTACCACGGTGCTAGTTTTACCACCGCTCCAACACTTCAAAAAAAAAAACGGGATTCCATAAATGTTGCAGTAGCGAACAGGAAGTGGGGACAACTAACAACATGCAAAATCAGCAGAACTTTATGGCCAACTTATGACCAAGGGAAAACTGAATACCTTTTATCACTTACAAGAAGGGAATGTCGGGCTCTGACGGGAATAATAACTGGTCACTGTCTCATCGGCATTCATGCTAAGAATATTAGACTCATCCCGGACGCCAGTTGTAAAAGATGCGGCTCACCAGGAGTGGATGAAACGATAGAACACATACTTTGTCACTGTCCAGCGGTGGCAAGAAGTCGCCGATCGATTACTGGTCAGATAAGCTTTAATACTTTGGAGGATATAACGCGAATGGATCTTAGAATATTAAAGAGATTCGCAATGACTTTGAACGTGTTTAACTTGCGCCGCTAGCGAAAAAAAAAAAGTTTTGTGGTATCGCTATGGACCAAAAGGTCTATGCGAGGTGTAAATCGTACACCGCCACCCTAACCTAACCTAAACGTGTTCTTTGGTAACCTAATCAAATCGGAATACATTTGGACCGTTTTCGGACTTAGTCCCCCATAAAAAAATTTCGACCGATATTCAGTTAAATTTCACTAAAATTTGATCTGTGTATGTTTTCTACACTAAATAAACATCTAACATAATATAGGTACAATCGGTCCATGTTTGGACTTGGGACCCATTTTCCGGAAAATACTGGTGTAGGGTATCATATGGTCGGTCTTGACCGACTATAACTTTCTTACTTGTTTTTTTTTTTGGTAATTTAGAGTATTTTCAACTCACCGACGGATATTGTTAGATTGTCTTAAAATCGATCGCGGATCAATAATGCAAGATTGCGGAGAGTTTTAATGCCTCCGATTCAGAGCAAATGGGACAGTTATTAGGCATATTCGAAACCAAATCTGGAAACGAATGCAACCTTCATTATAAAACGGTGGTCGAAATGATGATGGAGAAAATACAAGATGTTGCGGTTCCTCCAAATACAGACCGACGGATATTGCCAGATCGTATTAAAATCGATGGCGGATCAAAAAGCAGTAAATAATGCGGAGAGTTTTGTTGCCCCTGACTCAGAGATGATGGGACAATTATCTGCCTTACTCGAAACCGAATCCAAAACCGAAGGAAAATACAAGATGTTGCGGTTCCTCCAAATAAACCTCTATCGAAACCGAATCCAAAACCGAAGGAAAATACAAGATGTTGCGGTTCCTCCAAATAAACCTCTATCGCTGTAGGGCAGCTGGGGAAGTACAGACACAAACGGTAGAGGCGAGTCAGTTTTGGAGTTTTTGTTTAGTACTTACTTGTATATTTGTAACAGGGGTAGTGAACCAACTTTTGTTACAAGTAGGCGGCAAGAGGTTCTTGATGGCTGAGATGAACCAATTGTCGGACTGTATATCCCCTTGGCTGCATAACTTAAAATGGAGGGATACCCGAGTTGTTTTAATCCCGAAGGCTGGAAAAAATTTTCATGCCGTTCCGAAGGATTTCAGATCAATAAGTCTGTCTTCATCTGTATTAAAGACAATGGAACAAACGATAGACTCACATTTGCGTAGAGCAGCGGTTACCAACCTTTTTGGCTCGCGTACCCCTAATTTTAAATTTTATCAGCCGCGTACCCCCTAACGAGTTTTTTGTTTTCGTTAAAAAACTTTACATATAAATACATATTAGAGTTAATTTTTTTTATTAATTTAATAAATAAATGATCAAAACAATAGTTGTATTTTTTTGGAAAAATGTTCGCTCCTTGGGGTTCAATGCATCTAGAAACACGGATTTTGAGCCGATTTTTCTGCAGAGCAAAAACGGCTGAAAATATTTGCAAATCTGATTTGACCAGTCGATTGTACATACAAAATTATAGCTACGGACGTTTTTTAAACTTTTAAAAAAAGTTCCGAAAACCCATCACAAGGGGCGGAAATATACTATTTTTAATTTTTTTTAAATGTTTTTTTTTAGTACGAGGGCAGATAAATAATTCCGTGACTTTTCGAATGAAACACCCTCGTATATACAATGAAAGGACATTCTGAGCCGTCTCAAAAATGTCCAAAAACACGTTTTTTAAGAACTTTTACATAAATTTTCTCAAAAACCTGACATCATAGAAAAATTTGGGAACCAAATTCGGAATCAGCATCGAAAGGTTAATCAAAAAAAATGGCCAGATCTCAAAATATCATCCAAAAATATTGCAAAAAATGCTCTCTAAATTGCAAAAAAAATACCTTTTATGTGAACTTTGACATCAACTTTCTTAAAAACCTGACGTTATGGAAAACTTTGGAAGCCAGATGCGGAACCAGCATTGAAAGGTTAATCTAAAACGAATGTCCAATTACTAAAATTTGGCGTACCCCCGCGGACAGTTTCGCGTACCCCCTAGTGGTACGCGTACCATAGGTTGGTAACCGCTGGCGTAGAGTGATTAACCCGAGGTTGCTTTTGGCAAGGCATGGTACCATCGAGAGACCGCTTTCGGTAAAGGATTACACTATGGCGGCCTTTATTGATATAGAGGGTGCTTTTAATAATGTCATCCCAGGCTCGATAATTGTGGCGTTGTCTGGTCAGGGAGTGAAGCGTGGGATCGTTTTAATGTTGCAAAATCTACTTGCAAATAGACGTATAGCGTCTGAATTGGGAGCGTCTATCATATTTCGATTTGTCAAAAGGGGCACGCTACAGAGAGGAGTTCTTTTCCAATTCTTTGGAACCTGTCACTGAATTCACTCTCTCAAAAAGCACTTGATTTACATGTTGTCGCATATGCTGACAAAGTCGTGATAGCGATGAAGGGAAATCAACTGCCAACATTAAGGGGCATTCTTCAGGGTTCTCTGAAAAATCTGTCTAGATGGGGAACATACTGTGGTCTGGGAGTAAATCCAAGTAAAACAGAGCTTGTCTTATTTTCGAGAAAAAATAAGATTCATGATTTTGATCCTATTTTTCTGGACGGAGTATTTCTAGATAGGAAGTTAATTTCAGGCGTAATATTGAGGAACGGGTGAGAAAGCAATGATTTCTTTATATTTCTGTAAAATAGACGATGACATGACATAATCCCCACGGACATAATGCCCATTTCCGTTATGGGGATTGTGACCAAATTCATTTCGGTCATAACCCCCATAATGTAAGTGGGGAACATGACCGAAAATTATTTTGACATAATCCCAATAAAAAACGGACATAAGTCCCAGATTTATGGGGATAATGACCACGTAACAAATGACCATAATCCACATTAAAGGGATTATGTCCACTATACTAGTTGGTCATAATCCCAAAAATTGTATTTCTTTTTTTGTCTTACAAGTTTTTCTGCATAGCCGGCCTTTAGCCGGGCTTTAGGGATTACAAACTCCATAAATTAATTTAGCGGCTTCGCTAAACCCACCCTCTCTGCGGAAAATGGGGACTACGACCAAAATTGCTTTGGACTTACTCCCCATAATGTGAATGGAGGTTATGACCGAAAAAAAATCGGTCATAATCCCAACAGAGAACGGACATAATCCCCATTGGGATTGTGACCGTTTTGGAAACGGCCATAGTCCCCACAACTATTATGGGGATTATGACCGTGATGAATTCGGTCATAATCCCCATTTCCGTTATGGGGGTAATGTCCGTGAGGTTATGTCATGTCACCAAAAAAGACATTGGAAAACGATTAGCCCTAGAAACGTTCATTGGATTTATACAGCGGTGGTGCGTCCAATTCTGCTGTATAGAATCATTGTCTGGTGGCCTGCTTAAAGACAAAAGGGAACTGTGTCTTTGTCTTGAAGGTACAGAGAATGGCATCGATGTGCATCACTGCTCTTCGTACTACAGCTGCATTAGACGGATCGAAGCTACACGAACAAGTGGGCTTTGGAATCTTTTGGGAAGAGCTCGGTTTGAGCCTGACTCGAAGATTGCCAAATCATTGCAGTGTTTACCAGGCAAAGATGATGGCAAAAAAGGAAGTGACTGACTGGTTGAGCCGCAATGTCTTGTCTACAACCGCAGTCAACATCTATTCTGACAGTCAAGTTACGGTCAAGTCCCGGAGTCAATATTTCTGAAAACAAGATCTAGCATTAACTGCCGCAAGTCTTTAAATGAGATGGCCAAGCAGATTTTCATATGACTCATATGGATCCCAGGGCACAGAGACATTCCAGGCAATTGCAAAGCTGATGAGCTTGCAAGACTGGGAACTACCTTACAGGCATAGTTAGGCAATGATAGAAATTTGTATGGAATAATTATTCAATGAAATCGATTTTATTGAGCATTTTATATGAAACAATCAATGACTCAATGATTTGGTCCCAAGTCTGCTTACAGGTTCCAACAGAATTGGAATGTGTTAGTATGCCTCTAGAAACTTGCAAGCAAAATCTAGGGCTTTGTACCGCGATTGAGACTAATCAGACATGGGCTCATGGATTTGGCCTTCTCTTATTCAGAAGTGCACAAGTGAGCTAATATTGCTTCCTAGAGGAGAGATTGAGCATCACTTTTTTATAGAAAAGCTCGCAGAGCAGTTAAATGTGCGGCCAAATGACCATTGCCGGAGTTGCATGGATGAGCAGGAGTTGGAAACTATCGAGCAATTTATATGTCATTGCACGCCACTGTCCGGTCAGAGACTTGCTTTACTAGAATCTTGAGAGCTGCACAATCTTTCTGATTTTTCGGATGACAAAATTCAATTTTAGGAGTTTGAGACTAATCAGACATGGGCACATGGATGGACGTTTGAGACTACATGACAGATTTGGCCTTCTCTTAATCAAAAGTGCACAAGTTAATTAATATTGCTTCCTAGAGGAGAGATTGAGCTACACTGTTTTATAGAAAAGCACGCAGAGTGGTTAAATGTGAAGTCAAATGACTATTGCCGGAGTTGCATGGATGAGCAGGAGTTGGAAACGATTGAGCACTTTATATGCCACTGTCCGGCACTGGTCGGTCAAAGACTTGCTTTACTGGAATCTAGGGAGCTGCACAATCTTTCTGATTTGTCTAATGTCAAAATTCAATTTTAGGAATATCACAAGGAGCTCAAATTAATTTAACGGCAGAGACTAGTAGAGGAACCTATTACAGTCTCATCTAGTGTGATGATGTAAAACGTTAGCAGCCACTTACAACCTAACCTCTCGTTCCTAATTTTTTCACCAGGTAGTATTTTATGTGTATGAGTATTTAAGTGGTACAACTATAAAATTAGGGCAAGTGCAATGTGTGCATATAAGGTAGATTTTCTATATGTAATTTGATTGGCCTATATTAATAACACGTGTCATTATTACACAAAACAAACTATTAACCTAAGATTATAATTATGCATTATTGTTAATTTCTTATTCAATTATATAAAAAAAAATCATTATCATGTTAATAAAGTTGTGAATTAAGAGAAAATTGCTTATAGTAATTTAAAAATTTAATATGTTTCCACTGCGTTCAAAATAAAATGTTCTTGAAAACTCTGCTGCAATAGAGAGGGACAATTAAATAATCACAATGGCGATCCTGCATTATTAAGCACTTATCGCAACATTTTATAAAAATTTAAAACAGTTTAGTAAATGGGTTAACAGATGTTTTTGTAATGCAAGAATCTCTAAATTCCTAACCTAATTTTAATGTTTTTGACATATAAACACGATTAGCAAAGAAACATCATGTCATGTGTTAAATAGCATTTTTAGACTAATCGATTCAAATTTAACCTCGTACATAATGATTGCATGCATGAACATGTTGTAAACAAAAGAGAAAAACATAAATAAATTAAACTTCACAAAAGTTACCCTCACCCCCTTATAAACAGTATAAACACATGATTGTCTGTCCGCCAATCTACCTACCTACCACAACAACATTAATAATAGCAAATTGTAATCATGATGATAACAACGCAAAGTTTAGTATTACCCAGTAAATTATTTGTATAAATTTTTTCGTACTAACAAGGGAGTCTATCTTGTTATACATTTCGTTCTTCATGAAACTTCGATATAAGGGGGGGGGGGGGGGGGGGTAGGTTAGGTTAAGTGGCTGCTGACGTTTTACGTCAACACACGTAGACTCTGAGGTCCATTGTGATACCACGGGACCGTAATAGGTTTCCCTACTAGTCCCTGTCGTTAAACCAGTTTGAGCTTAGCTTCTTATAAAATTCCTTAGATGTTGAATTTTGACATCTGACAAATCAGAAAGATCGTACAGCTCCCTAGATCCCAGTGAAGCAAGTCTCTGACCAGAAAGTGCCGGGCAATGGCAAACAAAGTGTTCGATAGTTTCCACCTCCTCTTTATCCATGCAACTTCGGCAAAAGTCATTCGACGGCACATTTAACCGCTCTGAGTGCTTCCCTATAAGACAGTGTCCGGTAATTATAGAAACCACCGACGAAATCTCTCCTCTTGGAAGCGATATCAGCTCACTTGTGCGCCCCTGATTAAGAGAAGGTCAAATCAGTCGTGTTGTCTCACACGTCCATCCATTTGAACACCTTTGATTGGTCTCCGTCGCAGAACAAAGCCGTAGGTTTTGCTTGCAAGTTTCTAGAGGCATACCAACACATTCCAATTCTGTTGGAACCTGTAAGGTAGTTCCTAGTCTTGCAAGCTCATCGGCTTTGCAATTCCCTGGAATGTCTCTGTGCCCTGGGACCCATATGAGTCGTATGTTAAACTGCTTGGCCATCTCATTTAAAGACGTGCGGCAGTTAAGGGCAGATCTTGTTTTCAGAAACATTGAATCCAGGGACTTTACCGCGGCTTGACTGTCAGTATAGATGTTGACTGCGGTTGTAGACAAGACATTGCAGCTCAACCAGCCAGCCACTTCCTTTATTGCCAGCATCTCTGCCTGGTAAACACTGCAATGATCTGGCAATCTTCGAGCCACAATCGCTGCTCCTCCATTGCAGCGTGCTATTAAGTCGAATTGCCGACGCAGCCGCATACTGCCTACCCAATATGTCCAATGGTATCAGGTGAAGGAGGATTTCTAATGCAGCCGTAGGTGTAGTACGAAGAGCACCAGTGATGCACATCGACGCCATTCTCTGTACCTTCGTGATAAAGACACAGTTCGCTTTTCTTCTAAAGCAGGCCACCAGACAATGATTTCGTACAGCAAAATTGGACGCACCACTGCTGTATAGATCCAATGAACGACTTGAGGGCTAAAACCCCATCGTTTTCCAATGGCCCTTTTACAGGAATATAAAGCAATCGTTGCTTTTTTCACCCGTTCCTCAATATTACGCCTGAAATTCAACTTCCTATCTAGAAATACTCCAAGATACTTGGCTCCATCTGAGAAGGTGATTTCAGTGCCGTCCAGAGAAATAGGATCAAAAGCAGGAATCTTATTTTTCCTTGTATACAAAACAAGCTCTGTTTTACTTGGATTAACTCCTAGACCACAGTCTCTTGCCCATTTAGATAGATCTTTCAGAGAACCCTGAAGAATGTCCCCCAATGTTGGCAGATGCTTCCCCTTTACCGCTATCACGACATCGTCAGCATATGCGACAACATGACAACCACGTGCTTCTAGAGATAGCAGCATTGAATTCAGTGCCAGGTTCCAAAGAAGCGGCGAAAGAACACCTCCTTGTGGTGTGCCCCTATTGAAAAATCGAGATATGACGGACGCTCCCAATTCAGACGTTATACGTCTATTGGCAAGTAGGGTTTCCACCATCAAAACGATCCCACGCTTTACTCCTAGACCAGACAATGCCAAAATTATCGAGTCTGGGATGACATTATTAAAAGCCCCCTCTATATCAAGAAAGGCCACCATAGTGTACTCCTTTACCGAAAGCGATCTCTCGATGGTACCAACGAGCTCATGCAGAGCTGTTTCCGTTGATCTACCCTTGCTGTATGCATGTTGCTTTGTCGGAAGCAACCTCGGGTCAATCACTCTACGCAAATAAAAAAATTAAAATTTCTCTTACAGTGAACTAGAGATGGGGACATGAGCAGATTGGTGCGTGATAAGGCGTATGTGTGACTGAACTCAATTTTAATAACGTGATTACAGCGTCCGACAGCCAATATTAAACATGAATCGGATGATATATGTATGTCGGAAAGTAGAGATCAAATGGAGTAAAACTGCATTTACAGTTTTTCATTTCGTGATCCAGTTTCCTTTTAAAAGGATTTTAAAGGATACATTTTGTAAAATATTTTCAAAATATTTGTACTTGCCCTAGGATGACACTGGTGTTGGCAAATGAAAGAGTAGGATCTCCCTTAAATTTTCATTTTTTTTATTTTGCCATAATTGGATAAAAGGATGTGAATAAAGTCATTTGAAAACTTTATCAAAATATTTTGTTGAAAATTTTGAATGATAATGAAGGATACATTTTTGAAAGGATGTAACTTACCTCCTTTTTCCTGTTATGTAAAAATAATAAAATAGGAAAATTAGGGGAGATCATCTTCTTTAATTTGCTATCAATAGTGGCATCCTAGGACAAGTACAAATATTAAAAAAAATATAAAAATTAATCCTCTAAAATTTTAAAGTTCTTTTAAATAGGAAACAGGATCACGATAAGAAAAACTTTAAATGCAGTATTACTACATTTAGTCTCTAGTTTCAAACGTATACTATCCAGTTAGTGTTTAACGACTTTTTATACCCTACACCACTCTGTGGTACAGGAGTTTGTGCTGATGTTTGTATCTACCCGAAATATTGGTCCTAGACCTACCTTCAAGCATACCGATCGACTTAGAATTACTTTTTGAGTCGATTTAGCGATGTCCGTCCGTCCGTCTGTCCATCTATCGGTTTAAGCACGATACAGGTCGCAATTTCCAATCAATTGACTTGAAATTTGAAACTTAAGCATGTTTTGGGTCAAGGACGAAGCCTATTGAAATTGGAAAAAATCGGTTCATGTTTAGACCTAGCCCCCATACAAACGCCCCCTTTGGATTAAGCTTAAATGACTTTAATAACCGTAATATAATAGATATCGCTTTGAAATTTAACAGGATCAAATTTAACGAATCATCGTTTCAAATTTTAAAGGAATCGGGTCAGTCCTTCTGGTAGCCCCCATACAAACCACCCTCCCGATATTCACATAATTCCCTCAAAATTCATAAAAATGGAAATATTTGATAACAATTTTATTTTTAGGTGTTAAACGTGCACTTTAGTAACCTAATCAAATTGGAATATAATTGGACCATTTTTGGACCGATATTCAGTTAAATCGGTCTATTGGCAAACAAAATAAACCAATTCCACTAAAATTTGATCTGTGTGTGTTTTCTACACTAAATAAAGATCTAACAAAAGATAGATCCAATCGGTCCATATTTGGACTTGGGACCCATTTTCCGGAAAACACAGCTGTAGGGTATATATGGTCGGTCTTGACCGACTATAACTTTCTTACTTGTTTATTTTTGGCGGACGGTGTTATGAGTGATTGGTGAACAAAATTGTGTGAGTGAGTGTGCACAGAAAAAATTTGAAACGAGTTTCAACCAACAAAATTCAATCAATTTTTTGATTGAAATTCCTCCAATTAAAAAAATTGTTATACCAATCATCAAATTGTAGGTGATTGATTGAAAATTGTTTCAATCACACATTTTTTCGATTTTGATCAAAAATTTGATCAATTTTTTATTTATAGTCAATCAAAATAATGATTGATTTAACAAATAAATTGTAAGCTTATGACAAAATTATCAAAAAAGTCATCTTTTTTGCTTTCAAATATGTTGCCAACAATAAAAAAAAAGTAAAACCCGAATATTTTGTATAATTTTGAATTAATCTATTCAAATAAATTAAAGCGAAAAAAATTTGGTATATGGAAAAATTTTAATACGACAGTAAAAGAAAATAACAAAAAAAAAACTTTTTACTCATTTAAATTTTGACTCATTTAAATTTTGACTCATTTAAATTTTGTTGATCAATAGATTAAATTGAAATTTTTAGCCAGTAAATTTTTGTGTGTAGTGGACCTTATGTCGGGTTCACATTATTAGTTAAGATTTTTTACAGTATACCTCTTTTTTAGTATGATTTTTTTTCCATAGAAACATATCCAAAGTATAAAAAGTAAGAAATTTATAGCCGGTCATGACCGACCATATAATACCCTACACCAGTGTTTCCCGGAAAATGGGTCCAAGTTCAAATTTGGACCGATTGGATCGATATTTTGTTAAATCTTTAATACTTACGTGCAAAAACACTCACAATAAACACTCATAACATTGCCAATAAACCGCTTTAACTGAATATCGGGGGAAATTTTTATATTGTGCCTAAGTCCAAAAATGCTCCGATTATAATCAGATTTGATACGGTTATTAAAGTACGCGTATATTTTATTATATTTATTTTTTTCATGAAATTTGAGTGATTTATGTGATTATCGGGAAGGTGGTTGTATGTGGGCTAGAAGAAGAACTAGTCCAATTTCTTTAAAATTCGGAATGATGATTTTGGAATACAAAACACGTTTACCTGCCAAATTTCGAAAGAATATCTATTATAATCTAGTTGTAGAATTGCCAAATGTGATTCTTGGAAAAACTTGTGGTGTGGTGTGGTCCTCCTCCAGCGGAGAGTCGCTGGATCTCCTTCTGAACACGCATTTTCCGGGCAATTCAATGATGCCGTTTCAAGCTTTGGAACGTTCTGACGCCCAAGCATCTGAAACCTCCCGATATTCTTATAAATCTTTAAACTTTCATGAAAATAGAAAATATTTTATTTATATTTTGTTTTTGTGAGTTTAACGCGTATTTTAATAACCCAATCAAATCTATTGATAATCACACCATTTAATATCAAAATTTCGCCCGATATTCACTTAAAGCGGTTTATTGGCAATAAATAGAACCCTATTTCACTTAAATTTGGTTTGTGAGTGTTTTTTACACCTTTTAAAGATTTGACAAAAGAAAGAACCAATAGGTCCATGTTTGGACTTGGCACTTATTTTTCCAGAAACATTGGTGTAGGGTATTATATAGTCGGTCTTGACCGACTATAATTTTCTTACTTGTTTTGACGGCAAAAATTTCTACCAAGTATTAGGGAATTCCATTTAAGGAAAATTATGAACTATTTAACAGTACATGAACTAAAATTTTTTTCCTTACAGTCAAGATAATTTCCCAACACAGAAAATAAAATTGCCAAATTTAAATCAACAAACAGCAATTGTAAATCAACCAAACATGATATCAACCAAACATTTTGTAAAAACGGCCGCTGTTAGTCTATAACACAAAACTTCGATTTCGGTTTCAACAAACTTAGTCAAATAATTTTATTTCAAAATTATTTTATCATGCCAACAAATAGTTTTTGTGTTTGTTGAATTTCTTTGTTGAAAATAAAAATCAGATTTTTTACATTTGTCAGATCAACAAATTGTGTTTGTTGAATTTCTTTGTTGAAAAAAAATTTAGGATTTTGTGCGTTTGTCAATACAAATAATAATTAAAAAGAACTATTACAATCTCACTTACCAATTCTATTTTCAACAATCAAAATTTACAAACGTTTGCTGATATTACAAATTTCCGTATAGGAGCACTTTCTGTGAAAAAATTAATTGTATTCACAAATATGTGGGTCAATATAACAATTCGTTTTTTTCTGTGCAACTTTTAGTTGAATTTAACAAAATTGTGGGAAAATTTATAATCTATTTTGAAGAAAATGCTTCCAAAGTTTAAATTAAGTCTTTTTTTTTTTGAGTGTATGTAAACAAATACAAATATATTTTTTACAAAAAAATATAATTCCGCAAAATTTTTTTTTCACCAAAAATTTTTTTTCGCGAAAATTTTTTTGGAAAATAATCTTGTTTACATTGTGGAGGGTATCAATACATTCGGCGAGGCCGAATTTTACTTTTTTACTTGTTTTATATTAAATTTTATAACAATTTCGAAATTTAATTTAAATGTTAAAGTTTTAAAAACATATGAAAGTATAGTCCATAATTTAAAATAGCTCGATAAGAATTGACGTACGCGCATTGTGGCCAACTGGGGGGGATATTTCAAAGATTATTTGATAAGATTAAAAAAATAAAACAATTCGATTATGTTTTTTTTGTTTTTAGAATATTTATTTTATAGAGTCTTCAAATGCATTACAAGCATTAATTATAGGATCATTAATAAGTTCCTTCACTTTCATATGCCAAGCAAATTCCGAATGAGAAAATGTAGGATCTGGTACATGATACATAGTAGGTGTTTTTGGTAGTACCGTAGCTAAATATTCAACATCTGTAACATCGGATAAATCATCGGCGTCGGCATAGTAAAAAAATAGATTTGCAGTTATTTGACTAATATCATAATCTGGCGGGGTCTCTCGGCCATATTTCTTTAGATTTTCCTTTTCACCATGATCCAACTGACAAAAACGTCCCGATTCGTATTCTTGCATATAATGTAAGACCTGTGTAGAGGAAGCACCCGCTGGATGTGTTTCAGACATGGTGGCTTGAACTGTTTGATTCATATTACCATTACCGGTATCACCACCCAGCATGAAAATAAAATTGCTGCACATATATTCTAAAGTAGGATTTTTCGTACAAAACAATTTATAAATATTTTTGGTAAATTCCGCATCCATGACTTCTTGAGTATCTAAGAGACGTGTCAATGTATTGGGATGACCAATAAATCTTCGGGTATACTTAGCTAATATTGTCTTCATATTGCTCATAAATACCACTGGTGCTAGCATATGAGCGGTCTTAATTTTTCGATTATACTCCGGTCTTTCAGACATTAGTACAAAAAATACTGTGGTACCCTGAGAATGTCCGGTATAATGTATGGCGGTTTCTTGAGTAGTTTCCAAAATATAATCAATCATGGCAGCCATATCGTAAACACCAATTTCATGCCAACTAAAACGCCAAAAGTATGGATGTTTCGTTGATAGACGAGTATTTTGTCGTGAATAGGTATTACCTCTGGCATTACCCATCCACACATCATAACCGGCATCGGCTAATAGAAAAGCTAAAGCATCATTGGGTCCACTTAATATCCAAGCATCCGAACAAGATGTTAAACCATGTTGCAGTAATATAACCGGCTTTTTCACATTTTGATTTTGCAATTTATGCGAGTATGGTATACGAAACATTGTTACCACATAATTATCTTCGGTTTCCACTTGGTGAACTTCTCCGGGATAACCATGTTCTTTGACGCGATCTGCCTAGGAGTTTTTTTGAGGGAAAATTGTTTTATATGTTATTAAGTTGTTAGTATTAAAAATTTGAATTTAGCTTACGGTATTTTTTAGTGTTTCCCTTTGCCAATCTTCATCTACTGGTTGGCCCCGTATCGTTTGTAGGTAAAATATACAAACTAAAATTGCAATTATTCCGTATTTCATGTTTATGGCTTCTTAATCAAAACCTCAATAAAATTCGTTGGTTCTAATTAATATTTATTTTAGACCAACCAATGTTCGATTATATGTCGATTATCTACTAAATTATTTCGATAGGTAAATTTTTAAGATTATGTGCTTTAACACTGGACATACCGACCAATTAGTTTGGCCAAATAACTAAAGTTTAATTGAGTTTTTTTGAATTACAATTAGAATCAACAAATAACAATTGATCTTTTCCGAATTACAATTGGTCATTTTCGTATAACAATTGATCTTTTTCGAATTGATCTTTTCCAAATAACAAGCGATATTTTCCATATTATAATTGATCTTTATCGATATATAATTGATATTTTTCGAATGACAATGACCTTTTTCGAATAACAATTGACCCATTTCGAGTTACAGTTGATCTCTTTCGAATACAAATAGAGTCTTGGAGTTACAAGTAGAATCTTTGAATTACAATTGATTATTTTCGAATTATACTGTAAATGGTGTAGAATGTTTTACACAGAAAAAAAAAATTAATTAAAAAATTCGTAAATTTAATTAAAAAATTAATTAAATCCAGACCAATCACTAAAATGCGCATATAAATTACAAATATTTGTATGTCATTAATTAAAAATAAATGAATATTTATTTAATTAAAAACTTAAAAAATAAATAACGGGAAAAAAACAAAAAAAAAAAACAAGTAAGAAAGGTATATTCGGTCAAGCCCATGCGCGGGTACAAGGGGGGGGAAAAAGGGGAAATTTCCCCCCCCAGACCAAATTTCGAAAAGAAAAAAAAAGAAAAAAAAAAAGAAAAAAAAAAAGAAAAAAAGAAAAAAAAGAAAGAAAAGCAAAGAAAAGAAAAAGAAGAAAAAAAAGAAAGACGGAAATTTTCTAAAAAAATCTCGAAGTCCAAAAATTTTTATAGAAAAAATTTTAAGGGGGAAAATTTTTAAATTTTTTAAGGAAAAGTGAATTAATCTGAAAATTGTCTGTGAAAAATCTTATTATGAATTTTGGCATAAACAAATTACATAGAATATACTTTTTTTGTATAGAAAAATGTTACAGGATCTTAATTTGGTTTATATAAAAATTGTTTGTCTTCTACATAGCAATAGGAAAAATATTTTAAAATCTTAAAAATGTTGATAGAACTTACATATGTAAAACTATTTAAATTTTTTTTTTCTAAAGAATAAACTTTTTCTAAAGAAAAAATTCTCAGAATCTGAAACTTTTTTATGTGAAAAATGTCTCAAATCTTATTTATGGGAAAAAGGTAGCAGAAGAATTTTTCTATGGGAAAAAAGTCTCAGAACTTCTGAATATGGGACTTATTTCAAGGAAAAAGTTCTCAGAATCTGAGTTTTTTTTTAAAAAGAAAAATCCTCAAAGTCTGAGACTTTTTATTGTCGAACAATAGTCTCAGAAGTTGAAACTTACTGAATTGGTAGAAGGTCGCAGAATCTGAGACTTTTTCAATGGGAAAAAGGTCTTAGAATCTAAGACTTTTTTATAGGAATAAGGTCTCAGAATCTCAGAAAAATTTCTCAGAATCTCTCACTTTTTCTATAGAAAACAGGTCTCAGTATGACCTTTCTATAGGAAAAAGGTCTTAAAGTCTGACATGTTTTCTATAGGAAAAACATCTGGGAATTTTTCTTTAGGAAAGGGTCACAGAATCTCCGACTTTTTCTATAGGAAAAGTGTCTTAGGAAAATATTTCAGAATCAGAAAAAGGTCTCAGAATCTGTCACTTCTTCTTTAGAGAAAAAGTGCCAGAATTTTAAACTTTAAACTTGTTCTATAGGAAAAAGGTCTGAGAATCTGAGCCTTTAGGAATAAGATCTCAGAATTTGAAACTTTTTCTTTAGGAAAAAGTCTTAGAATCTGAGACTTTTTCAATTGGAAAAAAGGTTAAAGGATCTAAGACTTTTTCTCAGAATCTAAAATTTTTTATAGTACGAAACAAATCTAATAATCAGAGACCTCTCTATAGGAAAAATGTCTCAATAATTCTTTAAAATATGAGACTTTTTCTATAGTAAAATGTCTCAGAATTTGAGACTTTTTCTGTGGAAAAAATTTTTAGGATCTGAAAATTTTTCTATACGAAAAAAGTGTCAGATTCTGAGACATTGTTCGTAAAGAAGAAGAAGTCTTATATTCTGAGACATTTTCCCTATAAAAAAAAATCACGAAAAATATTCAAAATCTGATATTTTCTATGTAGGAAGAATTTCTTCTATTAAAAAATTCTCAGATTTTGACTCGTCTTATGTATACGAAAAACATAAAATTTTCTTTTAAATTTCTTTTAAAAATCTGAAAATTTTTCTATACGAAAATAGTCTCAGATTCTGAGACATTTTTCGAAAAGAAAAGTCTTATAATCTGAGACATTTTCCCTACAAAAAATAATTTTTTCACGAAAAATGTCTCAACATCTGATGTTTTCTATATAGGGAGAATTTCTTCTATTAAAAAATTCTCTTCTTATGCATACGAAAAATATACAAATTTCTTTTAAAACAAATTTTAAAAAAAATTGATCTAACGAAATATGATCATGAAAAACAGACCTCCTTCGGCAAAAACTGATAAATTTGATGATTTTATAGCTTTTCCATCACTTTTTTTTTGTAAAAAAAAACGTTTTCTTTTTTTTTGCTCGTCAACAAAGGTGAATTTATGATTTTTTTTTTTGAAGTAAAAAAAATTTTCCCCCCCCAAACCCAAAAGCTGTACCCGCCACTGGTCAAGCCCGACCATATGATACCCTACACCAGTGTTTTCCGGAAAATGGGTCCCAAGTCCAAACATGGACCGATTGGATCTGTCTTTTGTTAGATCTTTATTTAGTGTAGAAAACACACACAGATCAAATTTTAGTGGAATTGGTTTATTTTTTTTTTTTTTGTCAATATACCGATTTAACTGAATATCGGTCGAAATTTTTATATGCGAGACTAAGTCCAAAAATGGTCCAATTAAATTCCGATTTGATTAGGTAACTACCCAGCAAAAATTGGCATTACTAGTAATGGGTTTTGTAATCCGAAACAGATGTTAATAAGTAGTTACTTATTGAATGAAACACTAATTATTTTAACAAGGGCGTGAGACAAAAATAAGTAGTGAATAGTATGGAGATAAATAAGTAGTTACTGACTCGGATTACTAATAAGGAGTAAAAACCCATTACCAATAAGAAGTAAAATAATTAGTTAATTGAAACATTTAAAATTTAACTTGTTTTTACTAAAACTTAAAAATTGCGTAATTTTTATTAAGTTTTTAAGTACTTTTTAAGGTAATTGAATTGTAAAGGTTAAAAAATGCAAGTGCAAGGAGATATTATTACACCAATACCCCGGTCTGCGTCGCTAATTGGGACCGGAGAAACGCGACGCAAACCGAATCGACGCAAACCGAAGCACGATTTCCCATACGTTTGTATTGATTTTCATTTAATTGGTTCCAAAACTCATAATTTTAGCTGAAAAAGTGAATTTTCAATACAAAAAACATTTTTAATAAAAATTAACTTAAACTGGCAATCAGTAGACCACCATCACCAGTATTATACTAAAATGGGGAATCTCCTTTTTCTGTTTAAGCTTTGTGTATACAATTATACATACAGGGTGGTCCAATAACTAGTATCTTTTTAAAACATGCAATTAAATGAACAATACTCAATAGTTTTGGAAACTTATGGCTTTATTTGAAAGAGCAAATATTCCCATTATTTATGGCAAACGGCTTCATTCATGCGGCTGCCTGGGTTAGCTCCACAGTAGCTCATCCTCGGCACCCATTTTTCTAATGTTTCTGGTTCTATCTCACGAATGGATTGAACGATATTTGTCGAAAGGGCCTAAAACATTTCTGGATTTCCCATGTTGCATGAATCTTTAACGAGACCCCTCAAAAAAATTTCCAAAAGTTTTAATCGGCAGCTCTGAAGTGATCAATTGTCACCGCGAATATGGCTAAAAACACGATTTCCGAACTAAGTGTGCAAAATATCGATTGTTTGATGGACTATGGGACATATTGCGACATCCTTCTGAAAATAAATGTCATCCAAGTTGATATATTCTATTACGGCCAACAAAAAGTCGGTAATCATGGCTCTGTAACGCTCATCTTTGACGAAAATGGGGTTTTCAGCTGTATTTTTGAAAATATTGTGTAATGATGCTGATACTCAAATCTGTTTCTTCCCATAGATGAATTGGATTCTTTACAATACCGTCCGAGTTTTCCGATCCCAAGATGTAGCAATTTGTTTGTTAACATAACCTCATTTGAGTGCCTTATTTCGGTTAAAAACTTTTTTTCGAAAAACGGGCAGATTGGCAGCGCAGTACTGCGCTACAACGTGATACAGCGGAGCAAGCTGAGAACGCATCAATGAAGTCGTTTGCCATAAAAAACGGGAATGTTTGCTCTTTCAAATAAAGCCATAACATTCCAAAAAAAGTTGAGTATTGGTCATTTTATAGCATTTTTAAAAAGATACTTGTTATTGGACCACCCCTTACATCCATTATATTTATGCTAAAAAAATAAATATTATCGACGCAAATCGAAACACTGACGACGCAACTACGAAGCCATGCGACGCAAACTGAAAAATAATAGACGCAACTTTGAAGCCATGCGACGCAAACTGAAACAAATACGACGCAACTTCGAAGTCACAGAAATTTTCAAACGACGCAACTTCGAAACGACGCAAACCGGGGTATTGGTGTACTTAGAAGTACTTTTATATCATATTACTGAAAATTAGTTACTTTTGGGCTTAAAATACACTCAAAATAATCACTCTGTTAAATTACAGAGATACTCTGCTGAGCCAGCAGAAAATACCATAGATTTCCAACCAGCAAGATTTTTTGTTATTTTACGAAGAAAACTCTGTAAAATGATTTCGATAAAAAAAAAAAAAAAACTGTAAATTTACACAATTATCTGTAAAATATTAATATTAAGCCGAAAAGAATTTTACCAAAAAAACTCTGTAAATTTACAAAGTTTTAGATAAATGCTTTTTATGAGTTCAAAATTTTACAAAAAAAAAACTCTGCAAATTTACAAAGTTTTAGTTAAACCCATTTTATGAGTAAAACTTCTCTGCTTCAAAAACATTAATTAAAATTAAAAAAATTAATTAAAATGTTGTTAAATTTGCCCGCTTTAATGCTTCCAAATTGTAAATTTACTTTTTTTAACGAGTTACTCCAATTTTACAAAATTTTATTTTTCGGTCACAAGAAAATACAAAGTATTTTTTTTTTTAATCTGTATTTCGACAGATAACTTTGTCAAATATCTGTCGAATTGAGATTACAGTCATTTTACAGAGTATTTAACAGAATAATTATTTTGAGTGTAATGTTAATGGTAATGGGTACTCATTATAAGTAATGTACTTGGTAATGATTACTTTTCACAACTCATTACCATGTTTTTGCTGGGTAAAGTACACGTTTAACACCTAAAAATGCAATTTTTTATCAAATATTTTCATTTTTATGAATTTTGAGGGAATTATGTGAATATCGGTAGGGTGGCTTGTATGGGGACTACCAGAAGGACTGAACCGATTCCTTTAAAATTTAAAATGATGATTCATGCATACAAATTTTGACTATCTGCTAAATTTCAAAGCGATATCTATTATAATACGGTCATTAGAGTCATTTAGCCGAATCCAAAGGGGGCGTCTGTATTGGGGCTAGGTGTTAACATGGACCGATTTTCTCCAATTTCAATAGGCTTCGTCCTTGAGCCAAAATATGCTTAAGTTTCAAATTTCAAGTCAATTGATGGAAAATTGCTACCTGTATCGTGCTTAAACCGATAGATGGACAGACGGACGGATGGACATCGCTAAATCGACTCAAAAAGTAATTCTGAGTCGATCGGTATACTTGAAGGTAGGTCTAGGACCAATATTTCGGGTAGTTACAAACATCATCACAAACTCATTATACCCTGTACCACAGAGTGGTGTAGGGTATAAAAATATGTGAAGCTAAAAATTTAATTAAACAATTAATTATATTAATTTAATATTTAATTAATTTTAAATTTAAAAACAATTAAAATGTTTATTAAAATAAAGTAAAAAAATTAATCAAACAGTTAATTATATTAATTAAAATGTAATTAATATTAAATTAAAAAAACAATTAAAGTTTTAATTAAAATAAAATATACGATATTATTTTCTGTGTAGTAAGGAGTGAGATCATAAAAATGTTAACACACATTTTTGCCTACAACTTTGGTGTAAAGCTTCCAAATTTTTTTTTTTTCGGCAGTTTACATTTTAAAAATATGTCAGTTAATAAATTAATTTACATCATGAGTTTTAATTTGCAATTTTTTACACAATGGACGATGAAAGAAAAGTGCGTTCAAAAATAATTAAATATTTTCAACAAAACCAAACATGGACATACAAAAAAATTGCCAAAGAAACTAATGTATGCCGCCAAACAGTTTCAAAAGTGGTAAAAAGGTATCTGGAACACCTAACAATTGAAAGGAAGCCGGGAACAGGAACAACGACTGGTTATCGTAACATTGGTAAGGCATATAAAGTTAAAAGCATCCTTAAGAGAGCTCCTAACACATCTGGCAGAAAAACAGCTCGGTTAGCCCAATGCTCAGACTTTTTTGTACGTAAAGTGAAACGTAAGGCGGGACTAAAGTCCTACAAAGTTCAAAAAGTTCCCGATAGAAACGCTTTTAAAAATTTGGAGGCCAAAACCAGAGCTAGAAAATTGAAATCAAATTTTATAAAAAAATACAACTGTTGTGTAATGGACGACGAAACTTATGTCCTGGCTGATTTTGCGCAGCTCCCTGGTCAATAATTTTATGTTTCCGATGTTCGAGGAAATGTTGCGGAAAAATTTCGGTCAAAAAAGCAAACGAAATTCCCCAAAAAATTCCTAGTATGGCAAGCCATATGTAGCTGCGGCCAAAGAAGCCAGTCATTTGTGACATCTGGCTCTATAAACAGCGAAATTTATATCAAGGAGTGTTTGCAGAAGAGACTTCTTCCGTTCTTGAGTCAGCACAATGTATCCACTTACTTTTGGCCCGATTTAGCATCTTGTCACTACAGCAAGAAAGCGCTGGAGTGGTATAATGATAATAATGTGGTTTTTGTACCAAGAGAGGCAAATCCACCAAACTGCCCGGAGCTCAGGCCAGTGGAGAGATATTGGGCTCTTGTTAAAAAAGAATTAAAGGGCACAAAAAAGGTCTCCCAGGACATGCAAGATTTCAAACGTAGATGGACCACCTGCTCTAAAAAGGTGACAGAAACTACCATAAAAGCCTTAATGGGAGGGTTTCCGGAAAAAGTGGATAACTTTGTTCGTAGTGGTTAGAGTTCCATGCGGTTTTTATACCCTCCACTTAGTGATAGAGGGTATATATAAGTTTGTCATTCCGTTTGTAACTCATCGAAATATCGATCTGGGACCCCATAAAGTATATATATTCATGATGCCCGATCGATTTTAAGACATTCTAGCGATGTCCGTCTGTCCGTCTGTCCGTCTGTCCGTCTGTCTGTCTGTTGAAAATGCTGTCGCGGACAAAATATTGCACAGAGATGACTGAAACTTTGCATATTTATTGGAAGTTCTCCCGAGAAGTTTGGTATTGCATTTGAGCGATATCGGTTCAGCGGTTCAAAAGTTATGAACGAAAATGTAAGCACACCTCAAAAATTTCAGTACATTCAACATAACCTAAAAGTTCAAAATGCTTTAATTCGGCTTCTGGTTCACATACGTGAACATAATTGAACACCAAATGGTATTTAAACAAGTACGAACATATTTTTTAACAAAAAAAAAAAAAAAATCGCGGATTTTTTTTTACCAAATTTTTTTTTTCGCGGAAATTTTTTTTCAAAAACATTTTTTTTTTCAAAAGTAATTTCCTTTTAAATAAAGTTTTTTGCAATAATCTTTTTGAAATTGTGGAGGGTATCACTACATTCGGCAAGGCCGAATTTAACTTTTTTTACTTGTTTTGTTATGATTTTGTATTAAATTTTATTTAATAAAAATTTGGGTTGAAGTCTTAAAATTCAGTAGTCTGTTTTTTATTTAACTTTATGTGTGTTAACATTTTTATGATCTCACTCCTTAGTCCTCTTGAAACTTGCAAGCTCGCATTTCGATGATTTTTCGTTTAATACAAGACAGATCATACGTCTGGTTATCCCGCTCAGAGCGACACAAAAAAAATTATTGGCTAAAAATTTTCAATTAAATCTATTGATCAACAAAATTTAAATGAGTCAATCAATGTTTTGATTAAAAGTTTTGTTATTTTCTTTAACTGTCAAATCACAAATTTTCAACATACCAGATTTTTTCACTTTAATTTATTTGAATAGATTAATTCAAAGATATTCAAAAAATTCGGGTTTTACTTTTTTTTATTATTGAATTTTTTGATGATTTTGTCATAAGCTTACAATTTGTTTGTTAAATCAATCATTATTTTGATTGACTTTAAATATAAAATTGATCAATCTTTTGATCAAAATCGAAAAAATGTTTGATTGAAAAAAATTTCCATCAATCACCTACAATTTGATGATTGGTACAACATTTTTTTTAATTGGAGGAATTTCAATCAAAAAATTGATTGAATCCGCGTTTTTGTTGATTGAAATTCGTTTCAAATTTTTTCTGTGAAGACTTCCCTATCGCCAATGACAGGTAGCTAATTGTAAGTGGAGGGTATAAAAAATATTTGTCGTTTTAGAAAAATAAATAATTTTCAAGCCCCAAAATAGTTTTTATACCCTCCACTTATAGCGTTTTCTTTTCTGAAACAAAATGTTGCACCCTTAAATAGTATCATTTGTAAAATGTAGCCACAGCACTTTTAATGTGTTGCCAGTTTTGTGATTACAAAAAAACAAAAAATTGAAAAAATTTTTCTTTCAACCAAAATATTTCAGCTGTTTTTATAAGGCAATTTTACTACCCCGTCAATTTATGAAAGTGGGAAAAGTGTGACATTTTCAAACTTTAAAAATGCAACATTTTTAGAAAAAAACAAAATAAATTTTTAAAGTGTTGCCACTTTTTTAGAAAAGAATAAAAAAAGTGCAATATTTTTTAAAGGGACGATAAAATGTGACATTTTTTGCCAGAAAAGAAAACGCCATTAGTGATAGAGGGTTTATATAAGTATGTCATTCCGTTTGTAACTCATCAAAATATCGGTCTGGGACCTCATAAAGTATATGGGGCATTCCATGTGAAATCGGACACTTTGAAAAACTTTTTTTTTTAGATTTTCCCAATTTGTTTACAGTTTTTAGTACCCTTCGAAAACTCCTTCGTGGTAAATTTTCAGATTTTTTTGATGAATCGTTCAAAAGATATCGAATTTTTAAAAATTGGTAGTTTGTTCCTTTACTCAAACTTTTTTTAATCATAACTTCTTCAATAATGGTCCAAATTTCAAATTTTTTTTTTCAAAATTTTTGTTTTTTTACGTACTTTCTAAAAAAAATCCCAAAAATTTCTTAAACGCGCTCTAGTATGCGATTTTTAAGTTTTAAAACTTAAATCTCATTTTTGAAAATGTTTGTACTCTTCGATTTTTTTGAAAATTTTTTGTGTAAAACTTCTATCAATTCTACAAATTTTTTGCCCAGGAAGATCGTGGGATAACGATTATTACTATTTTTTAAAATTTTTTGAAAAAATTTTATTGTAATTTTCCAATCTTAAAATCATTTCTACTGCTCGAACCCCTATTAATTTTTTCGTCTTAACATTTCTTTGGAACAAACTAATACCCTGTCTCCAATTTCTATGGGGGCTCCCACACAAAACGACATTTTTTAAAATTTGCTCCAACCGCTCTAACTGCCCTAATACTGCCCTTAGAGCAATAAAATATATGACCGACCTACAATATTTTTTTACTCCAAACATTTTCTCTGAACACACCTACCCTCTATCTCTAATTGTTAAGGCGGTCCCCATACAATTTTTTTTATTTTCTGTAAATTTGTTTTATTTAATCAGCTTCTACCGGTCCAATGGTGCGTCCGAGAGGGGTACTAGTGAGACCGATTCCCATTTATTTTTACCCTACAACATTTTTTCAAAATATACCTATGCCCTATCTCAACTCCCTAAGTAGGCTCCCATACAAAATTACATTTTTATAAAATTTGCTCCAACTGTTATTTGTATGGGAGCCTACTTAGGGAGTGCAGATAGGGCGTAGGTATGTTTTAAAAAAATGTTGTAGAGTAAAAATAAATGGGGGTCGGTCTCACTAATGACCCCTATCGGACGCACCATTGGACCGGTAGAAGCTGATTAAATAAAACAAATTTACAAAAAATAAAAAAAATTGTATGGGGACCGCCTTAACAGTTAAAGATAGAGGGTAGGTGTGTTCAGAGAAAATGTTTGGACTAAAAAAATATTGTGGGTCGGTCATACATTTTGTTGCTCTAAGGGCACTATTAGGACAGTTAGAGCGGTTGGAACAAATTTTAAAAAATGTCGTTTTGTGTGGGAGCCCCCTTAGAAATTGGAGATAGGGTATTAGTTTGTTCCAAAGAAATGTTAAGACGTAAAAATTAATGGGGGTCGGTCTTATAAAGGACCCCTCTATGACGCACCATTGGAGCAGTAGAAATGATTTTAAGATTGGAAAATTACAATAAAATTTTTTCAAAAAATTTTAAAAAATAGTAATAATCGTTATCCTACGATCTTCCTGGGCAAAAAATTTGTAGAATTGATAGAAGTTTTACACAAAAAAATTTCAAAAAAATCAAAGAGTACAAATATTTTCAAAAATGAGATTTAAATTTTAAAACTTAAAAATCGCATACTTGAGCGCTTTTAAGAATTTTTTGGGATTTTTTTTAGAAAGTACGTAAAAAAACAAAAATTTTGAAAAAAATAATTTGAAATTTGGAGCATTATTGAAGAAGTTATGAGTAAAAGAAGTTTGAGTAAAGGAACAAACTACCAATTTTTAAAACTCGATATCTTTTGAACGGGTCATCAAAAAAATCTGAAAATTTACCACGAAGGAGTTTTCAAAGGGTACTAAAAACTGTAAACAAATTGGGAAAATCCAAAAAAAAAGTTTTTCAAAGTGTCCGATTTCACACGGAATGCCCCATATATATTCATGATGCCCGATCGATTTTAAGACATTCTAGCGATGTCCGTCTGTCTGTATGTGGAAATTGTGATCACGGCCAAAATATTACACGGAGATGACTGAAACTTATCTTATTTATTGGAATTTCTCCCGAGAAGTTTGGTATTGCATTTGAGCGATATCGGTACAACGGTTCAAAAGTTATGAACGATAACGTAAGAACACCTCAAAAATGTTAGTACTTCAACATAACCTAAAAATATAAAATGATTTAATTCGGCTGCTGGTTGAGATATGTGAACATAATTGAACACCAAATGATATTTAAACAAGTACGAACATATTTTTTGACAAAAAAATCGCGGATTATTTTTTTTTTTTCGCCGAAATTTTTTTTTTTTTTCAAAAGTAATTTCTTTTTAAATAAAGTTTTTTGCAATAATCTTTTTGAAATTGTGGAGGGTATCACTACATTCGGCAAGGCCTAATTTAACTTTTTTACTTGTTTCATATTCATATGGATATCGTAGGTCTATGTTTTCACATAAATACCCCCACAATTTTATTGTATAATCAGACAAATGGTCTTGCGTATAAGTATCTCTAACAGGGATTAATGCAGGAGTTGAGGAGAAGTGGCCTCACTTGTTATGTAAGTGTTCAGAACTAAAGGATCGTCGCCTCAAGATTTTGGAGCAATGATTTGTTGATGATCTGGCTGCACAAATGATGTATCATTGAATTTTGTTGCGAAATATCTCGGAGTGGTTTGAGAATAAACCTTTTTAGTAAATGCTAAAAGGGAAAATAAATAACAGAATCACAATGGGCCTCCGAGTGAACTCGACACAATGGCGTACACACATCCAAACTACAAACATCAGCACAAACTCATTGCAACCTGCACCTCAGAGTGGTATATGAGATTGTAACTTATGTGCACGGAGAAAACAGATTAGTTGTAGAGCTGCAAAACTATCGATAGTCGTCCCATTCGATATTTTCGATAGTTTGTTTTTAAACTTTCGATACTATCGATAGTATCGGATATTTTAAGAAATTGTAAGATTTTGCGTAAAATTACGTTTTTTTTTCATTACAACTTGGTACTTCTGAACACACAAATGAAAGTTTTTGGGGTTCACTGCCACTCCAGTCTATTTTAACTCACTACGGCGATCTTCCACCATGCCGTGCTTGTTCTGTTTGGACCTTAAATTTCGCAATAACATTAACACGAGATTACTATCATTGCACTAATACTTCAAAAAGTAGAATTATTCCAAAATTATATTTTTAAAACGGTTCACTTTTTGATTAAGTTTTCAGCAAGTGACAATCTTTTTGAAGCTAATATTTTCTCGGCGATAGTATCGCTATCGTGTAAAAACTATCGATAGTCCTTTTAAAATAAAACTATCGATACTATCGATAGTACAATCGATAGTTTTGCAGCTCTTATTAGTTGTGCCAACCGAATTTAGAGTCAACTAAATAATTCGATTGCAACAACCGAAATTTTCGGTTGCGATTACTGAAATTTATTTAAACCAACAGAAGTTAAGTTGATATAAACAAATTTCGGTAATCACAACCGAAAATTTAGGTTTTTGTAATCGAACCATGCAATTGGCTCTAATTTCGGCTGGCAAAATTAAACTGTTTTATCTGTGTGGTAGCTAAGGTGTTAAATAACACAATCTTAGTAATTTACCTATCAAAAGTATTAATAATATAATCAATAAAATCGAATATTAGTTGGTATAAAATCTATATCTTTTAGACTCAACGTAGTTTAATGGTGTTTTGTTGAAGAAACAATGAACATGAAATACGCAATATTTGCCATAATAGTTTGGATTTGTATCCTCCAAACGATACAGGGACTTCCAGTCGACGATGATTGGCAAAGAGAAGCAATTAAAAATACCGTAAGTTAGATAAAAATTTATAATTCGATTGATCATCACAAAGATTTTCTTTAATACTAAAGGCTGATCGCGTTAAAGAACATGGTTACCCGGGTGAAGTTCATCAAGTAGAAACCGTAGATAATTATGTGGTAACAATGTTCCGTATTCCATACTCTCATAAATTGCAAAATCAAAATGAAAAAAGACCGGCCATATTATTGCAACATGGTTTAACATCTTGTTCGGATGCTTGGATTTTAAGTGGACCCAATGATGCTTTAGCTTTTCTATTAGCCGATGCCGGTTATGATGTGTGGATGGGTAATGCCAGAGGTAATACCTATTCACGACAAAATACTCGTCTATCAACAAATCATCCATACTTTTGGCGTTTTAGTTGGCATGAAATTGCTGTTTACGATATTTCTGCCATGATTGATTATATTTTGGAAACGACTCAAGAGACCGCAATACATTATGCCGGACATTCACAGGGTACCACAGTATTTTTCGTATTAATGGCTGAGAGACCTGAATATAATCAAAAGATTAAGACCGCTCATATGTTAGCACCAGTAGCATTTATGGGTAACATGAAGACAATATTAGCTAAGTATACCCGAAGATTTATTGGTCGTCCCAATGCCTTAACACGTATCTTAGATACCCAAGAAGTTATGCAAACCGATTTTATAAATAATATTTATAAATTGTTTTGCAAAAAAATTCCCATTATGGAATTTATGTGCAGTAATCTCATCTTTATTATTGGTGGTGATGACAATAGCAGTGGTAATATGAATGCAACAGTTGCTGAGACGATAGGAGAAACACATCCTGCGGGTGCCTCCTCTACACAGGTTTTACATTATATGCAAGAATATGAATCGGGACGTTTTTGTCAGTTCGATCATGGCGAAAAGGATAATCTGCTGAAATATGGTCGAGTGACACCACCAGATTATGATGTTAGTAAAATTACGACTGAAAATCTATATCTCTATTATTCCGATGCTGATACTTTAGCTGATGTCGTAGATGTTGAATATTTGGCTTCTATTTTGCCAATACCACCTAATATGCATCATGTTCCAGATCCAGAATTTACACATTCAGACTTTGGTTGGCATATACGAATTAAAGAAATGATTCACGATCGCATTATTGATGCTTGTAATGATTACGAAAAATTAAATCAACTTGTTTAATAAAATTGTAAGAATCGAAGAAATTTCTTAAATTGTGTTTTTGTAGCATACCTTAAGGCGGATAATAAGTTTTACAACCTAGGGTCCCCGCACAACAATGATGGTGACGTTTTTATCATACAAATTTGACAAGAAAAAAACGATCGACCGAAAACCGCTTGAATAAAACCAATTTTATTTTTGTGTCGATTTATCTCTCTCTTTTAATTTTTGATATGAAAATGTTGCCACATTTTTATAAATATTTCGATTATTTTCGATAAAGTAAACAACAAAATGTGATCTCTAAAAAAAAAATATTTAAAATTTAAAAAAACACAAAAAAACGAATCAATATGAGCAAATCAAATTGATATTAAAACAAGTAGAAAAGTTAAATTCGACTTGGTCGAATCTATGCATACCCTCCACAATGTCCTTTTTTAAGAATGGTAAATTTTCTAACGTGAAAAGAATTAACAATTTTATTTAGAAATATTTAATAAGTAGTAAAAAATTTTTTTCGTCATTTTGTAAAAAAAAAGAAAAATTACTATTTTTTTGAGTGTAAAATTTTTTTGTGTAAAAATATTTTTGAGTGACAAAAATACTTTTTAAAGTAATTTTCATGGTTGGTTACCGTTACCCCTATTATACCGTTACCGATTCAAAACCCTTTCAAATCGAATACCATTACCGTTACCGCTAAAAATATTTTTCAAATACCATTACCCTTACCGTTACCGTTATAATTATTAGAAGTTACCGGTATTGTACCGGTATTCCAAATTTTACATTTTTTATGAATTTTTGACTGGACTGTGCTCCCTCTTTGAGCCTCTTTGAGCGCCACTTTACCACTATGATACCATCCAGAGAGTCTTGGATGGGGGATACTCCGGGTAGTGGAGCTACCATAAATTTTTACACAGATGGATCGAGGCTGCACGAACAAGTGGGCTTTGGAGTCTATTCGGAAGAGCTTGGGTTGAGCCTGGCTCGTAGATTGCCAGATCATTGCAGTGTTTACCAGGCAGAGATGCTGGCAATAAAAGAAGTGGCTGACTGGTTGAGCTGCAATGTCTTGTCTACAACCGCAGTCAACATCTATACTGACAGTCAAGCCGCGGTCAAGTCCCTGGATTCAATGTTTCTGAAAACAAGATCTGCCCTTAACTGCCGCACGTCTTTAAATGAGATGGCCAAGCAGTTTAACATACGACTCATATGGGTCCCAGGGCACAGAGACATTCCAGGGAATTGCAAAGCCGATGAGCTTGCAAGACTAGGAACTACCTTACAGGTTCCAACAGAATTGGAATGTGTTGGTACGCCTCTAGAAACTTGCAAGCAAAACCTACGGCTTTGTTCTGCGACGGAGACTAATCAAAGATGGGCAAATGGATGGACGTGTGAGACAACACGACTGATTTGGCCTTCTCTTAATCAGGGGCGCACAAGTGAGCTGATATCGCTTCCAAGAGGAGAGATTTCAACGGTGGTTTCTATAATTACCGGACACTGTCTTATAGGGAAGCACGCAGAGCGGTTAAATGTGCCGTCGAATGACTTTTGCCGAAGTTGCATGGATGAAGAGGAGTTGGAAACTATCGAACACTTTATTTGCCATTGCCCGGCACTTTCTGGTCAGCGACTTGCTTCACTGGGATCTAGGGAGCTGTACGATCTTTCAGATTTGTCGGATGTCAAAATTCAACATCTAAGGAGTTTCATAAGAAGCTCAAACTGGTTTAACGACAGGGACTAGTAGGGAAACCTATTACGATCCCGTGGTATCACAATGGACCTCAGAGTCTACGTGTGTTGACGTAAAACGTCAGCAGCCACTTACAACCTAACCTAACCTAACCTATGAATTTTTAACGAAAAAAAAAAAAAATTAAATCAAATTGCTAACATTATTTTAAATTTATAATTTGCAAGTAATCATAAAATAAATGACAATAATATTGTCCAAATCAAATCTATACTGTTTTTTTGAGTCTACGAATTATTTTTAGCTTTATGGTTTTTTTTCAACCGGTACGTACCGGTATGATTGTTTCGGTACCGGTATATACCGTTACCGAAACGATTTGAAACCCCTTACCGTTACTTTTACCGAAAGAAATAAAAAATAGATACCGTTACCCTTACCGTTATTCGTTTCGGTAACCAAATTGATAATTTTGTGGCCTTTCAATGTTTTTAAAGCTTGTTTTTTAAGGCTCGGTTACGTACGTACCGGTATGTTTGTTTCGGTAGCGGTACATACCGTTACCGAAACGATTTGAAAACCCTTACCGTTACTTTTACCGAAAGAAATAAAAAAAAGATACTGTTACCCTTAACGTTATTCGTTTCGGTAACCAACCTTGATAATTTTGTGGCCTTTCAAAGTTTTTATACCCTACACCACTCTGTGGTACAGTGTATAATGAGTTTGTGCTGATGTTTGTAACTACCCGAAATATTGGTCCTATACCTACCTTCAAGCATACCGATCGACTCAGAATTACTTTTTGAGTCGATTTAGCGGTGTCCGTCCGTCCGTCTGCCCATCTATCGCAATTTTCAATCAATTGACTTGAAATTTGAAACTTAAGCATGTTTTGGCCCAAGGACTTTGAAAGCGGAGAAAATCGGTCCATGTTAAGACCTAGCCCCCATACAAACGCCCCCTTTGAATTCGGCTTAAATGACTCTAATAACCGTATTATAATAGATATCGCTTTTTTTAGCAGGTAATCAAATTTTGTATGCACGAATCTTCATTCCAAATTTCAAAGGAATCGGGTCAGTCCTTCTGGTAGTCCCCATACAAACCACCCTACCGATATTCACATAATTCCCTCAAAATTCATAGAAATGGAAATATTTGATAAAAATTTTATTTGTAGGTGTTAAACGTGTACTTTAGTAACCTAATCAAATCGGAATATAAAAGAGACAATTCTAAGGTTGGGGTGTCTCAGCTTATCGGCCATATCAGGGATTTAACATGGGTCAAAAAATGGCGAAAAAATTGTTTTTTGGATTTTTCGGCCATTTCTTTTTAAGAAACTATATGGTGTTTTCATATGAGAATGGTGGCGTAGCCTTGTAAAAATTAGGAAAATGTGAAAATTTTTGGGAGTACTTATGTGGAGACATAGACCTACGATATCCATATGAATAAGAAATAATCTATATTAAATTTAAGTCGACACGTATTTTTGCTCTAGACGATATTCCTACACGCAAAAAAAAAACCTTGTAAAGTTACCAAAAAATCTCGTGATTTTACGAGGCTATTCTCGTAAAATATGACGTAGGTAAAATTCTCGTAAAATTACAAGGATTTCCTCGTAATTTTGAATGCGCCATAAATTGGTAAAATAACCAATTTTATTGGTAAAAATATTGTTATAAAACCGGAAAAATAAAAATAAATAAAATGTTAAACTTACAAGAAAAAATGGTAAATATATTTAAAAAAATGGTAACCAAAATGGTAAATTTACAATTTTTTTTATTGTTAAACAACATAAATCCTCGTAATAAAATCATTTTTGTAAAATAACTGTTTTTTGTAAATTAACTAGAATCCTCGTAATCAATTTTTCAAAATTTTTTCAACTTTTTTAAAAATATTTTTCAATAAAAAAAAAAAAAATTACAAAAAAAAAAACAGTTTTTTTGTAATTCAACTAGAATCCTCGTAATAAAAACTTTGTTGTAAAATTACAGTTTTTTTTGTAAAATAACCTTTCAAAATTGTAGAATACAATTACAAAAATAAACTTGTAAAATTACCAATAAAACTGTAGTTCTCGTTTGAGCAAAGTACAAGATTTTTTGTGAAAAAACAAGGAAAATTGTTAAATATTGGTAGAACGAGATTACAAGGCATTTTACCAGGCGTTTTACCAGTTTATTTTTTTGAGTGTATTAGTTCGGAAGTTATTGAAAATTTCCCGAAGGTCCACATGGTTTCATAAGGGGACAACGAAATTTTTAAACACCGATATGGCCGATAAGCCGAGACACCCCAACCTTAAAATCGTCTCTTTAATATATATTTTAAGTTTCAGGCAAATCGGTTCATACACTCAAAAAAATAAACTGGTAAAACGCCTGGTAAAATGCCTTGTAATCCCGTTCTACCAATATTTACCAATTTTCCTTGTTTTTTAACAAAAAATCTTGTACTTTTCTCAAACGAGAACTACAGTTTTATTGTTAATTTTACAAGTTTATTTTCGTAATTGTATTCTACCATTTTGGAAGGTTATTTTACAAAAAAAAAACTGTAATTTTACAACAAAGTTTTTATTACGAGGATTCTAGTTGAATTACAAAAAAAACTGTTATTTTACAAAAATTATGTTATACGAGAGTTTATGTTGTTTAAGAAAAAAAACATTTTTTTTTTTAAAGTTTTTTTTTTATTATAAAATAAATATACAAAAAAAAAAAGTTGAAAAACTTTTGAAAAATTTGTTACGAGGGTTCTAGTTAATTTACAAAAAAAACACGTTATGTTACAAAAATTAATTTATTACGAGGATTTATGTTGTTTAACAATTTTTTTTTGTAAATTTACCATTTTGGTTTGTAAATTTACCATTTTTTTGAGCATTTTACCATTTTTTCTTGTAAGTTTACCATTTTTTTTTTTTATTTTTCCGGTTTTAAAACCAATATTTTTACCAATAAAATTGGTTATTTTACCAATTTTTGGCGCATTCAAAATTACGAGGAAATCCTCGTAATTTTACGAGAATTTTACCTACGTCATATTTTACGAGAATAGCCTTGTAAAATCACGAGATTTTTTGGTAACTTTACAAGGTTTTTTTTTTAAGTGTAAGGGTTGAGATACTTCCCTTGTTAGTTCCCCATATAAAAATTTCGACCGATATTCAGTTAAATCGGTCTATTCACAAAAAATAAACAAATTCCACTAAACTTTGATCTGTGTGTGTTTTCTACACTAAATAAAGATCTAACAAAAGACAGATGCGATCGGGCCATGTTTGGATTTAGGACCCATTTTCCGGAAAACACTGGTGTAGGGTATCATATGGTCGGTCTTGACCGACTATAACTTTCTTACTTGTTAAAGCTTGTTTTTTTAAAGCTCGGTTTTTTCAGCACGTGAATTTAAGGTTTTGAACCACTGCACAGAGGGCCAGACAGATCGATTTCCGGCCAAAAGTCCTTATTTGTAAATTCTCATATATAGAAGCAGGTTTTCTGAACTTATCTTTATGATCCAATTACACACTTTCCTTTGACAGGTCTTCAAGGTTAAAAAAGTTGGTAAAAAATTTTTAAAAGTTGAGATACTTTTTTAATTTTTTTTTCCAAACTTCTATTGCTAATGTTTAACTTTTTGTTTGCGTGGTTCAACCTTATATATAAGACTTTGTAACGAAAATAACGTGGACAAATATAACTCATTTACCTGGCAGCAATTCGCGTTTTTTGGGAAAAAAGTTATAATTTTTAGCTATTTACCTCGCGCCGAAAAAATCCTCAGCGATCCTCAGTTCGATAAAATCGGTCTATATATTTTTTTATATAGAATGGATCCATATCTTTCGAAAAAAGTTGCCCAAACATGCTCGAAATGATAAATGGCGAAATTACAGCTATATATGCAGTAGTCCGAGATTTGTTTTTAAAAAAAATTATTTAACCCAAAATAATGTTTTACGGCTTAATTAGTTTTATTATCGTCAGAGAGTGCCTTAAGTGTAGGAAGAAAAAATTATATAAATTTCTAGTTTTTTTTGTAGAATTATGGAAATTATCAGTTACACCATTTCCAATTAAATTCAAAAATTTTTTATTGAATTTTCAAAATAAAGAAAAAAAAGTGAATAATTTGTCGTCACCATTTCCAAAAGCTTTTCTAAAACTAAGTCATTTACACCATTTCCATATTTATATCAAAAATTAAAAAAAAAATATATATGTAAAAATTATGGGCGTAGATCAATGGTTCCCAACCTTTGATTCTCTTTTTACAAAAACTTTGCTAAAACAGTAGTAATTTTTCATTAGAAACAAAAATTAGAAAAATTATAAAATTTTTCTTTAGTGTATGGGGGACAAGACAATTTTTTTAACTTAAAAGTGGGGAGTGGCGTAAAAAAGGTTGGGAACCATTGGCGTAGATTCAACTTCAGACACTCTTAATACTCTTAAAACTGATTCTTAGTTAGATCAGACAAAGCTAAAAAATCTAGCCGCCATATTGTTTCCGCCATATTGAATTTTATCAGTTCGATTATAAGATAACAGACCCGGAAATTTACTAGGCCACACTTTCAGCTACCTTCAACAAAGAAAAGGTATATAACTGTTTTTTAATAACTTATAACAAACTTTACTAAGCATATTTAGTCAGACATTTTGTTTTTCAAAATTCACGCCAGTAATTCTGATTCAGTAACTCCAAGACCCCCTTAAAACAAAATTTGAGTTAAATCGGGCAATTATTAAAAAAATATGTCCGCCATATTGGATGCGCCATTTTGATTTTTTTAGTTTTTAGTTAAATTTTGAAATCAGCAACCCCGAAATACTCTAGAAGCACATTTTCAGCCGGATCCAACAACGATAAAGACTTTTGGCTGGAGTTGGATCATTCTTTAAACTTTAAGTAGCATATTTAGTCCGCCATTTTGATTTTCAAAATTCGGAGTAAAAATTCTAATTCAGTAACTCCAAGACCCGCATAAAACAAAATTTGAGTTCAATCGGACAATTTAAAAAAAAAATTGTCCGCCATATTGGATCCGCCATTTTGATTTTTTTGGTTTTTAGCTAAATTTTGAAATCAGCGACCTCGAATTCCTCTAGAAGCACATTTTCAGACGGATCCAACAACGATAAAGACTTTTGGCCGGAATTGGATCATGCTGGCCCTCTGTGCACTGGACGGATTTGGCTGAAATTTAATATGAACTACACTCTAATTAAAATGATTTTAGTTTCCTACTATAAATTGGGTAAATTTACACAAAATGTGTAGTTGTACCAAAAAATTATTGGAAATTTACACATTTATAGTAGTATATTATTTGAATTTGTTGAAATTTACCCAATTTATAGTAGAAAACTGGACTCATTTGTTTAGAGTGTAGGCCAGGGGAACGACAAATATATATGCCATAGTTTCAGCATCCTCAGAAGTGCCTTTCAAAAGTTATCGTGTATTTTATCTCGTAAATTTGCGAAAAAACCTTGCAGAAATTCACTCTTTTGCTCATAACTTTTGAACCAATGGACTTTATGGGGTCCTAGACCAATATTTCGAGGTGTTACAAACGGAATGACACACTTATATATACCCTCTATCACTACACCTTTTCCAATTGTATTTCAAAAATTATCAAATGTATTTCAGAATTTATAAATTGTATTTTAGAAATTATCAATTGTACTTCAGAAATTATCAATTGTATTTCAAAAGTTATCAATTGTATTTCAGAAATTATCAATTGTATTTCAGAAATTATCAATTGTATTTCAGAAGTCATCAATTGTATTTAAGAAACTAACCTTCGTAAAACAATTGAAAATTTCTTAAATACAATTGATAATTTCTGAAATACAATTGATAAATTCTGAAATACAATTAATAATTTCTGAAATACAATTGATCATTTCTGAAATACAATTGATAATTTCTGAAATACAATTGATAACTTCTGAAATACAATTGATAATTTCTGAAATGCAATTGATAATTTCTGAAAGACAATTGATAATTTCTGAAATACAATTGGAAATGGTGTAGAGTAGAGGGTATAAAAAACAATAAAATTAAACAAAAAAGTTTCGAAAAAGTGAAAAATAGTGTACCGTCAACCGCTTCGACATTGTTGGGCGGGGACTCTTAAATGTGAGTCAAATAAATTTTAAATGATTTTGAGTCATTGCAGAATAATTTACTCCCCCTTAAGTTTTTCCTTCTGTTACGTCTCTGAATTCAACATTAAATTTGTGTACTATTTCATGTAGAGATGGGCGCTGGTCACGTGATTTGCGTAATTCACATAAATCACGCGTGAGTGATTTTCATTTCAAATACGTGAGGGAGTGTGAGTTTAAAAATAAATCTGCGTGATTGATTAGTGAGTAAGTCAAATTTTTGCGTGAGTGATTAGTGAGTGAGTTACTTTTTTTGCGTGCGACTACAGTATTAAGGTTTGCTCAATTTACATTTCGCGTGTAATGCATCGAAATATGGGTCGTGGAACCATTAAGTAGTTATATTGTTGAACAGTGATCAATTCTTCAACATTCTGCAAATGTCCGTCCCTCCATTTGTGGAGTTCACGATGTAGTCCAAAATTAAAGAGCTGAGACCCAGAAGTTGGGGACGAATATGTTTTCTGGTCATAGACAGGGTGGTTGAGTACACTAAGAAAATTATGTAAGTTACTACATGTTAGTTGTTTGTACATTTTACAGTAGTTAGTTGTTTTCAACTACAAAGTCAGTTGTTTTTGTATGAAAAATATCAAACAACTATTTCTGTCTCTGAATTCAACATTAAATTTGTGTACTATTTCATGTAGAGATGGGCGCTGGTCACGTGATTTGCGTAATTCACATAAATCACGCGTGAGTGATTTTCATTTCAAATACGTGAGGGAGTGTGAGTTTAAAAATAAATCTGCGTGATTGATTAGTGAGTAAGTCAAATTTTTGCGTGAGTGATTAGTGAGTGAGTTACTTTTTTTTGCGTGCGACTACAGTATTAAGGTTTGCTCAATTTACATTTCGCGTGTAATGCATCGAAATATGGGTCGTGGAACCATTAAGTAGTTATATTGTTGAACAGTGATCAATTCTTCAACATTCTGCAAATGTCCGTCCCTCCATTTGTGGAGTTCACGATGTAGTCCAAAATTAAAGAGCTGAGACCCAGAAGTTGGGGACGAATATGTTTTCTGGTCATAGACAGGCTGGTTGAGTACACTAAGAAAATTATGTAAGTTACTACATGTTAGTTGTTTGTACATTTTACAGTAGTTAGTTGTTTTCAACTACAAAGTCTGTTTAGAGATGGCTCTAAACTAATGACCCGCACTGTGCCCCTATGCAATTGACACCCACTGTACTAAACAACGGTACAGCATAATGACTCTCACATTGGAATGTGCTATTGTTATTGTTGCTTTTTCAATATGCAAATTGATGTGAGCATCAATACACAACTCCACAGTAGCAACCGACACTCAAGTTTGTGACGTGAACAAGGAAAGAACCAACGAAAAACAAAATCTACAAACAACAACAAACAAAGAATTTAACATACAGTGAAACAAATAAAACATAAACCAATGTACTTACATTAAATTAAATTACAAAATATAAACATTACAAATTACATACAAATAAAACCAAATTAAAACTAAAAATTAAAAGTGTTATTTATTTATTGAACAAAAAAGAACTAAAAAGGTTTGTCCCTAAACATTTGGTCCTCGCGAACCGGATAACAAGTGAAAGTGAAAAATTTAGTGAGACACCCTACCCTTAACAAAAAAGTTCTTAACAATAAAAATTAAAAAAGTGACACTAACAACATTTAAATAAAAGTTTTAAAAATATTTGGTGAACATTCAAAAACATTTAACTAAACAAAAAATTAACTACAAGTGTACAAACATAAAATTACAATTACAACAAGTGCAAACCTACAGACACAGTGGTTAACAAAAAAAAAAAAATCAAACGATTACAAAAACAATTAAAATTTCTGAACAATTTTATAAAAAAAAGTGAGACCCTAAAATAATTGCAAAATTTGTCATTGAACTGACCCTTAAAATTTTGCATAAATTTTATAAAAAAGAATAACGGAATCAAAATTCCAAAAATTTACAAAAAATAAAGACTCTAAACATCATAATCATCAATACCAGCAGTAAGCATCATCATCATCATTTTCATCAACACAGCAGCATCACCCACAACTCTGCCGACAGCATACAAGCAGAGATCAACACAGCAGTCAAGATCAAAGCAGCGAAGAAGACTCCACACAAAAAATTACATACACTGACTCATGTAAGTAGAAATGAGATTTAGTGTGAACGAAAAATAAAAACCAATAAAGGGCAAAAAATCAAATTTGGTCACTCATCATATATTTGACACATAACAATTTGTGGATTTTTATACATGACCCTTTATAATTTATTTTTTGTTGCGGTTGTTGGAAAATAGTAGGGTTGCCATCTCCAAACTATTTAAAACATTTCTTGGGAAAAATATTTGACCCAATTTTGGATAAAATTGAAACTGTTTTCGTAATACCCTCGACTCCTCTTCGAAATTTTGCCAATTTGACTGCAGAGTTGCCACATCTACCCGTTTTTAACAATTTCTTGGGAAATAAACATATAAAGCAAATTTAAAGAAATTTCTTAACAACCCTTTATGACCCTTGATATATCTTCGGGATTTTGCTGTTTTTCAACGTAGAGTTGCCACATCCACAATTTGAACAATTTCCGGGGAAGATTAAAATACAAATTTTTGAAAATTTTTACCCAATTTGACCCAAATTACGGCTTCTAGTTTTTGCTGCCGAAAAATCGTAGAGTTGCCATCTCATAATTTCTTATCAACTTTCTGGGGACATTTTTTGAATAAGAAAAAATACCTTTTTATGAAAGTTACTGACTCCTTGTATCATTTCGAGATAATTTTCACTAGTACGGAAAATTTTGACCCACATCTGCCATAAATTGATCCTCTAACTTCTCATTTATCAATTTTGCCGAAAAAATCTACAAAATGTCGTTCGAAAAATTCATGAATCGTACCGAAGACGTACTTCATTTTGAATCTGCTCACGCCGAAGCTAATTCAGATGACAACATTCATGCTTTTAGAATTTTAAAACAAGAATTAGACACAATGTGGACCCCAATGAGACGCTTATATGAGGACACCATGGACCAAGATAATATAGTGGACAAGGACAACAAGCCAGTAGGAAAAGCATTTATCAGAGATCGGTATAATATCGCAATGCAAGCATACAAACGGTGTATCGCTTCACTAAATGATGAAATTACGACCCTTACTGCCACAGAAGAAAATTTTGAACGCACTACCATAGCTGCAACACAACCACAACAAATTGATAGCGTTTCCTATTTAAGATTGCCACCCTGCGACACAGACACATTCTATGGGGATTATAAATTATGGCCTAGTTTTAGGGATTTATTCACCGCAATATACAAAAATAATCCGAAACTAAGTAATGTGGAAAAACTATTTCACTTGACACAAAAAACGGGAGGCGAAGCCCGAGACATGATTTCACATGTCCCGTTAACAAATGACGGATTTACGATTGCCTGGAACAATTTGTTCGATCGATATGAAAACACTTGGATGCAGGTAAACGAGCAATACAAAATTATCCTCGATTTACCCCAAGTTACAATAGACTCAGGAGCGTCACTTAAAAAATTACAACGAACAATTAACGATTGTAAAACGACCCTCGCTAGTTTAAATATTGACACCACAACCTGGGAATCATTTTTGATTCATATCTGTTCACAAAAACTTTCACGGACCCTCGTTCAAGATTTCGAAGACTCTCGCGAAGATTGTGCCAAAGTTCCAACGTGGGACACATTTGATAAATTTTTGACGCACAAATTCAAAACTTTGGAATCCGTCTCGAATATAAAACCCCTAAATCCACAATTAAGCCAGCCTGAACCCAATCAGGTTAATTTCCCACAATCTCAGAAACGCACCCAACCATCTCAAAACAACAACAGTCAACAATTTTCTTCAAATGGTATTCGTAATGAAGTACACTACAGCTGCCAACTTTGCACAGAGACCCATTCATTACGTTTTTGCCCCAAGTTTTTAGAGCACAACGTAAATGACAGAATTCACGTTGTTCAAGCAACCAACTCATGTTTTAACTGCCTTTTTACAAATCACGGCGTCAAGGATTGCAAAAGCAAATTTAATTGTCGACTTTGCAACCAAAGACACAATACTTTGTTGCATAAGGGACCCAATACCCAGTCTTCAAATTTAATTCAGGAAAGTGCTGAAGTACGCCCAAGTACAAGTGCTGCAGCGCAGACCCATTTAATACAGTCCACTCAAAATCAAGCAATTCCCAGCTTCACCTCCTTGACCCTGTTTCAAAAAAAGCAGTTCCCACAGACCCGAAATGAACGAGACACATTATTATTCACAGCAATGGTACAAATTGAAAATAATGGACAGCGATTCGAGGCAAGAGCTATCATCGACCCTGGATCCCAGTCAACATTCATTTCGGATAAATTACAAAACCGTTTGAAACTACCCACAAAACAACAAATAGTACACATATCAGGCTTGAGTCAAACTTTACAAGAAACCTCTACGCAAACATGCTCTTTTACTCTCTGTTCCCGGGTAGACCCTACCTTTAAATTAGACGTTTGGGCCCCAGTACTAAAGACCCTTCCTTCTAGTTTACCACCACAACAACTCAACACCAGCCTCTTCAATAAAGTTGCAGATTTAACTCTAGCTGACCCACAATTTTCTGAAGGCCGCTCAATTGATTTACTCATTGGCCTGGACATAGGCCCCTCGATTTATTGCAAGATGACCCCTATGCGATCGATTGAATCACTATTGGCGCAGAAAACTATATTTGGCTGGATTATTGGTGGACCCATTCTACGAGCTGATACACGCTTTTCGAGGGCGGAGAAAATCTCGAATCCGATTTCGAGACCAGAGGTAACCCATACAAAAAACAATTTACATTTTACAAACGAAAACAACATACTTACCCAACTCAACAAAAATGAATCTACAACAATCACAACATCAACTTCTACACCCAATTACAAACATTTTACAAACAAATTTACAAAAACATCAAACAAACTTACAACTTACTCAAACAATACAACTTACAACAACAACTCTACAAAAAATTTACAACTTGATTCGTCAAGTAATCGTCAACCCAAAACAAACAGCGTCAGCCGCAAAAGTCAAAAATCAGATTCACATAAATCTGAAACCCAATTGACTCAACTTCAAAAATTTTCTGGATTTTATTCGAACAAATGGACCCGTAATGACCCAAACGTTTTCCAGAAGTCTACAATTGAGAAAATGTTGACAAAAAATCAACAAAATTATTCAACAAAAGACTCAAAAATATCAAATCCCGCTGGAATTCAAAACACTTTACAAAAAGTTGGGACTCAAAACGGGCACTCTATAAATTTACACAAAACCAGAAAATTCAGGCGAAAATATTCAAAAAATTCATCACGCAACCCGAAACAAATTGGATCACATTTGCCAGTATTTCCAAAAAATCGATGGTCACAACAAAATTCCCCAGCAATAAATAATTTTAAATCAGCGATTTTTAAAAAATCTTTACATAATTTTGATTTATTTATTGGAGCGTTCGTTATTATGGCATACAAATATTTTATTTTGCACCTTAATACATCAAAATCAACTCGTTTCATCATGGAATCTTCCCATCGAATTTTACAACAATTTGGAAATCTACTTATGACCCGATCCTATTTCTTCGCTAGTGATGACCATTCTGACTCTGACCCATTGACCCTTCGACTCATTCTGCATGGTGCTTCAACAAGGATTAGAGCTGGACCAGATCTGAAACAACATCATCTGACCCTAGCCAACTGCAGGAAAATTTTCAAATTCATCAGCAATTTATTTTCCCGAAAAAGAAAATCTCAATACCAGAAACCCTATAAGCAGAAATATCCACAACAACAATATAAAGTCGATGGATTAATGCCGTACAATACAACCAATCAGAAGACCACAAATGCCGACACAATTTTTGAAGTCACTGTCAATTCATTTGCAACAAACACCGCATCAAAATTGCATATTTTCAACTTCTTATATATTGAACATTTTAACCCTTTATTTTGTTCTATATTTCTAGTTGACTCTTCCACAGAACCATTATCACCAAGCCATAACTGGAATCCACAACCTCCGGCTACAAGTCTTATGGTAAATCACACCGACTCATGGGGGGGAGAATGTTTAGAGATGGCTCTAAACTAATGACCCGCACTGTGCCCCTATGCAATTGACACCCACTGTACTAAACAACGGTACAGCATAATGACTCTCACATTGGAATGTGCTATTGTTATTGTTGCTTTTTCAATATGCAAATTGATGTGAGCATCAATACACAACTCCACAGTAGCAACCGACACTCAAGTTTGTGACGTGAACAAGGAAAGAACCAACGAAAAACAAAATCTACAAACAACAACAAACAAAGAATTTAACATACAGTGAAACAAATAAAACATAAACCAATGTACTTACATTAAATTAAATTACAAAATATAAACATTACAAATTACATACAAATAAAACCAAATTAAAACTAAAAATTAAAAGTGTTATTTATTTATTGAACAAAAAAGAACTAAAAAGGTTTGTCCCTAAACAAAGTCAGTTGTTTTTGTATGAAAAATATCAAACAACTATTTCTGTTAGTTATTTTAATAAGTTTTTTTCAAAAAAATAAAAATAAATTTTCGTTTTTTTTTTATTTTTCACACCTTTTTTTTGTAAAAACTTTGAAAAAATTTGGTCTTCAAATTTTTTTCTGAAAAATTTTTTGAAAAAATTTTTTTTATTGATTATTTAATTTTTACTACATTTTAGTTGTTTTGACTACAAATATAAGTAGTTTTTACTACATAAGTCAGTTTTTTTTTTTGTAAGTTAAAATAACTAACATTGTTGGTTGATTTAACTGAAAAAGTAGTTGACCCCAAAACAACTTACAAAGTAGTTATTTTAACTGACATTTTCAGTTGATTTTACTAACATAATTTTTTGAGTGTAAGAAAATGGGTAAAATCGAATCAGGTAAAAAAGTTCCAACTTTTTTTGAATTTTTTGTTAAACAAATGAAATATTTTTGTGACAAAAGACATCCTGCGCTTGAACCAGGGTATTCAATCGATTAACCGTTAATCGGTTAACCGATTTATTTTGGTCGATTAACTGTTCGAATAATTTAAAAATGTCAATTTTAAATTATCATCAGAATTGATGATATATCTGCAAATGAGAGGAACTATGGCCAGATTTGGAATGTCTATTGGTAGGAGTACTGAAAGGACATTGTAAAATCAGCTGTGCGTATTGGGATCTCTGACAAGGATTATTGCAGAAGCTGATTTTTTGATGACCTTACTGCACAAATGATGTATCATTGAATTCTGTGGTGGAATATCTCAGGAAATATCTCAAAGTGGTTTAAGAAGTAAACCTTATCAGTAAAGGGGAAATGAACAAAATAATCAACGGAATCACAATGGGTCTTATGGCCTCCGAGTGAACTCGACACAATAGCGAATACCCATCCCAACTACAAACATTAGCAAAAACTCACTATACCCTGTATCACAGAGTGGTGTATGAGATAATAACTCATGTGGTAGCTAAAGTGTTAAATAACATAATCTTAGTAATTTACCTATCGAAATTATTAATAATATAATCAATATAATCGAATATTAGTTGGTATAAAATCAATATCAATTAGACCCAACGTAGTTTAATGGTGTTTTGTTAAAGAAACAATGAACATGAAATTCGCAATACTTGTCATAATCGTTTGGAGTTGTATCCTACAAACGATACAGGGACTTCCAGTCGACGATGATTGGCAAAGAGAAGCAATTAAAAATACCGTAAGTTAGATAAAAATTTATAATTCAATTGATCATCACAAAGATTTTCTTTAATACTAAAGGCTGATCGCGTTAAAGAACATGGTTACCCGGGTGAAGTTCATCAAGTAGAAACCGTAGATAATTATGTGGTAACAATGTTCCGTATTCCATACTCTCATAAATTGCAAAATCAAAATGAGAAAAGACCGGCCATATTATTACAACATGGTTTAACTTCTTGTTCGGATGCTTGGATATTAAGTGGACCCAATGATGCTTTAGCTTTTCTATTAGCCGATGCCGGTTATGATGTGTGGATGGGTAATGCCAGAGGTAATACCTATTCACGACAAAATACTCGTCTATCAACAAATCATCCATACTTTTGGCGTTTTAGCTGGCATGAAATTGGTGTTTACGATATTTCTGCCATGATTGATTATATTTTGGAAACTACTCAAGAAACCGCAATACATTATGCCGGACATTCACAGGGTACCACAGTATTTTTCGTATTAATGGCTGAGAGACCTGAATATAATCAAAAGATTAAGACCGCTCATATGTTAGCACCAGTAGCATTTATGGGTAACATGACGACTTTGCTAGCGAAATATACACGAAGATTTATTGGTCGTCCCAATGCCCTAACACGTATCTTAGACACCCAAGAAGTTATGCAAGCCGATTTTATAAATAATATTTTTAAATTGTTTTGCACAAAAATTCCCATTATGGAATTTATGTGCAGTAATCTTGTCTTTATTATTGGTGGGGATGACAATAGCAGTGGTAATATGAATGCAACAGTTGCTGAGACAATGGGAGAAACACATCCTGCGGGTGCCTCCTCTACACAGGTTTTACATTATATGCAAGAATATGAATCGGGACGTTTTTGTCAGTTCGATCATGGCGAAAAGGATAATCTCCTGAAATATGGTCGAGTGACACCACCAGATTATGATGTTAGTAAAATTACGACTGAAAATCTATATCTCTATTATTCCGATGCTGATACTTTAGCTGATGTCGTAGATGTTGAATATTTGGCTTCTATTTTGCCAATACCACCTAATATGCATCATGTTCCAGATCCAGAATTTACACATTCGGACTTTGGTTGGCATATACGAGTTAAAGAAATGATTAATGATCGCATTATTGATGCTTGTAATGATTATGAAAAATTAAATCCAGTTGTTTAATTTGTTTGTGTTTTTCTCGTAGCATACCTTAAGGCGGAAAATATATTTTTCAACTTATACCCAATTTACAACTGAAGAGAAATCTTGTTCGAACGAGATTTCGATCATACGGTTATGTGTAAAGGCCTATTCACACCTGAGGTGAAATCTCGTTCGAACAAGATTTCGATCATATGGTTCTGTATCATTTTATGTACAACCATATGTTTGAAATTTCGTAAGAACGAGATTTCACCTCAGGTTTGAATTGGGTATAAAATGATGCAGAACCATATAATCGAAATCTAGTTCGAACGAGATTTTACCCCAGATGTGAATACACTGAGGGAAAAAAACATATTTAAATCAAAAATTTCCAATTTTATTTTAAATATGCTACATATTTTTGAAAAAATCTATAATTTTAATATTGTTTATGATTGATTTTAAAATAACAATTTTGTTTTAAAATTGCCTCCTTTTTGTTTTAAATTTTACCAACTTTAAATTTAATATGATGTCATTAACGTTCGTTACAAATTCAAATTTGAATTTTTATTAGAAAATCAATATTGTTTCATGTTTAATTTTAAGTTGAACAATTTTATTTTCTGACAATTCAAAACCATGTGTCAAATTTTAATATGAAAACATATTTAATTTAAATAATTTCATAGTAAGATATTTTATTGACGCAAATACAGGCATTTTGGCAGTCAAAGGAAAAATTTGTGAAAAAAATAAAAAAAACCAAACATTTTATCAATTAAAAAGTAACATTGCAAGGAAATACCAAAAAATAAAGGTAAGTAAATTAATTGTAATGTGTTTTTTGCACAGATATGTGTTAACGAAATTGTTTTGCATTTTTTTATGTTTTAGTACGTGTCTTGGGAAATGAAGTTTTTGGCAATGTATGATGAAATGGTGTTCCTGGATTACTACCCTTAGCCAACTCATCCATTTTTTAAAAGAAGGTTAATCAAAAAGATGTTATTAGTGAAATTGTAAGTAATGTTAATTTTTTATACAGTCTATTGAGTCATGCTACGAAGATGACCGTTTTTTCTGATTGTATAGACTGAGTTTTTACATAATATTATAGTTTTATCAGAATTTCAATATAAAAGTGTAATTTTTTCGTTTCAATTTTAAATAAAATGTTAATAAAAACATTGAAATATTTTATTTTTATTTATTAAAAAATATTGGTTTAGGACATCATAAAAATAATATTACATCAACGTTAAATCAAAATTGGTTTCAATTTTAAATTAAAGTGGAACAACTTTAATTTTAACATGAGCGTTTTTATTTGGTCATTTTAAAAATAAACATGAAAATATTTAAAATAAGTAGAAACAAACTTTGTTCTATTTCGTCACTGTTTTATATTTAATTTAAAGTTGTTTCTGTTTGATTTTAATATTTTTTTTTTCTTAGTGTAGGCCTTTATATGTGGGTTCAATATATTTTAAATGATTTTGAGTTATTGCACAACAATTTACTCCCCCCTAATTTTTCCTTCTGAATTACGTCTCTGAATTCAACATTCAATTTTTGTACTATTGCATGTAATGACATGAACAGAGTAAATAATAATGCGTTTGTTATTTTCTCAATTCTCATGTTTTGCCCCCTACATTCGTTTGGTTTATGTGTGGCGTATTCAAAAATAGCACAAACATTAGCAATTTATGAAAATTCAAATTAACTGCAGCTGTTATAGTTTCAATGTAGAAGTTGACGTTGCAGTTTTACTAAAGGGAGTAATAATAAACATTGTCCAATTAAAGGAGACTAAATAAGGTCATCACACACTTTGGGGGATGATTGACCAGTGAATAACCACCAAACTTTTGGCGGGGTCTCGGTTTTTAATATCTTATAATGGTGTAGTTAGTTCATATTTTTTGAATTGAATTAATATTTCTGAATTAAAATTGATCTATTTCGAATTACAATTGATCTTTTTGAATAACAAATGATTTTTCTTAAATAACGACTGTTTTTTTTTTTATACCCTCCACTCTAGTGATAGAGGGTATATATAAGTTAGTCATTCCGTTTGTAACTCACCGAAATATCGGTCTAGGATCCCATAAAGTATATATATTATTGATCAGTGATCGATTTTAAGACATTCTAGCGATGTCCGTCTGTCCGTCTGTCTGTGGAAATGGTGATCACGACCAAAATATTACACGGAGATGACTCAAACTTAACATATTTATTGGAAGTTCTCCTGAGCAGTTTGGTATTGCATTTGAGCGATATCGGTTCAGCGGTTCAAAAGTTATGAACGAAAATGTAAGGACACCTCAAAAATTTTGGTATATTTAACATAACCTAAAAATACAAAATGCTTTAATTCGGCTGCTGGTTGACATATGTGAACATAATTGAACACCGAAAGGTACTTAAACAAGTACGAACACATTTTTTGATAAAAAAGAAAAAATCGCGGATTTTTTTTCGAAAATTTTTTTTTGAAAAATTTTTAATTTTTTTTTTGTAAAAATGGCAAAAAAAAGTTTTTTACTCAAAATAAAATATTTCTAATCAAAATTGTTATTTTTTTTTACGTTACAAAATTTACCATTCTTTAAAAAGGCCATTGTGGAGGGTATTCAAAGATTCGGTCAAGTCGAATTCAACTTTTCTACTTGTTTGAATTAGATCTGTAAATAGATCTTTTTCGAATTACAATTGATTGATACAATTAAAATCTTCGAATTTCAATTGATCTTTTTAGAATTACAATCAATCTATTTCGAATTACATTTGCAATAGATCTTTTCCGAATTACAATTGATATTTTTCGAAATGCAAATTGATCTTTTGGAATTAAAATTTATCTTTTTTAAATTTAATTTTTCGAATTACAAATGGAATCTTAAAATTACAAGTAGAATCTTCGAATTACAAATCTTTGAAATTACAAGTAGAATTTTGGAATTACAATTGATCTTTTTTATATAACATCTGTAAATGGTGTAGTTGATATTTTCGAAAAACAATTAATCTTTTTTGAATTACAACGATCTTTTTCGAATTACAATTTATCTCTTTCGAATAAAAATTGATCTTATTCGAATGACAATTGATCTTTTTCGAAAAACAATTGATCTTTTTATACCCTCCACTTAGTGATAGAGGGTATATATAAGTTTGTCATTCCGTTTGTAACTCATCGAAATATCGGTCTGGGACCCCATAAAGTATATATATTCATGATGCCCGATCGATTTTAAGACATTCTAGCGATGTCCGTCTGTCTGTCTGTGGAAAATGCTCTCGCGGACAAAATATTGCACAGAGATGACTGAAACTTAACATATATATTGGAAGTTCTCCCGAGAAGTTTGGTATTGCATTTGAGCGATATCGGTTCAGCGGTTCAAAAGTTATGAACGAAAATGTAAGCACACCTCAAAAATTTCAGTACATTCAACATAACCTAAAAATACAAAATGATTTAATTCGGCTTCTGGTTGACATATGTGAACATAATTGAGCACCAAATGGTATTTAAACAAGTACGAACATATTTTTTGACAAAAAAAGAAAAAAATCGCGGATTTTTTTTTACCAAAATTTTTTTTCGCGGAAATTTTTTTTTAATTTTTTTTTTTTTTTCAAAAGTAATTTCCTTTTAAATAAAGTTGTTTGCAATAATCTTTTTGAAATTGTGGAGGGTATCACTACATTCGGCAAGGCCGAATTTAACTTTTTTACTTGTTTAAGTTACAATTGATTATTTTGGAATTTAAAATTATGTTTTTGGAATTACAAAAATACTTCGAATTACAAGTAGAATCTTCGAATTCCAAGTGGAATCTTCAAATTACCTGTATAATCTTCGAATTACAAATGGTATCTTTAATTTACAAATATAATCTTCTTAATTACAAATAGATTCTTCGAATTACAATAGATCCTTTTCAAATTACAATTGATCTTGTTCGAATAACTATTGGAATTTTGAAATTACAAATGGAATTTTCGAATTACAAATCGAATCTTCAAATTACAATTAGAATCATCTACACCATTTACAGATGTAATTCGTAAAAGATCAATTGTAATTCGAAGATTCTACTTGTAATTCGAAGATTCTATTTGTAATTCGAAGATTCCATTTGAAATTCGAAGATTCCATTTGTAATTCGAAGATTGAATTTGTAATTCAATTTGTAGTTCGAAAAATATCAATTGTAATTCGGAAAAGATCTATTGCAAATGTAACTCGAAATAGATCGATTGTAATTCTAAAAAGATTAGTTGAAATTCGAAGATTTTAATTGTATCAATCAATTGTAATTCGAAAAAGCTCTATTTACAGATCTAATTCAAACAAGTAGAAAAGTTGAATTCGGCTCTGCCGAATCTTTGAATACCCTCCACAATGCCCTTTTTAAAGAATGGTAAATTTTGTATCGTGAAAAAAATGAACAATTTTGTTTAGAAATATTTTATTTTGGGTAAAAAACTTTTTTTTGCCATTTTTATAAAAAAAAGAAAAATTACTAATTTTTCTTTTTGAGAGTATTTTTTTTTTTTTTTTTGTGTAAAAATATTTTTGAGGGTCAAAAATACTTTTTAAAGTAGTTTTGTGGCTTTCCAAAGGTTTTAAAGCTTGTTTTTTTAAGGCTCGGTTTTTCAGCACGTGAATTTAAGGTGAAGCGAATCTGAAATTTACGGTTTTGCTAATAACTTTTGAACCACTGGACCGATTTGGCTGAAATTCAAGACGAACTAGGCCAGGGGAACGGCAAATATATATGCTAAGCTTTAGCATCCTCAGAATTGTCTTTCGAAAGTTAGAGGGTTTTTTATCTCGTAAATTCACGAAAAATCCTTGCCGAAATTCAGTCTTTTGCTCATAATTCATAATTTCGCTGGATTGCAATACCAACCTGACCAGGTAAATGCCCAACATATATGCCAAATTTCAGGAGCCTCCGTAAAGTCTTTCAAAAGTAAGCGTGTTTTCAACAGACAGACAGACAGACGGACGAACATCGCTAGATCGTCTTAAAATCGATCGAGGATCATGAATATATATACTTTATTGGGTCTTAGACTAATATTTCGAGTAGTGCCTATTATTTTTTGAATTTAAGAAAAAAATAGTTACATGAGTTTTAAATAATTTTACAAACACAACTCAATACTTCTGAAATACTGACTAAATAGTGTAATTTAAGTATATTTATGGTATGGTATTTTTTAAGTTTTTTGAGAACCGGTATCAGGATCAGAACCGGGAATACCGGTATTGCCGGGAATATATCTAGAACCGGGAATACCGGTACCAGAACCGGGAATACCGAGAACCGGGAAAGGGGGGCACTAATTTCGAGGTGTTACAAACGGAATGACAAACTTATATATACCCTCTATCACTAGCGTGGAGGGTATAAAAAAAACAATTGTAATTCGAGAAAAATCATTTGTTATTCAAAAAAGATCAATTGTAATTCGAAATAGATCAATTTTAATTCGGAAATATTAATTCAATTCAAAAAATATGAACTAACTACACCATTATAAGATATTAAAAACCGAGACCCCGCCAAAAGTTTGGTGGTTATTCACTGGTCAATCATCTCCCAAAGTGTGTGATGACCTTATTTAGTCTCTTTTAATTGGACAATGTTTATTATTACTCCCTTTAGTAATGTTTTTTTTTTTTGAATTACAATTGATCTTTTACGAATTACAATTGATCTTTTTCGAATTACAATTGATTTTTTACGAATTACAATTGATCTTTTACGAATTACAATTGCTCTTTTACGAATTACAATTGATCTTTAACGAATTACAATTGATCTTTTACGATTTACAATTGATCTTTTTCAAATTTCAATTGATCTTTTTCGAATTACAATTGATCTTTTACGAATTACAATTGCTCTTTTATGAATTACAAATGGAATCTTCGAATTATAATTGATCTTTTACGAATGACAATTGATCTTTTTCGAAAAACAATTGATCGTTTACGAATTATAATTGATCTTTTTCGAATTACAATTGATCTTTTTCGAATTACAATTGATCTTTTACGAATTACAATTGATCTTTTACGAATTGCAATTGATCTTTTACGAATTACAATTGACCTTTTACGAATTACAATTGGAATATTCGAATTACAAATGAAATCTTCGAATTACAAATATAATATTCGAATTACAAGTATAATCTTCGAATTACAAATGGAATCTTCGAATTACAAATGGAATCTTCGAATTACAAATGGAATCTTCGAATTGCAATTAGAATCTTCGAATTACAATCGATCTTTTACGAATTACATCTGTAAATGGTGTAGTAACAAATAGAATCTTGAAATTACAAATCGAATCTTCGAATTATAAATGGAATCATGAAATTACAAATGCAATCTTCGAATTACAAGTGGAATCTTTCAATTACAATTAAACTTTTTCGAATTACATCTGTAAATATTGTAGAATTTTCAAATTTCAGTTAATCTTTTTCGAATTACATCTGAAAATGGTGTAGAGCCATCTGGGTTGATTCGCATGAACTAAAAATATGGATTTAGTTATTCCAAAAGTGCAAAAACCAAATTTAATATGTTACATGGTAAAAAATACTATTGTACTATTTGTATCATACCTGTGCGTTTATTATATCTCAACAATAAAAGTGGATTCTATAAAATACGAATTATTTAAATGAGTATAAAACTTTAGAGTTTTGGTTTTGAATTGAAAAACAAATGAGAGATTTATAAATATTTTAAGGTGTATGTATTTTTAACTCAAACAATATCTCTTATTTAATGAGCATACCTTTAGGCTTTATATATGTTTGTAAGTTGAAGCATACTTTTAAGAGTAATCATTTTTTACGATTATACACCATATGTTAACTCAATTTCAGTTCTCTTAAAAGTTTTTGGTATTTTTTTTGTAAATTTCTGCACTCTTTGGGGTGTTTTATTTTTATGTGCTTTGGATGATATTTTCTTTTATGATGTTTGCTTTTGGATTTTGTATGTATAATATGTATATCAAAAATTATCCCTACCCACTACATCAATTTACCTCCCTCCCTTAAGTGTTACCAAGTGTAAGGGTAGTTTTGGGTATTAAATATCCTTTATTTATGGATGACTGACTATCTTTTATAGAGATCATACTTAACTTATAACTTGTATTTGTACATGTGTGTGTGTGTGTGTGTGTCTGTAAATATTTGTTATAGTATTAGTTTCCTTAAGTGTATCTGTGTATGATGTTAATTGTATGTATACCGATGTTGTTTATTTTACTCTATAGAACTCCCTCTAACCTCTTTAATTGTTTAGACCCCCCCCCCCCCACCCCTTTTTCTGACTATCATTTGTATGAATGTATGATTCAAGGATAAATGTTTAGTTTATACTGTATATACAACTACATAGATACTTATAATTGTAAAAATCAGAACTGTAAAGAATTAATAAATTAAATTTGTAATGCAATAACAGAGAGTATAGATAAAATATTTTCCAAAAGCTTAGAATTTTTCTACTGGAAGTATGACACCGAATCTAATAGTTTTTCTGCGGAAAGAAAATCTCAGAATTTAAAAATTTTCTACGCTCAAAATAATAACTCTGTTAAATTACAGAAAAACTCTGCTAATTTAAACTGTTAATTTACAGAGTTTATAGTAAAATATTGGTTAAATATGAAAGCTTTTTTACAGAGAATACTCTGTAATTATACCCTCCAACTACAGTATGGGGGTATACTCACTTTATCATTCATAGGACCCCATAAAGTATATATATTTATGATCAGTGATCGATTCTAAGACATTCTAGCGATGTCCGTCCGTCCGTCCGTCCGTCTGTCCGTCTGTAGTTAACACGATACAGTCCAAAATAATAGAGTTATACTCCCAAGATTTGGCACGAATATGTCTTATTTTCCTAGGCAGGTTAAGTTCGTAAATGAGCAAAATCGGGCCAGGAGGAAAAAAGTTCCCCCTTGAAGAACTAAACCAACCTCTGAAAAATATCATTTTTTACATGATTTTTTGTATTATCGTTTAACAAATGCATTTGGACCCTGAGAATTAGAAAATGTCGTTTTTTTTGGAGTGCCCCCCCCCCCCTTTTATGGGCGTGGAATAAAAAAATCTTTTTAATTTTGATAAACTTTTATTTCTTTAGTGCAAAAAGCATAAGAATGAAATTTTAAACACATATTCGAAAGGAAATTTGCCCCCTCCATTACCACTACCGAACCCCCCCCCCCCCAAAAAAAAATAAAACGCCCCTGATTTTCTTTTTCTTTTTTTGCATGTTGGAGGGTATAAAAGATTCGGCAGAGCCGAATTTAACACTCTTACTTGTTTTACTTTAAAACTCTGTTAAATGATTTGGATAAAAAAAAAACAGTTAATTTACAGAGTTTCTAGTAAAATATTGGTTAAATAAACCACCATTTACCTTCAAAATAATAACTCTGTTAAATTACAGAAAAACTCTGCTAATTTAACAGAGTACACCATACTTTTCCAGCTAACAACATTTCTTGGTAAAAACTGTTAATTTACAGAGTTTATAGTAAAAAAAAAAATATTGGTTAAATATGAAAGCTTTTTTACAGAGAAAACTCTGTAATTTTACTATAAAACTCTGTAAAATGCTTTGGACAAAAAAACTGTTAACCCGGGTAAAAATGAAATATATATGATCATATATGAAGATATATGGATCATATATGGATTTATATAACCATATATTATCATATATGCCTCCATATATGTTCATATATGATCTGATCCGAAAATTGGCCCGATATGAGGTCATATCGATCATATATATTTCATTTTTACCCGGGAATTTACAGAGTTTCTAGTAAAATATTAGTTAAATAAACCACCATTTAGCAAAAAATACTAAGTAACTTTACATATATTTGTAAAATACATTTGATGCAAAAAAAAATTTACAGAAAAAAACTCTGTAAATTTACAGAGTTTAGTTAAATGCATGTTATTTTGTAAATTTTTTATAAGATTTCTAAAAAAAAATTTTTGATAACTCTTTTTGCTACTTTTTCAACTTTTTCTCAAAAAAAAAAAATATATACAGATAAAATTTTGATGTTTGGTAACAAAAACAAAAACTACTCAAAACAGAAAACTTTTTTGATTATAAAAAAATACGAAGTATTTTGCTTAGATCTGTATTTTAGCAGAAAACTCTGTTAATTATCTGTAAAATTAAGATTGCAAAGTAAAAAATAATATAACAGAGGAAACTTTGTCTTTTTGTCACAACAAAATACAAAGTATTTTCTTTAAATCTGTATTTTGACAGAAAACTCTGTCAAATATCTGTTGAATTGAGATTACAGCCATTTTACAGAGTATTTTACAGAGTTATTATTTTGAGTGTAGCAAAAAAACTATGTAAATTTACATATATTTGTAAAATGCATTTGATGAAAAAAAAATTACAGAAAAAACTCTGTAAATTTACAGAGTTTTGTTAAATGCATGTTATTTTGTAAAATTTTTATAAGATTTCTGAAAAAAAAAAATTATAAGTTTTTTTTTGCTACTTTTCCAACTTTTTCTCAAAAAAAAAATATACAGATAAAATTTTGATGTTTGGTAACAAAACAAAAAACTTTTTTGGTTATAAAAGAAATACGAAGTATTTTGCTTAAATCTGTATTTTAGCAGAAAACTCTGTTAATTATCTGTAAAATTAAGATTACAAAGTAAAAAGTAATATAACAGAGGAAACTTTGTTTTTTTGTCAAATCTGTATTTTGGCAGAAAACTCTGTCCAATATCTGTTGAATTGAGATACAGAGTTATTATTTTGAGTGTACTAAAAACTGTCAACAAATTAAGAAAATCTAAAAAAAAATTATTAAAAGTGTCCGATTTGACATGGAAAGCCCCGTATGTATATCCCGATCTTCTTTCCAGTAGACTCCAACTTGCTTAGTTTAGATCCGTTCGTGTATAAATTTACACGGTTTGGAATCCTTCCGACTCAAGTTTCGCTAGACATTATAAGTGTCACAATGACTCTTGACGTAGAAAAAAAATGGAATGACTTCCTTAGAGGCACTGGTAAAATGAAATATATATATTAGGGTGGCAGCTATTTTGCAAAACTTCGAATTTCAGGGAGTGCAACCCTAATTTTTTGTACATTTGGCACAAAAATGCTATGTTAAAAATTTCAGTCAAATCGGACAACGTTAACACGAGGCGCATCGAGGTCAAAGGTCAAACACACGAAAATAGCCATATTGTGATGAAAAACATTGAATAAATGGTTTTGTTTTTTGAATATATTGTTAAAGAGTGGTACACGAGTTGTTTTAAGTATAAGAAGATATATTAAAAATTTTTGGGTTTTCAAAAATTAACCCTTGTAAGCCTTTCGAGGTCAAAATGACCCAATTTTTACAAAATGACCCCTTAGTCACGAAAATCAGCCCCAATTTTCTAATTTTATTGAAATAAACCAATGGAAAATGATATTTATATTCTATTCTATCATAAATACTCAGATGTGAAATCCTGTCTTTCTAGGATGCCATTAACCCGTTTCATGGTAAGGCCAAAAATATGCATTATATTTGGCGTGATTCTCAAAACTGATATTTTGATTTTTTTAAAATTTTCTTAAATAAAATTAAGAAAAATGCTGAAAAAACCGCAGAATCTTATAAAATATATGTTAGCATATAAAAAAAAAAAATTTGGGGGATATCCCTCGGATAGTTTGGCGGGGGCATCGATTTAAACTCAGCGGATTTCGAGGAAAATGCTTTTTTGCCCACAATTTACTCAATATGGAAAAACTTTTGTATATATTTTAAAATTTCTCAAAGTAAGGTCCATAAATTATTAGAAACAATGTAAGACTTTAACCCTAAACGTTTTAGGAAAATGGAATAATATTAACCCTGGTTTTATTCGGGTCAAAAGTCAAATTTTGGGATATTTACAGTTTTTTTATAAAAAGGCACCTAAATATGAAATGTTTATTGCGATTTTTTATCAAACTTGGTATAATTATTGTACGAGTTCAAAAAAATTATTATTTAATTTTTTTTTTAATTAACCCATAAATGAACATGGGGTCAAAATGGCCCAGCATGTTAAAATTTCTTAATATAGCTTTTTATTGTTTTTGATTTCTATAAAACTTGTTGTAATTATTGTGCGAGGTCAGAAAAATAGTTATTTGAGTTTTTTTAATTAACCCATAAATGAACATGGGGTCAAAATGGCCCATCACATTAAATATTCTTCTAATATATTTTTTTTTTGATTTCTATAAAACTTGGTGCTAGGTAAGATATTTTTTTTAATTAACCTATAAATGAATAACGGGTTAAAATGACCCAGCATGTAAAAAAAATATTTGCGTAAAATATTTTTTTCGACTTTTCATTTAAAAAAATCAAATAATTATTTTTCTGACCTCGCACAATAATTATAACAAGTTTATTAGAAATCGAAAAAAAAATAAAAAACTATTTTAAGAAATTTTAACATGCTGGACCACTTTGACCCCATGTTCATTTATGGGTTAATTAAAAAAAAATTAAATAATAATTTTTTTGAACTCGTACAATAATTATACCAAGTTTGATAAAAAATCGCAATAAACATTTCATATTTAGGTGCCATTTTATAAAAAAACTCTAAATATCCCAAAATTAGACTTTTGACCCGAATAAAACCAGGGTTAATATTATTCCATTTTCCTAAAACGTTTGGGGTTAAAGTCTTACATTGTTTTTAATAATTTATGGACCTTACTTTGTGAAATTTTAAAATATTTACCAAATTTTTTCCATATTGAGTAAATTGTGGGCAAAAAAGGCATTTTCCTCGAAATACGCTGAGTTTAAATCGATGCCCCCGCCAAACTATCCGAGGGATATCCCCCAAAAATTTTTTTTTTATACGCTAACATATATTTTATAAGATTCTGTGGTTTTTTCAGCACTTTTCTTAATTTTGTTTAAAAACATTTTTAAAAAATCAAAATATCAATTTTGAGAATCACGCAAAATATAATGCATATTTTTGGCCTTACCATGAAACGGGTTAATGACATCCTAGAAAGACAGGATTTCATATCTAAGTATTTATGATAGAATAGAATATAAATATCGTTTTCCATTGGTTTATTTCAATAAAATTAGAAAATTGGGGCTGATTTTCGTGATTTAGGGGTCATTTTGTAAAAATTGGGTCATTTTGACCCCTAAAGGCCTACAAGGGTTAATTTTTGAAAACCCAAAAATTTTTAGTATATCTTCTTATACTAAAAACAACTCGTTTACCACTTTTTAATAATATATTCAAAAAACAACACCATTTATTCAATGTTTTTCATCAAAATATGGCTATTTTCGTGTGTTTGACCTTTGACCTCGATGCGCCTCGTGTTAACGTTGTCCGATTTGGCTGAAATTTTTAACATAGCATTTTTAGGCCAAATGTAAAAAAAATTAGGGGTGCACTTCTTGAAATTCGAAGTTTTGCAAAATAGCTGCCACCCTAATGTATATCTTATGTACATGTTGTATATCTTTGTAGTTTAGCTCTAGGCGAGTACAAGAAGTAACTGAGCAAGTGAGTGATGATTACTTTTTTTTTTTTTTTTGGTTTGTAAGTTGGAGTAGGGAAAAATCAATAAAAGGGTGGATCATCATTATTATTATATTTGAATTGAATTGAATGAATGAACAAGTAACAAAAAAACCAACATAAATAGACTTTATTAACAAATAAATGAAAGAGGGTGGGATTATATAATTAATAATTCTTAATTAGATGTATTGACAACGACAAACATACAAAACAATTTAAATAATTTGTAAGAAAATTAAACCTTAAATGTTGAAAAAGTATATCATAATTTATAGGTCGGTTGATAAAAAATTAATTATTATTTAATTCGGCGTTAATTACACAGTGCAACAACCAAAATAGGAATGGAATGAAACCAGAAGCAAATGAAAGTTGACATTTTCCTTAACAAAACGCTGGAGGCTTTTTATACCCTACACCAGCGGTTACTAACCTTTTTGGCTCGCGTACCCCTAATTTAAAATTTTATCGGCCGCGTACCCCCTAACGAGTTTTTTGTTTTCGTTAAAAAACTTCACATAAAATACGTTTTTTGTGAACTTTGACCTCAACTTTCTTAAAAACCTGACGTTATGGAAAACTTTGGAAGCCAGATGCGGAAACAGCATTGAAAGGATAATCTAAAACGAATGTCCAAATTCCTAAAATTTTGCGTACCCCCGCGGACAGTTTCGCGTACCCCCTAGTGGTACGCGTACCATAGGTTGGTAACCGCTGCCCTACACCACTCTGTGGTACAGGGTAGAGATGGGCGCGTAAGTGATTTTTGGCTCACACTCACTCACGCTCACGACAGGAATTTTTAAATCACGCACACTCACTCACGATCATAATTTTTCTACTCACACTCACTCACAATCACGTGAGTAAATTTAATGCAACTCACACTCACGTGCACTCACGCAAGCTTTACTCACACTCACGTTGACTCACACTCACGAAACTCTAATTTATACAACAAAAAATTTCAAAAGCTAAAATTTCAAAAATCTTTCAAAATTTTCAACAAAATTTAAATTTCAGCGAAAATTTAATTTTTTTTTTGTTTTTTTCGAAACGAAATCTTAATTTTACAATTTTTTTGTTGCTTTTTTGGTACGAAAGGAAATATTAAGAGAAAATAAATAACGCAAACTCATGCAAAAAAATTGACTCACGCACACTCACTCACGCAAAAATCTTACTCACGCACACTCACTCACGCATTTTTTTTCTCCACTCACACTCACTCACAATCACGTGAGTAAAATGGAATTCAGTTAGGTTAGGTAGGTTAGGTTAGGTTGTAAGTAGCTGCTGACATTTTACGTCAACACACGTAGACTCTGAGGTCCATTGTGATACCACGGGACCGTAATAGGTTTCCCTACTAGTCCCTGTCGTTAAACCATTTTGAGCTTCTTATAAAACTCCTCAGATGTTGAATTTTGACATCCAACAAATCAGAAAGATCGTACAGCTCCCTAGATCCCAGTGAAGCAAGTCTCTGACCAGAAAGTGCCGGGCAATGGCAAATAAAGTGTTCGATAGTTTCCAACTCCTCTTCATCCATGCAACTTCGGCAAAAGTCATTCGACGGCACATTTAACCGCTCTGCGTGCTTCCCTATAAGACAGTGTCCGGTGATTATAGAAACCACCGTCGAAATCTCTCCTCTTGGAAGCGATATCAGCTCACTTGTGCGCCCCTGATTAAGAGAAGGCCAAATCAGTCGTGTTGTCTCACACGTCCATCCATTTGCCCATCTTTGATTAGTCTCCGTCGCAGAACAAAGCCGTAGGTTTTGCTTGCAAGTTTCTAGAGGCATACCAACACATTCCAATTCTGTTGGAACCTGTAAGGTAAGTCTTGCAAGCTCATCGGCTTTGCAATTCCCTGGAATGTCTCTGTGCCCTGGGACCCATATGAGTCGTATGTTAAACTGCTTGCCCATCTCATTTAAAGACGTGCGGCAGTTAAGGGCAGATCTTGTTTTCAGAAACATTGAATCCAGGGACTTGACCACGGCTTGACTGTCAGTATAGATGTTGACTGCGGTTGTAGACAAGACATTGCAGCTCAACCAGTCAGCCACTTCCTTTATTGCTAGCATCTCTGCCTGGTAAACACTGCAATTATCTGGCAATCTACGAGCCAGGCTCAACCCAAGCTCTTCCGAATAGACTCCAAAGCCCACTTGTGCGTGCAGCCTCGATCCATCTGTGTAAAAATTTATGGTAGCTCCACTACCCGGAGTATCCCCCATCCAAGACTCCCTGGATGGTATCATAGTGGAAAAGTGGTGCTCAAAGAGGCTCAAAGAGGGAGCACAGTCCACATTTGGTGGTATGGTTATCTTCTTCAAGATCGCGCTATGGCCATCGCCTCCATTGCAGCGTGCTATTAAGTCGAATTGCCGACGCAGCCGCATACTGCCTACCCAATATGTCCAATGGTATCAGGTGAAGGAGGATTTCTAATGCAGCTGTAGGTGTAGTACGAAGAGCACCAGTATTGCACATCGACGCCATTCTCTGTACCTTCGTGATAAAGACACAGTTCGCTTTTCTTCTAAAGCAGGCCACCAGACAATGATTTCGTACAGCAAAATTGGACGCACCACTGCTGTATAGATCTAATGAACGACTTGAGGGCTAAAACCCCATCGTTTTCCAATGGCCCTTTTACAGGAATATAAAGCAATCGTTGCTTTTCTCACCCGTTCCTCAATATTACGCCTGAAATTCAACTTCCTATCTAGAAATACTCCAAGATACTTGGCTCCATCTGAGAAGGTGATTTCAGTACCGTCCAGAGAAATAGGATCAAAAGCAGGAATCTTATTTTTCCTTGTAAACAAAACAAGCTCTGTTTTACTGGGATTAACTCCTAGACCACAGTCTCTTGCCCATTTAGACAGATCTTTCAGAGAACCCTGAAGAATGTCCCGCAATGTTGGCAGATGCTTCCCCTTTACCGCTATCGCGACATCGTCAGCATATGGAATTCAGTCACACTCACGCGTGATCACGCGTGAATCACGTGAATCACGCTCTAATCTGCTCATGTGCCCATCTCTAGTACAGGGTATAATGAGTTTGTGCTGATGTTTGTAACTACCCGAAATATTTTTTCTAGACCTACCTTCAAGCATACCGATCGACTTAGAATTACTTTTTGAGTCGATTTAGCGATGTCCGTCCGTCCGTCCGTCTGTCCATCTATCGGTTAAAGCACGATACAGGTCGCAATTTTCCATCAATTGACTCGAAATTTGAAACTTAAATATCTTTTGGCCCAAGGACGAAGCCTATTGAAATTGGAGAAAATTGGTCCATGTTAAGACCTAGCCCCCATACAAACGCCCCCTTTGGATTCGGCTTAAATGACTCTAATAACCGTATTTTAATAGATATCGCTTTGAAATTTATCAGGTAATCAAATTTTGTATGCACGAATCACTATTCCAATTTTAAAGGAATCGGTTCAGTCCTTCTGGTAGTCCCCATACAAACCACCCTCCCGATATTCACATAATTTCCTCAAAATTCATAAAAATGAAAATATTTGATTAAAACTTTATTTGTAGGTGTTAAACGTGTACTTTGGTAACCAAATCAAATCGGAATACATTTGGACCATTTTTGGACTTAGTCCCCCATATACAAATTTCGACCGATATTCAGTTAATTCGGTCTATTGGCAAAAAAAAAATAAACCAATTCCATTAAAATTTGGTCTGTGTGTGTTTTCTACACTAAATAAAGATCTAACAAAATATAGGTCCAATCGGTTCATGTTTGGACATGGGCTCATTTTCCGGAAAACACTGGTATAGGGTCGGTCTTAACCGACTATAACTTTCTTACTTGTTTGTTTTAAGAGAAATTTAAATTAGGTGACAACTCAGGCTAAGCGGAGATGTCGACAGCTTTCGGAAGTTGTCAAACTTACATCATCAGCGCTTTTCGATTGTCACACTTAATGTTTGTCAATTAACTAATAAAATAAACGTCAAGTAAGTAAAATAAAGGCTATTAAACATAGCTTCAAAAAGTATTTCACCAGATCAACATGAGATGGCGCTGCAACAACTGTTCGCAAGAATAACTACACGAGCAAATACAGTGTTGTCCTACTGAAGGCCTTCTATCTTTTAAATTGCATCTTTCTCTTTCATTCCCATTCGGAAAGAAGCATCACGGTTGCGTTAGTAATTCATTTCCAGTATTGACTGAGTGTTGTTTCTTTTTTCAAGAAAAAAAAAAACCTTAAAATTTTCCATTTCTTACCAGAAATTTAAACGTTCGAAACTTTCTGGAACGACTTCTTTTCGCCTCCATTGTGAATAATAATTGGATATTTTAACGTTTAAATTTGGGGATTTTTTTAGAAACGGGTCTCCTTCCTTTGTGAAAGGCGGGCTCGTGAAAATTTCCCTAAAAATCTTATTTCTTCGATAAGAGACCAAACCTAAATAAAAACACGCAACATAATTAATTATTTGTTACTATTTTTCCATGTTTTGTATTTTCTTAAGAATAAAAAACTATAAATCCCCTGAACCAGATACATAGTATAATATCAGCAAAGATGCGGCAAGTGTCGGACTATATAGCCCCTTGGTTGTATAATCTATACACAACATGCATTAACTGGTCGTATATTCCTTTAAAATGGAGGGGTACCAGAGTCGCATTTATCCCGAAGGATGGGTAAAACTTCCACACAGTTACGAAGAATTTGATAACAATTAGTCCATCATAATTTTTGTTGGACAATGGAACGATAGATAGACTCATATTTCCGTAAAGTGATTTACCCGAGGTTGCTTTCGACATGCAACATGCATACAGCAAGGGTATATCAACGGAAACAGCTCTTCATGAGCTCGTTGATACCATCACGAGATCGCTTTCGGTAAAGGAGTACACTATAGTGGCCGTTCTTGACTCGATATTTTGGAATTGCAAAATTGAAAGTGTTTTTTTTTTTTTACAAGGAAAAATAAGATTCCTGCTCTTGGTCCTATTTCTCTCGATGGCACGGATATCGCCTTATCAGATGGAGCTAAGTATCTTTCAGACATTATATTGAGGAACGGGTTAGAAAAGCAACGATTGCTTTATATTCCTAATCGGCAAAAAAAATCACACCTGGCTTACTGCTGACCCTTCCTTTATAAAATTGCTCACATATTCATACAACTTTTCCGAAATACCCCAAGGAGAAGACAGCAGTTGGTCGTTCACTTCAATTCTGATGCATGGAATCATTTTCTGGAGGCCTGCTTTAGAGACAAATGGGAACTGTATCTTTATCACGAAGATACAGAGAATGGCGTCGATGTTTATCACTGGAGATCTTCATACTACACCTACAGCTGCATTAGAGAGGTTTTAGCACTGTAGTAGTTAACTCCAAATCTGATATATGGAATTATTGTCCGGTGGCCTGCTTTAACCACAAAAAGGAACTGTGTCTTTATCACAAAGGTACAGAGTTACACGGCTGCATTAGAAATCCTTGTTCATCTGATACCATTGTACATATTGGGCAGTTCGCAGATACTATTCAGGAAGTCTCCGTAGGGTCCTCTGTAGGTTGGTAGGTAGTGTGCTAGCGTATGAAGTATGGGGTCGTGGGTTCGATTCCCACCACAACCCTTGGTCGATTTTGCTACAACGAAACGACGGATGTTGTTTTCAGTACTCGGTAAGGTTGAAGTTAGGAAAAAAAAAATCCAAGGAATCTTGGTTGATGGACATTCCGGGGGTAGAGCTTCTATAAATTTTTATATAGATGGATAGAAGCTACACGAACAAGTGGGCTTTGGAGTCTTTTCGGAAGAGCTTGGGTTGACCCTGGCTCGAAGACTGCCAGATCATTGCAGTATTTATCAGGCAGAGATGCTAGCAAAAAGGAAGTGGCTAACTGTTTGAGTTGCAATGTTTTGTCTACAACCGCAGTCAACATCTTTTCCGACAGTCAAGCTGCGGTCAAGTCCCTGGAGTCAATATTTCTGAAAACAAGATATGGCGCACGTCTTTAAATGAGATGGCCAAGCAGTTTGACATACGACTCATATGGCTGTCAGGTCACAAAGACATTTCAGGGAATTGCAAAGCCGACGAGCTTGCAAAACTGGGAACTACCTTACAGGTTCCAACAGAATTTGAATGTGTTGGTATGCTTTTTGAAACTGGTAAGTTAAATACACGGTTTTTCAGCGACGGAGACTACTCAGAGATGGACACATGGATGGGCGTATCAGACTACACGACAGATTCAGCCTTCTCTTAATCAGAAGCGCACAAGTGAGCTGATATAGCTTTCAAGAGCTGTGGTTCGACGGTGGTTGCTGTAATTTCCGGACACTGCCTTATAGGAAAGCATGCAGAACGGTTAAATGTGACGTCAAATGACTTTCGCCGGAGTTGCATGAGAAAAGGTGAAAACTATAGAACACTTTATCTGTCATTGCACGGCGATTTCTGGTCAGAGACTTGCTTCACTGGGATTTAGAGAGTTGCACGATTTAAAACTTAACCTGTTTTCGTAAGAAATTATAAGCGTGTGCTCAAACACACGCTGGTAAGAAATGGATAAAAAAACTAAATTCAAAAAATTTTTAAATTCTAAATAATCAAATGAAAGTAATTATATAAAATCCGTAAACAAATGATAATACATTATCAGGGAAACCAAAAATATGCAATTTCATGTTTTTTCCTATGCATTGTATTGATATACAGGTAAGGTAGTTATCCGTTTCAGATCATTTTAAGAAATCTGGCATCGATTTGTTAGAGAATATTTTGGTCTTGAAAGCCTATTATTGATATTTAAGTCTTAAGAGCATATTTTAGCATAAAAGCATATTTTTAGGGCATATTTTAGTATTTTGTGAGCATATTTTACAAAAACTGCATATTTTGAAAGAAAATCATAAAATATTTTATGTATTGGCGAAAACAGAAAATATTTCGGTAAAACAAATTGTGAGGAAATTTTTTAATTGGGTAAACAAAATTTATTCTATTTTGTATCATTTTTTTTTTTTTGTTTTGAAATTGTTTGGAAAGGGATAATTTGTGAAAAAGTTTCAAATAGTAGTTTGTATTAAATAAAAGTTAAAAAACTTGTATTTTTATCGTTTTTATGTAGAATTTTAAGAAGAACTGAACTTTTTAGAGCATATTTTTCACATTTGAAGGGCATATTTTCCGTTTAGTGCTGCATATTTTAAGCGCATAAAACCGTTTTTTATATCATATTTTTGGTTTCCCTGTACATTATTATTAAATGGTTTTTATTTTTTTTTTTTTTTTGTACAAAGCAAGGTTGGCAATCGAAACGAATAACGGTATCGGTATTGGTATCGTTTTTTTATTTATTTCGGTATCGGTATCGGTTACGGTATTTGAGTTGAATCGGTTATGGCATTACCGATACCGAAACGTCGATACCGGTACGTACCGGTATTATCGAAAAAAGTGCTAAAAATATAAAAAATTTTAATACTAAACACGTATTTACGCTAAAAATTATTTATGTATGAAAAAGGTAGAATTTCGGGTAAATCAGCACAAAAATTTTTTCAAGCTAAAACGAAAATTTGCCATTTTTGATTTTCGGCTTTTAATTTTTTTGATTATTTTTAAATTTTTTTAGATTTAATTTATTATCGAATTCCAATAATTTGATCATTTTGAAACTATTTATGTACTTAAAAAATAGTGAAATAAATTAATAAAGTAGCAAATAAATCTAAACATTAAAATTGCATAAAAAGCTGAAATGCAGGCTTTTCTGGGATAACGGCACATTAAAAATTTGTTTGACAAGATTTTTGAGATCAGCGGGTGCTAATTACCCTAAAAAAGTACCTTTTTCAAAAAAAAGAAAAATAAAATTGAGTCTTGGTCCAAAATGGATTAAGAAAAGTAAAAAAAAATATGTAAAAAAGTTAAATTCGACTTACAAGGGAAGTATCCCTGGTGTCACTCTCCGATCTTCATGAAATTTGGATATGTTGTTAAGAACGAAAATTAATTCATCACGTATTTTTTTTTTTTAGCGGCCCAAACTCATCTTTAGGTGGGGTCGATTTGTATGGGGGGGGGGGGGGGGGGAATTTACCTTTTTCAGTTTTTTACAATCTACGCCTATTTAAACAAAATTAATATAGGCATGTGTGGTACCAGATTAAAGGTACTAAAAATACCTATCTCGTGGTGCTTGCTAACAACGGGTCAAAGAAGTAAATATTTTTCGACTTATTAACAAAAATATCCTAAAATTTTGGTATTTTACTCAATATGACGAAAAGTTGTTACGTTTTTAGCACACGTAGATAGGTTTTGCAAAGACCTTTCATTTGGTATGCAACATGAATAGTTTTCTTTGCATAATATAGGAGATAGTGTTTATAAAAAACCGACATTTGGGAAAACCGGTTTTTCGGTTAACCGAAAATCAGCTTTTTCGGTTAACCGGTTTTCTCGGTTAAACCGGAATA